>JAQNBH010000005.1:26794009-27151538 GCA_028752905.1 Cladorhizidae sp. MBARI D1340-BT2 | reverse complement strand
CCTCCTAGTTGCTCACAATGCTATAGTATAGTTGTGTCCTCCTAGTTGCTCACAATGCTATAGTATAGTTGTGTCCTCCTAGTTGCTCACAATGCTATAGTATAGTTGTGTCCTCCTAGTTGCTCACAATGCTATAGTATAGTTGTGTCCTCCTAGTTGCTCACAATGCTATAGTATAGTTGTGTCCTCCTAGTTGCTCACAATGCTATAGTATAGTTGTGTCCTCCTAGTTGCTCACAATGCTATAGTATAGTTGTGTCCTCCTAGTTGCTCACAATGCTATAGTATAGTTGTGTGCCTCCTAGTTGCTCACAATGCTATAGTATAGTTGTGTCCTCCTAGTTGCTCACAATGCTATAGTATAGTTGTGTCCTCCTAGTTGCTCACAATGCTATAGTATAGTTGTGTCCTCCTAGTTGCTCACAATGCTATAGTATAGTTGTGTCCTCCTAGTTGCTCACAATGCTATAGTATAGTTGTGTGTGTCCTCCTAGTTGCTCACAATGCTATAGTATAGTTGTGTCCTCCTAGTTGCTCACAATGCTATAGTATAGTTGTGTCCTCCTAGTTGCTCACAATGCTATAGTATAGTTGTGTCCTCCTAGTTGCTGACAATGCTATAGTATAGTTGTGTCCTCCTAGTTGCTCACAATGCTATAGTATAGTTGTGTCCTCCTAGTTGCTCACAATGCTATAGTATAGTTGTGTCCTCCTAGTTGCTCACAATGCTATAGTATAGTTGTGTCCTCCTAGTTGCTCACAATGCTATAGTATAGTTGTGTCCTCCTAGTTGCTGACAATGCTATAGTATAGTTGTGTCCTCCTAGTTGCTCACAATGCTATAGTATAGTTGTGTCCTCCTAGTTGCTCACAATGCTATAGTATAGTTGTGTCCTCCTAGTTGCTCACAATGCTATAGTATAGTTGTGTCCTCCTAGTTGCTCACAATGCTATAGTATAGTTGTGTCCTCCTAGTTGCTCACAATGCTATAGTATAGTTGCTCACAATGCTATAGTATAGTTGTGTCCTCCTAGTTGCTCACAATGCTATAGTATAGTTGTGTCCTCCTAGTTGCTCACAATGCTATAGTATAGTTGTGTCCTCCTAGTTGCTCACAATGCTATAGTATAGTTGTGTCCTCCTAGTTGCTCACAATGCTATAGTATAGTTGTGTCCTCCTAGTTGCTCACAATGCTATAGTATAGTTGTGTCCTCCTAGTTGCTGCACAATGCTATAGTATAGTTGTGTCCTCCTAGTTGCTCACAATGCTATAGTATAGTTGTGTCCTCCTAGTTGCTCACAATGCTATAGTATAGTTGTGTCCTCCTAGTTGCTCACAATGCTATAGTATAGTTGTGTCCTCCTAGTTGCTCACAATGCTATAGTATAGTTGTGTCCTCCTAGTTGCTCACAATGCTATAGTATAGTTGTGTCCTCCTAGTTGCTCACAATGCTATAGTATAGTTGTGTCCTCCTAGTTGCTCACAATGCTATAGTATAGTTGTGTGCTCCTAGTTGCTCACAATGCTATAGTATAGTTGTGTCCTCCTAGTTGCTCACAATGCTATAGTATAGTTGTGTGCTCCTAGTTGCTCACAATGCTATAGTATAGTTGTGTCCTCCTAGTTGCTCACAATGCTATAGTATAGTTGTGTCCTCCTAGTTGCTGACAATGCTATAGTATAGTTGTGTCCTCCTAGTTGCTCACAATGCTATAGTATAGTTGTGTCCTCCTAGTTGCTCACAATGCTATAGTATAGTTGTGTGCTCCTAGTTGCTCACAATGCTATAGTATAGTTGTGTCCTCCTAGTTGCTCACAATGCTATAGTATAGTTGTGTCCTCCTAGTTGCTCACAATGCTATAGTATAGTTGTGTCCTCCTAGTTGCTGACAATGCTATAGTATAGTTGTGTCCTCCTAGTTGCTCACAATGCTATAGTATAGTTGTGTCCTCCTAGTTGCTCACAATGCTATAGTATAGTTGTGTCCTCCTAGTTGCTCACAATGCTATAGTATAGTTGTGTCCTCCTAGTTGCTCACAATGCTATAGTATAGTTGTGTCCTCCTAGTTGCTCACAATGCTATAGTATAGTTGTGTCCTCCTAGTTGCTCACAATGCTATAGTATAGTTGTGTCCTCCTAGTTGCTCACAATGCTATAGTATAGTTGTGTCCTCCTAGTTGCTCACAATGCTATAGTATAGTTGTGTCCTCCTAGTTGCTCACAATGCTATAGTATAGTTGTGTCCTCCTAGTTGCTCACAATGCTATAGTATAGTTGTGTCCTCCTAGTTGCTCACAATGCTATAGTATAGTTGTGTCCTCCTAGTTGCTCACAATGCTATAGTATAGTTGTGTCCTCCTAGTTGCTCACAATGCTATAGTATAGTTGTGTCCTCCTAGTTGCTCACAATGCTATAGTATAGTTGTGTCCCTCCTAGTTGCTCACAATGCTATAGTATAGTTGTGTCCTCCTAGTTGCTCACAATGCTATAGTATAGTTGTGTCCTCCTAGTTGCTCACAATGCTATAGTATAGTTGTGTCCTCCTAGTTGCTCACAATGCTATAGTATAGTTGTGTCCTCCTAGTTGCTCACAATGCTATAGTATAGTTGTGTCCCTTGTTGCTCACAATGCTATAGTATAGTGTGTCCTCTAGTTGCTCACAATGCTATAGTATAGTTGTGTCCTCCTAGTTGCTCACAATGCTATAGTATAGTTGTGTCCTCCTAGTTGCTCACAATGCTATAGTATAGTTGTGTCCTCCTAGTTGCTCACAATGCTATAGTATAGTTGTGTCCTCTAGTTGCTCACAATGCTATAGTATAGTTGTGTCCTCCTAGTTGCTCACAATGCTATAGTATAGTTGTGTCCTCCTAGTTGCTCACAATGCTATAGTATAGTTGTGTCCTCCTAGTTGCTCACAATGCTATAGTATAGTTGTGTCCTCCTTAGTTGCTCACAATGCTATAGTATAGTTGTGTCCTCCTAGTTGCTCACAATGCTATAGTATAGTTGTGTCCTCCTAGTTGCTCACAATGCTATAGTATAGTTTGTGTCCTCCTAGTTGCTCACAATGCTATAGTATAGTTGTGTCCTCCTAGTTGCTCACAATGCTATAGTATAGTTGTGTCCTCCTAGTTGCTCACAATGCTATAGTATAGTTGTGTCCTCCTAGTTGCTCACAATGCTATAGTATAGTTGTGTCCTCCTAGTTGCTCACAATGCTATAGTATAGGTTGTGTGCCTCCTAGTTGCTCACAATGCTATAGTATAGTGTGTGTCCTCCTAGTTGCTCACAATGCTATAGTATAGTTGTGGCCTCCTAGTTGCTCACAATGCTATAGTATAGTTGTGGTCCTCCTAGTTGCTCACAATGCTTCTAGTATAGTTGTGGGTGCTCGCTAGTTGCTCACAATGCTAGAGGATAGGGTGTTGGTGGGGAGGACAGTGGGGCGGCTAGTGGCGAGTGGTGCTCAGGGGGGCAGCGAGGGGAGGTATAGTGTGTGTCGGCGAGGGGCTCGACGAATGCTAGTAGGTATAGTGTGTCGGGGAGGGAGAGGGGGGAGGGAGGTGGTCGCGCTCTTTCTCTATTGTCCTTCTATTCTACTATTATATATTAGTTGTTCCTCCTAGTTCTCTCTATTCTATATTAATATTTTTGTCCTTCTAGTTGCTCACAATGCTATAGTATAGTTGTGTCCTCCTAGTTGCTCACAATGCTATAGTATAGTTGTGTGCTCCTAGTTGCTCACAATGCTATAGTATAGTTGTGTCCTTCTAGTTGCTGACAATGCTATAGTATAGTTGTGTCCTCCTAGTTGCTCACAATGCTATAGTATAGTTGTGTCCTCCTAGTTGCTCACAATGCTATAGTATAGTTGTGTGCTCCTAGTTGCTCACAATGCTATAGTATAGTTGTGTCCTTCTAGTTGCTCACAATGCTATAGTATAGTTGTGTGGTCCTAGTTGCTCACAATGCTATAGTATAGTTGTGTGCTTCTAGTTGCTCACAATGCTATAGTATAGTTGTGTGCTCCTAGTTGCTTCATAACTCTTTTACATATTATGTCTAGTCCAGTGGATCTTCTGCAACCCATAAACACAGTAACAAAGACAAGACCAAAAACACAGACAATATGGTTAATTAGTCCGCACCTCCACCCATGACATGCCAATATCCCTTAACCCTCTTCCTACTGAATTAGAAACTGTTAATATAGCATCCTTATAATTATGCAAACCACTCCAAGAAATATACAAACCTGTTTTATTCTAAATATTAAATAAAAATCATCTACACAAACTTTATTCAGCAATTGTAGAAGAATATAAATGTTTCATGTTTGACCACAAATTTCGCCCTTTTTGGGTGGGGGGGGCATTTTTTGTATCGATAGCAATAAAAAATCACAATTTAGCAGCCTAAATCTATAATTACTAATTGTATATAGCACAATTAATTTGGAGCAAAATAAATGGATGACTTATTAGGTTTTCATGTAATGTCACGGATTTTATCATTTCGTGGATGGTGCCACTCGGCAAAGCAAGCACGGTTGTTAGTGAAGCAGAGAAAGACCTTGCACTTCACACAGTGCTTGTCTGTAAGCTTGTATTTCTTCTCATACTTGCACATGACACAATACTTCCTTTTGTCCACATGTGTCAGTCTGTGCTGAGCTCTAACAGATGACCTACAGTAGGTGGTCGGCCCACAGACGGGGATATGGGTGCAGCAGAAGTACAAGCCTCCAAAAGTTCCACTAACTTGCCAATAAAATTCTTCTGGTCATACTTTGTCCTTTGGGATGCAGGAAGGCTTTCTCTATACGTAATCTACGCATTGGTTACTGCTGTGTCAATGCAGTGGCAAAAGAGTGTCTTCCAGTACTTGTGGCTCTGGCGTCTTGTCTGGAAGTATTGGAGGAGCTGATCTGAAAGATCAACTCTTCCCATTTGCTTGTTGTAATGGTAGGTTGCATCAGGAATAGATACCATGTGCTCCACAACGCCTGCTGATGTCTTCACTCTTCTCTTGACTTGGTAGTTTGAATTTCCCGAGTGAACTGTTGATGCCACACATACCACCTTTGTGTCTTTCCATAGTGTGAAAACGAGGACTCCATCCCGGAAGCACACCCCATATCTCCTCTCATATACTGGCCGCAACATCTTTACCTTCTGATTTTTCAGAGCAGCCGGACATCCCCGGCGAGTAGGGTCCATGGTTCCCACTGCGCCAAATCCCTGGTTGACCAATTCTTTGAAAAATGTGGAGGATGAATAGAAATTGTCATGTAGACAATGTGTCCTTCCTTCTACAGACCTTCTACCATCTGCACGACCACATCAAGACTCATTAGCACTCACTCTCTCTCCATCTTTCCCATGGTATACTGAAAAATTCCATGGAGTCGCACAAACCCACAGCTTGAATCCCCCACTTTGTTGGCTTCATTCTGACTTACTACTTGCACTTGATCCGTCCTTTGTTTTTTACCATCTGCTCATCAACAGACACATGCCTAGCCCTAGCCCTAGCCACACACCCAACCCTAGCCTCAGCCCTAACCCTAGCCCTAGCCTGGTGCAGATGGTAGAATTTCTTACAATTAGCTCTTATACTGTCAAGAAGACCATGAACTTTGTAAAGACGATCAGCTTGATCAATGTTAGTTGGGTCAATATCGCTGATGTGAAGAAAAGTTAGAATGGCAGAGAAAGTGTCCCTGCTGATTGGAATTGACATAATAAAAAGAGATGAAGAAAGAGTGTCTGTGGACCAGTAGGAGAAGTACTCATCCTGTGGATGAAGGCCCATGTCGACAATAACATGTAGAAATTTATTTGATTCAATCCATCTTAGGGGTAACAGTTATAGCTATAGGGATATGTATCCTTGTAGAGCTCAGCATAACTATTGGAGTTCATACAAATGGTGTCGATATTTCATTGTCAAAGAATAGTGGGAAGTAGTTCAGGGCACTACTTATGCCTGAGGGTATATTGGGACCAGGCATTCGTGAGGGTAGAAGAGTTGGATTGGACAGTGTAGCCGTATCAACGTCACTAAGCCTCTTCATGCCTGGCTCATCAACTGGCAGCAATCCTCCACCAGGTCTACCACATCTTCCTCGGCCCCTACCTCTTCTTCCCCGCGGCTTCTTCCACTACCCCTTCCTCGGTGTATTCCATGTGTCATTCTACAAGAAAAGAAAGTTGTAAATTTATAAAAAGGAACACCTGTTTTGTATATCAAATCTTACCCGTGGCCTGTTTAATTAAGAACAAAATGAACTAGACTCACCTCCCATTTCTAGATAAAACCTCATCTGCAATATACAAGTGAGAAGGCCCTGGCATAATGTGGCCATGATGGTTGATACTCCACAGAACTTGCGCAAATGGTCAAAGTTAGAACCGAGTATAAGCTTCTAAAACAATAATCCCAAATCTAGACAACTATTTACATGCTTGTACCCAAAACTTACATCATCCTAAGTGCTTGGCCAGATTTGTACCTGACCACTAAGTGCTAGTTTACACAGACCCAACCTTAGCCATCCAGGAATTTTTATTTCAATGTTTGACAATGTGTGAGAGGTTAAAAAAAAAAGGTTATGGGTGATCAAAAAATGGTTATGGTGGTTATGGTGCACATATTTCGCACATATTTCACCCAAATTTTCACCCAAATTTTTCCACTTTTTTTCCAATATAATTTATATGGTGCACATATTTCACCCTAATTTATATGTTGTAAGATTTTTTTTGTATACTCTGATCCTTCCACTGTGCGTGTAGCAAGTTTCAGGGGGAAATTCCTTGCCAATAAAATCCTTGCAAATAAAAAGATATATATATTATTATTTTTTAATCGATCATGGGCGATCAAAATGTATATGGTGCAGTAGGAAGAGAGTTAAGGGGCATTGTAATCCTGTAGCATAGGTTGCTCCCACATGTAGTTGTTCAAAACTAGTCATGTGCTCCTTGCTCGCATTCCACAATCCTCTGCTCGCTGTCTGTTCTCTTACTTCAGATGGCATTTTGGCTCCACTGCTATCCTGAACTATACTTCATGAAAACCAAAAAGGTATCACATAAGTATGCTGAGGCTGTAGCCGAGTCTCGTTTGATTGGTCCTTTCCCCCTCCCCCCTTGTTTTTGTTTTTTCTTCCACCCTCCTCCATCTTCCTCTCCTTCTTGACCTTATGTACTTCTCTGTCTCTCTAGTACAACTTCTACTCCAAGCTAGGCCTCTACACCTCATCTCTGCTCATGATAACTGGAGCTTATTTTGTCAAGTACGTCCTTAGCCCTATACCCCTAACCCTATATCCCTGGAACCACCAGATGTGTGTGTGAGCCTCTGGCCTGGCTGGAGCCACCAGGTGTCTGTGTGAGCCTCTGGCTTACTTGCCCCTCAGCCTGGCTGGATCCACCAGGTGTCTGTGTGAGCCTCTGGCTTACTTGCCCCTCAGCCTGGCTGGATCCACCAGGTGTCTGTGTGAGCCTCTGGCTTACTTGCCCCTCAGCCTGGCAGGTGTCTGTGTGAGCCTCTGGCTTACTTGCCCTTCAGCCTGGCTGGAGCCACCAGGTGTCTGTGTGAGCCTCTGGCTTACTTACCCTTCAGCCTGGCTGGAGCCACCAGGTGTCTGTGTGAGCCTCTGGCGTACTTGCCCTTCAGCCTGGCAGGTGTCTGTGTGAGCCTCTGGCTTACTTGCCCTTCAGCCTGGCTGGAGCCACCAGGTGTCTGTGTGAGCCTCTGGCTTACTTGTCCCTCAGCCTAGCTGGAACCACCAGGTGTGTGTGTGTGGGCCAGGCTTACTTGCCCCTCAGCCTGGCTGGAGCCACCAGGTGTGTGTGTGGGCCAGGCTTACTTGTCCCTCTGCCTAGCTGGAGCCACCAGGTGTCTGTGTGAGCCTCTGGCTTACTTGCCCTTCAGCCTGGCTGGAACCACCAGGTGTGTGTGTGGGCCAGGCTTACTTGTCCCTCTGCCTAGCTGGAGCCACCAGGTGTGTGTGTGAGCCTGGCTTCCCTCACAAGACGAGGACTAACAAAAGTTGTTTGATTTTGTGTGTCCATGTATTTTCTTCCGTCAGACTGCAGCGCTTGGCTGTACTCCTCATTGTCCTCCATTACACTGTGGAGTTCATATTCCATGCGTGTTGCCTTCTCCACTACCACAACAGGAGCAACATTGCTTTGTCGGGGTGAGCCGCGGGAGGGGGCGGAGGTGGTAAATCAGAGGTTGGGGGGGGGGGAGTTCCTACACTGGCATTTTTCCACGTCAAAATAATAGTGACAAGAGTGAAGCAGGAAGAGAGGATAACCTTAGTTTTAAAAAAACTATTAAAGATAATTCTACTTGCAAGAGGTTTCTATTTAGGCTGTATAGAAGCTGGACTTGGTTCCAATGCAGCACAGGGTTTCTATTTAGGCTATATAGAAGCAGGACTGGGTTGATGATGATGATGATGATGATGATGATGATGATGATGATGATGATGATGATGATGATGATGATGATGATGATGACGATGACGACGACGACGATTGATGATGATGATGATGATGATGAGGTTGCAAATAAAGATGTGCATGAGGTCTCTATTTAGGCTATATAGAAGCAGGACTAGGTTACAAATAAAGATGCAGTGTTACTATGGAAGCAACAATATACATATAAGAGAGCTTTCCAAACGTTGGAATGTTACTTGCGTTCTGGCGGGCAGTGTTCAAGAGTGCTTGCTTGTATGTCTATTTTCTGTCCCCCAGCTTCAAGTTTTGGGCAGTGGTGTTCGTGCTGGTGCGGGTCCTGACGGTGCTAATTGCAGTCTTCACGATCTGGTAAAGTATGGTCAATCTCCACGCCCCGTGTTTATCCAAGGTGCATTGTGCTCTTGGTTTCTGGTTACATTTGGCCGGCAGGTTTGGGCTAGGGAAAGTTCATGGCCAGCTGAACCAAGTTCCTCCCCTGACTGACACAAACTCCGAGGGCGTTGAGGAAGGGAAAGTGGACACAGCTGAGGAGGATTCTCTGCTGAAGTATTCCGTGGACTTCACGGAACCAAAGTATAGGTAAGCGTTTTCATTTTGTGGTGTGTGATGGTGTTGCTGTGTTATTACTTAGTGTTGTTGCTGTTGTTATAGTCATACTTGATTTCATCATCTTCCTGCACTTTCATTTCTTTCATTCTCATCAAGTTCATTGAACAACTTTTCAAAAGAAACTTTCGAGGAACGAGGAAATCCTCCCTAGGCCACACCCATTGACCATTAATAAAAGTACTGCCCGTTAATTTAACAGTTACTTCTTCAGCTGCATTATAAGCTGGGGGAAGCACAAATTCTTGACCTCTCACCCCTCCCGCTGGTCTACTCACGCACCATAATCACGGATATAGGAGTGTGTTTCTCACAAGGTAAAGGGTCCTCGTGATGCTCCGAATGTGTTGTGTGACGCTATCACACCTAAGAGCAAATCCAGTTATTGAACTCCTCCCATTATTGTGTGCATTTTAGGATGAACTCGATGTTTTGGCTAGATGCTCTAGCCTTCATCGGGAATAATGATGCTGGCATTGAGGCTGCCCAGTGCAAGCTGCATATGCAAGCTTGTCTCCTCTCTGTATTGGGTGATGTCACTGTGTGAGTTGTCTCTGTGTTGCTGCACGCACACGCACGTCCAGGTTGTGCGGGCTCGGGGTAGTCATTCTGCTGCAGATATGGCTGGGCTGGACCTTTCTGAAAAGGCAAATGGAGAGAACTGCCCCCAGTGTCGCGGAGGCAAAATCCAAAAACAAGATCGGTGAGCAGACTCCATTTTTGCCACCAGCACCAATGTAGAATGTTGATTGATATTTGGTCCCACCCCTTTCCTGCCTTACCTCATATGGAGTATCGTGTATATATGCTTGATTAGATCTTGCGCGGAAAGCTGGTAAGTGCAGATGACGCTGTCAAGTCCTACCTCGTTTATATAGACACCTCGTGTGTGCACTGTCGATTTTTTATTAAAAAATTTGTTATTTATTTTTTTGCTAGCGGCATCGGTCGGCAAGATCTGGCTTCTTCCCCTCCCCCACTTGTTATTAGCCACAGGTCTAAGGGGGAAAGTTATATTTTAAGTTCGTGCTATATCTACAAGACAAACAATGAAAAATGTTTGTTGGATTGGCTTGTGGAAAGAGAAAGGCAAGGGGAATTTACAAAGTGTAAATCACAAAGAAATGTTTGACGACCCTTTACCTATTAAATGGTGTCGCCAAACATGATACGGATTTTAAAAGTTTTATATTGTTGTAAAGAAAGCAGTATTCATTGGTGTGCATTATTCATTGGTGTGCATTACATTGGTGTGCATTATTATTTTTTGTGGTGTAAAATCTTGTTTTGACGAGTTAATCACATGTACTTGTATATACACAAGACAAAATGTTTTACAAAAATATATATACAAGATGAGCATAAAGTCCTTCCCTGATTATGGACAATTAAGCTATGCTAGATGGAAACATGAATGTTGTGGCATTACATGGAGCAATTCATTGAATTTATCTCTGTTCAAACCAGTAAATAAATATACAAACAAATGCATGTATCTACAACAAATAGGTAAGTAAGTAAATATAGTCCAACACCATGGCCACCATGTTCACCTGACATTATCCCTGCCATGGCCACCATGTTCACCTGACATTATCCCTATCATGACCGCCATGTTCACCTGACATTATCCATGGCCACCATGTTCACCTGACATTATCCCTGCCATGGCCACCATGTTCACCTGATATTATCCCTGCCATGGCCACCATGTTCACCTGACATTATCCTTACCATGGCCACCATGTTCACCTGACATTATCCCTGCCATGGCCACCATGTTCACCTGACATTATCCCTGCCATGACCACCATGTTCACCTGACATTATCCCTGCCATGACCACCATGTTCACCTGACATTATCCCTACCATGGCCACCATGTTCACCTGACATTATCCCTACCATGGCCACCATGTTCACCTGACATTATCCCTACCATGGCCACCATGTTCACCTGACATTATCCCTACCATGACCACCATGTTCACCTGACATTATCCCTAACCATGGCCACCATGGCCACCATGTTCACCTGACATTATCCCTGCCATGGCCACCATGTTCACCTGACATTATCCCTACCATGACCACCATGTTCACCTGACATTATCCCTAACCATGGCCACCATGGCCACCATGTTCACCTGACATTATCCCTACCATGGCCACCATGTTCACCTGACATTATCCCTACGATGACCACCATGTTCACCTGACATTATCCCTACCATGACCACCATGTTCACCTGACATTATCCCTGCCATGGCCACCATGTTCACCTGACATTATCCCTGCCATGACCACCATGTTCACCTGACATTATCCCTACAATGGCCACCATGTTCACCTGACATTATCCCTACCATGACCACCATGTTCACCTGACATTATCCCTCCTGACATTATCCCTCCTGACTTTTTTTAATGGGGAATATGCGAAGGATATGTGAAGGACAAACTGTTCAGTTCACTGGTTTGAAGGCAAGGATAACGGATATTTTAGCAAGGGTGACTGAAGGGATGTTGAAGAATACATGGCGTTAAATTGAGTATCGCTTATACGTTCTCCGTGCAACAAATGGAGCATGTGTTGAAGTTCACGAATAACGATAACAAAAAAAATTGTGTTGTGGTATAATTTGCAAAAAATAACACCATGTTTGTACCTAGCATAGGTTTTGAGTAATATATATTTGAAATCAGGAAAGACTTTATGCTCTCAACCTGTATATACGGAACAAGAATTTACCAATGTATGTTGACAGCAAACATTTACAGGACCCTTAATAATAATAATTATAATGAATTGTTTTATTATTTTATTTTTTTAATTATTATTATTATTATTATTTTATTTTTATTTTATTTTAATAATATGTACTGATCTTTATTTTGTAGCTCCTGCAAATGTTTATTGTCTTGGCCAAATGTTTATTGTCTTGGCTACATACATTAGTAAATTCTTGTTTCAGTCTTTTTTGTGATTGTTTGTTTTTATTTATAGTCAAGCAGCCGCCATTCTAACACAAGAAGTTACTCAGTGTAACACTAATCATAGATGTTATTATTTACCATTAATTAAAGTGGATGCACATTCCTGTCAACACGTAGACACATGCATCATAACTGGTTACCTGTTGTTGTTGAAGGTTTATGCTGTTAGCTACTTCTACTTAGTGTGTTTGTTGTGTTGATGACCTAATTTCAACTGTTTTGCTAAGTCAAGAAATGGATTGGTCAGTTTGGAGTCTTCTAGTGGTAGTAATGTGATGACTAACAGATATATTGTTATCTTTGTGGAGAAAGTATGGATACGTAGATACATACACAGACAGAGAGTTTGAAAATAAGTGAAACAAGAATTTGCAACAAATTTACCTATCAAGGAGGGACTAGACCATAAAGACTGAAAATGCTTGTGGTTACGACTTTAGAACTCCATAGCTTCTGAACACTTCACTGTATGAACTTGATATATACAGTAGCTCATAAGATTGGTCTCTCTGTGTGCTCTCTTTTGGCACTAAAAAGATTTTGGATTGGTAAAGTGGGATACATCAAAACCTGAGGGCCTGATTTTGCAACACATTTTCCTCCAGATTGCCAAGTGCTAGACAGTTGAAATTAGCACCAGTGGCTACTACTGCATACAAAGAGTGTTTTATAATGGCGCTAAATGTGAGCAAGTGATCATGCGCTTGGAAAATTAATTTTAGGAAATTGATTTTCAACCAACTGCATGTTATTTTCAAGTGGACGTTTTCTGAGGAATCATCATCACAAATTACTACATATTAATGTGTTTCATTTTCATTGAGTTTCAAACATTTTCATTGAGTTTCCAGTGGTGACCTCGTGCATTGCAATGTAGCAATAGCTGGTCAACAGTCCCATCCAGGATGTGCACTATTTAGTAAGTAATCAAGGTGTACACTATTTGATAAGTAATTAACAGTGCAATTTCAAAAGGGTTTTGAAAGTGTAATGTTATTGATGCAGTCGACTCAAAAAGGATTTTACTTTAGCCATTTGGTAGAAATTTGGTTGTCCACTGTAATATAATGAATGCGATGTGAAGGTAATTGTTGTTGTTGTTGTTGTTGTTAGGTAAGAAGAAGAGCCAAGGTGATGGAAGGAAGTCTACACTTGCCAAGTCTAAGAAGAGTTCATAGACTGAATATGTGGCACTTTAAGTGTAATCTTTCCTCCATAGTATTATATAGCACCTAAATTTCAAGGAATCAAAATATTTTGAGGTTGGGTCGTCTGAAAAGGCAGAAAAACTAAGGAAGAAGGGGGGGGGGGAATACACTATATACCTACCTATATAGGCCTGGTGCAAAACTGACACCGTCACAATCGTAGATACTTGATCAAGTGGTTAATATTCATCAGCTATACTGCATGCATTATTTTTAAGAAGCGAACTTTTAGGTCTACTTGTAGATCAAATCCTAAAATGGCAGGCCCACATACACACTCACACACACACACACACACACACATACTCACACACTGCTCTTCAATACAGCCAATGGTTTTCATCATCTGGTGGTCCTCTGTGGGAGTGGTGTGTGTGTATATATATATATATGTACAACCGTGAAATAACCTAACCTAGTACTGTACTCTAACCTAGTACCCTAGTATATATACCACAGAAATAAACTAACATAATACCAATATACCACAACTATACCTGAAAAACTTTGGAATTTTTTCCCGTTTTTTTTCCAGTTCAAACTGTTGCTGTACATATCTACTATATAGCCAATTCTAAAGTTTTAGAGCTATTGGATGCTCCATTTCAAAGTTATGATGGTTTTTGTCCATGCAATTTCTCATTGATTTGAAGAGAAACCAACAAGGAACACTAAAGGGGGGGACAGCAGCATTTTTTAAATTAAAACAAATAAACTTGTTGTTACCACTCTATAGCTCCGTAGATTCTGTAAACTTCATGGTATGGACTTGATATATAGCTCAAAAGATAGGTCTCTCTGTTGATACTAAAATATTTTTCATAGGTATAACTATAGCCTAGTTACTAGACCTAAAGTGGAGGGAACCTCAAAAACCTGAATGCCTGAACTGGCAGCATAAATATCTCCTGATTGCCAAGTGCTAGCGAGTTGAAATTAGCTAGAGGAAGCCCTACTCTCTTCAATGAGTGTTTTCATAAGGCGCTAAAATGTAAGTAGGTGGTCAAGCGCGGCGCGGGTGGAAAATGAATTTCGTTATCCATAAAACTCATTTTTCACCCGCGCGCTTGACCACCTATTACATTTTAGCGCCTTATGAAAACACTCATTGAATAGAGTAGGGCTTCCTCTAGCCACTGGTGCTAATTTCAACTCTAGCACTTGGCAATCAGGAGATATTTATGCTGCCAGTTCAGGCATTCAGGTTCCCTCCACTTGTAGCTCCTGTAACTTGGCTATAGTTATACCTATGAAAAATATTTTAGTATCAAAAGAGAGACCTATCTTTTGAGCTATATATCAAGTCCATACCATGAAGTTTACGGAATCTATGGAGTTATAAAATGGTAACCACAAGAAGAAAAAAGGGGGGAAATACATGTGGGTCACTCCCCCCCCAAAAATGCAACTGTCCCTCCGTCAACACATTATTGCCAGGAATTTTGAAAATCTATTTTGTTCTGATTTTGCGGCGAACATAACTTTGCCACACTTGACTCAATTTCAATATTTGAGGGTTCATTTGAGAGCTCTTTTAGTGATCTGTGATATAACGGTTTGATTTTTTTTTTAACTTGAAGCATTGCCGAGTTATGGTGATTAGAAGAGGGGACTGTCACCGATTTTGCATTTATTTTGTGTGGTTGGAAATGAAATGCCTTAGAACTAATGAACAGGAGATGTGTTGAAAAATATGCCTCCGTTATATCACAGCTAAATGTCTTGGTAAGCTACAAACCAAATTTGGGCATCTGTAGACCAGGCACTTGGGAATTATCCTCGCCGCAGTTTGGGGGGTGGAGTGACCCTTGCCTTTTTGGATGTATCTTCTAAAAAAATGTGCCTATAGAGACATTTCACATATCATCTTAAAGCACACAGAATGAGCAACAAGTTGGTATCAAAAGTATCTTCACAGAAGAAAGGGAGGGAAAGTTATGATGGCTACAAAAATGCGTTCAAATTTTGGTGGTTTCAGGTATAGTCCCCCCTTTAATATATGTATACATACCACAGTATATATATATCACTTGTGGTGGGATCCAACCCTCCCCCCCCCATCCTCTCAGAAAAGATGAGTTATTAGTAGACATGGGATTTTTATGTGCATGTTTTCACATAAAGGTGCCTTTTTTTCGCGACTTAACTGTAAAATCAGGAAGTAAGACATTCAATAAATGCCAACTGTAAAGAACTAGACAAAAACAGGAGCTGTGTTTATCACACAGCATTTATTTAACACCACCCAGACACTTGTGGCTCTGGGACAGGACTGTGACAGCTGACAAGGCTACAAATAGGTGCTTTATCACTCTGGGTAAAATAGAGGGAAAACCTGAGGGAAATACCTAAAACAGGTTTTATCCACTGGGTTGGGTTAAATAGGTTTTACCCGGGTAAAATGTGAACACTGATTTCACTGCACAAAAAAACTCTGTAATATCTGTGTACCCCGTCTTTCCTGTGGACGGAGATCAACTGGTTTTGTTTGTTGATTTCACTCACTTCTTCTTTCAACGTGATTGTTGTGAATATGGCATCCTCGTCCACCAAAGAAAATTGGCTTGAGGAATTTAATTCCAAAGAAGGCACCAAAACCTTCAAGTTCTTGGCCGACGGGAAGACCCTCTTCTGTGAGAAGGCTTACGAAAATGTGGTTAAGAAGAGTCAGATTAGGCAACATGTAGGGTCCAAGACACACGAGAAGAAACGTAAATTGAAGCGGAAAAGAAATGTGATCCAGGCACAACTTGAGGATGGTTTTGCCACGACACCGAAGAAATCAAGACTGCAATTATTGGAAAAGAGCTCTGTGAAACCTTCCTCGCCGCTAGCATTCCATGGATGAAGTTGGACGTGCCCAAATCCCGCAGATTCTTGGAGTCAAACATTGGGATCTCTATGCCAGACAGAACCACCCTTGAGAAGAAGCACTTGGGTGAGTGGCTACCAGGATGCCATTCGCGAGATTCAGGACTGTTTGGGAGACAAACTGAATTGGGTGGGCGTCAATGAAACGACGGATGCCATGGGCCGCTACGTGGCAAATGTTTTGATTGGGAGGCTCGACAAACGAGAAGTACCATACCCCTTACCTTGCCAATGTGGTTTTCCTTGAGAAAACCAACTCTGCCACCATCTCTCGCCTGGTCAACAGCACCCTCAAGTTTCTGTGGCCCAATTTTGATGCTGATCTGCTGAAGCTGCTTCTCTCCGATGCTGCAGCATACATGATAAAATCAGGCTGGGAACTGAAGGCCTTCTACCCCACACTCCTTCACATCACTTGTCTGGCCCATGGTCTCCATCGTGTCTGTGAATCTGTCCGCGAAATGTTTCCAGAGGTCAATGATCTCGTGTCTCCACCGTGAAGAGGATCTTTGTAAAAGCCCCCTCCCACATTATTATCTGGAAAGAGGTCTGTCCTGAAGTTCCCCTTCCACCTGAGCCTGTGCTGACAAGATGGGACACCTGGATAGATGCAGCTTTGTTCTATGCCAAAACTTTCGAGAAAGTCAAAACTGTTGTCTGCCAGTTGTCACCAGAAGATGCAGCAGTCGTCGGAAAGTGTCAGAAATTGCTCAAGAACCACCGCCTTGCCTTAGACTTGGCCTTCATTGCAGGAAACTTGGCTTTCCTTCCTGCTATTCTGACTCGTCTTGAAGAAACGGGTTTGCCTTTGGAAAGAGCCTTTGCCATCCTCGACGAAGCCAAGTCCAACCTCGACAGCATAGCTGGCCAAAAGGGGTTGCTGTTACAAAACACTGTGCTGGAGAAAATCCACTAGCGATACATACATACTGTCATTCTCATGTTCTAAGTCTGGCCATTGGGAAGTATTGCTCAGTTCAAGCTCTCAGAAACACGATTGACATAATCAATGATGTGTACTATAATAGTTCTTTCACATGTCTCCAAGAGAGCAACTTTCTTGAGCTTGTGCTGTGTGTGTGTGGAAAGCAGTTCCAAACTCTAAGGCCTCTCTGAAAGACAAAATACCTGATTGACAAGCTATGCTCTGTATGAGTATATCTTCACCACGCTCCATGCTATGCTCGAGTCACACGAGTATCCACAGATCGAGGGAGGCAGGAGGAGACAAAGAGAATTGGTCCTTGGACACATCTACTCACTCAGACCAAACTGAAAACTGGCTGCAATGTTGTTGCACTTGTTGCTCTGCTGAACGGCCTGGACCCACTGAAAGGGCTCAGCACCATACTTCAGCAATGTGATGTAGATGTGGTAGTTGCATACAAGTACATCAGCACAGCCATTAATGAAGTCCAATGCAGAGAGACAACTTCGAGTCTGATTGGTTCCAAGATGCTGAGATGGTTGCCTAACATCAGATCAGAGATCACCATCCCAAGAAGATGCAATCAGCATCGAGCAAGCACTCCTGCTGACACAGCAGGGTAATATTTGAAGTGTTCCAATAATCAACCATAGCAATATTAAACTTGGGAGGTTCCCAGTAAGCAGAAGACATTTTAGAGCCTAGAGATGCTTTCTAAATACTGTGGAAATTTATATTAAATAGAAGGTCTTGAACGTCTTACTTCATGTGGTCAATTAAATGAATAACAACTGAATATAGAGACCAACCTCCCTAGACGGAAAGGAAACAGTCTAATACAAAGCACTTTCATTCATACTTTGGCACATTGGAGTATGAAGAGAGGTTAGCAGGACTGACACTGATGGCTGTGCACTACACAGAGGCACTGAAGCTTAACTGCCTCTTCTGCAACTCTGTCTTATTTGACAAAGAGTAGGATAAACAAGCTGGGCATATATATCAATCTCTGTGCCTCTATTATATATGTTTATATATATTTTTCTTTTATATGATACCAATTTTATGATTATATACATATATTAAACTCCCGTTAAAATGACCATATCAACAAAAAGTACACCTCATTGCAGATGCACATCACTTTTTTAAGGTCAGTGGTTAATCCCCCCCCCCCCCCCCCCCCCCCCCCCGAGATTGGTCCCTGACTAGAGTCTTCGGTTGTTGGTTGATGGGATATTTCACAGCTGTTTGCCTATCCCAACACAATTGGACTTTTTTCACTGGTTGTGGTGTAAAAAACGTCAAGAAAAAAAGTTTAAATTGCAGCATGCACAATTATGTTGGTATAGTAATCAATGTTGGTTTGGGGAAGATGAAGTATAGAATTTCTGAAGTGTAGTACCTCGGTATATAACTGGTAGATTATAAAGGTGTATATAGAACTACTTGAAGTATTTTTTTCTTCGCCCATTCTTACTGTATGGTAATTAACATGTGGTTAGTTTTATAAATATCACTTGTAATAGCAGGAACAGCAATTTTCGCATTGTGCAATATTTTGCCACCCCCCACTACTTTCTTGCGGTGTTTATACCAAGTTTTGCTACGTACCGCGTACCGCGTGTTTTCATATACTAGTATGACTGCAATCAACTTTTGTGATTCTTGAGCTAATTCATCTACTTGCATGTGTGCATGTCCATGCAGCTACAAGCTGAGCCAAAGTGGGTTTTGTGACAAAGTGATCCTCTAGAACAACAACAACTTTTAACCTGCAATGGAATATCAAGTGGCCTGGTGTTGAGTGAGTGACTCATATGTCCTGGACACTTCTTGTAAAAACAGGTATATAGGCCACTCCTGTCCACATAATTGAGGCTTTGTGTTGTTTTTGTTTGTTTTATCTGGTTCAATGGAGCTAGTATGCTTTGAGAAGGTGTCTTCTGCTCTACCTTGTGCATGTGCATGTGCCTTGTGCGTGTGCCTTGTGCTTGTGCTGTGTGCGTGGATCGTTTGTGCAGTTCTGTACTTAAAAATTAAAAATCAAATTATTTAGCTAATTAAACAGGTGCTAGTCATAACAATTTAAGCTGGTAAATGGATATTGCCGAGCAATATCACAATAATTTTTTGCCATGCTATATACACTTCTGTTCTCCCAAATTGTTCTCTTTACCTGAATTCACCTAAATGTCTTGCCAGGTGCAGCTGATGGCAACCTCTCGTCCTCTTCAGCTTGATGTTTGCTCAATTCCCTACATGTTGCCATTGAGGGAATAGTTAACTGTGAAATGCTGTCACTTACTGCATTCTTCCCACCAGGCTGTAGGGTGCCCATTGATCTGAATGGATGATAGTCCCAGCCCTGATGTGTGAACTATTGTGGGGAGCAATGTAGCTACATCCATGCTACTATATATCTCCATAGAGCTTATTAGGAGACACAATGAGAAAAAATGTACAAGTACTGATATATACATCTGATGGAAAATGCAAATATTTTACCTAATACTATATTATAGTGTGTGAGAGGTGTTTACTTTACTAAATACCCAAATTTCAGTATAATTATGAGAGGTGTTCACCAAAACCCCAAACTTCACCATGCCTTGATGCTAGTAGTAGTATATTGCATAGCAAGAAAAATATACTGTTTAAGCAAATAAGTAGTCTTTCCACTTACTCTGTAGCTACTCACTCTTAGCTCTTCTATTGCCAACCACTTTGGGCTTAAATGCTGAAGCATAAATAGCTTGATTCCAGACATTTTACAAACACAAATAATCAAGTGTATTGCCCCTAGCTGCTAGTCTGAAGTCACATGCTCCACTTGTGACTCCTCCCCTGGTTCATTTAGCCACTGCGACTTATATTCCAGCAGTCATCGAAATCAGTGTATGAAGTCGCACTCCAGAAATTGAAAGGTAGACTTGGAGTTCTGAACCTGTACTCCATGAATGTGTATATATACATATGCGTATACTTGAGTAGGTAAAATGTACAGATTGGTTGTTGTTTCTTAATTGTTGTTGATATACGCTAACCGAATATATCTGTTTAGTTGATTGAAACACACTAGTTACATGCACACATGTAGTTACATGCACACATGTAGTTGCATGCACACATATAGTTGCATGTGCACATGTAGTTCAATGCCCTCAATTTTCCACCTGCGCGCTTGACCACGTAATAAATTATTAACGCTTATTGAAAAAGGTGATTGAATGCTCTAGGGCTTCCTCTAGCCACTCGTACCAATTTCAATTTTTTTTGCAATCTGTGGAGTTATTCTGGATGGGGACTTTGGGATGCAGGTTTTTGAGGTCCCTCCACTTTAAGGTCTAGTAACTTGCTTATAATTATCCTATGAAACATATTTTAGTATCAACAGAGAGCACACAGAGAGACCTATCTTTTGAGCTATATATCAAGTCCATACCATGAAGTTTGCAGAATCTACAGAGCTCTGAAATTGTAACCACAAGTTTTAAAAAAAAGTTAAAAAAATACAACTGTCTCCCCTTAGGGCCCTTTTTGCTTGCCAGGTCACATATAGAATGTTTTCAAATACATAGAGTGTAAAAGTGTAAATTCATTAATGGAGTCAGATGGGATGTGGGGGGGAAGGGGCTGATGCAAATCCTCTTGACCCAGACTTGCTGATCGCATTATCACATTAGGTTAAGGTGTGAATAAAATGCCCTATGGAATTGTTAAGTCAGCCTTCTTAAAACACAGAATTGTTTGAGTGATGGTAAAAGAAAACTCAGAAAGGCATTCTAGCATTGCATGTCAGGATATAAGCAAATATTCTCCGTTAGATTTTTTTTAAACATTCTTTGCATTGCCATAGAGAATGATGCATGAGAATATTTGCACACATCTTTCACCACAAGGATATACAATACCCAGGAGTGATTTTTGTGTGTAAAGAAAGGGGAAAAAAGATGAACTTGAGTTGATTGGATCCCTCCGCACAGCATCTATTTATAGTATTCTGAAGTCTTATATTATTCCACCACCAAAAAGCTGCATTGATTATCACCTAAAGAACATATGCTGCAAGGTATATATGTGTTGTTGAAGAGAAAAGCTCCTCAACATTGCAGGTAAAGATATCCCGCTGAATACGGTGATTGCCTAATTAAGGTTACTGGAGATTGGTGGACTATTGAGATTGGTGGACTGTTGAGATAAAAATTACAATGACCTTCTCAATAATAAACTTGAAATTTAATCTTTCGACATTTAGACTAGATGATTTACTTTATCTTTATCAAGAGATACTAAGACTTGCATGAATACAAGTGGTTTCAAGTGCTTTTTTATTCCCAAATTCAATGGTGAACTAAATCCCATAGGGTGTGTTGGGGACAGTGAAAGAGATATTGTCGAGCTCACAGCAACTTCATGCTCATCAAGCTCCATCAGATCCTCAATTCACTCAAAATTCGGTATCAGATTTAAAAAGGCAAGAGAGGCAAGAGGGAAAGAGCATATAGAGAGGGTGGGACAGTTGGAAGAAGGTATGAGAGAGCATATAGAGAGGGTGGGACAGGAGAGTATGAGAGAGCATATAGAGAGAGTGGGACAACTGGAAGAGAGTATGAGAGAGCATATAGAGAGGGTGGGACAGCTGGAAGAGAGTATGAGAGAGCATATAGAGAGGGTGGGACAGCTGGAAGGGAGTATGAGAGAAAGAGTGGGACAGCTGGAAGAGATTATGAGGGAGCATATAGAGAGGGTGGGATAGCTGTAAGAGAGTATGAGAGAGCATATAGAGAGGGTGGGATAGCTGGAAGAGATTATGAGAGAGCATATAGACAGGGTGGGATAGCTGGAAGAGAGTATGAGAGAGCATATAGAGAGGGTGGGATAGCTGTAAGAGAGTATGAGAGAGCATATAGAGAGGGTGGGATAGCTGGAAGAGAGTATGAGAGAGCATATAGAGAGGGTGGGATAGATGGAAGAGAGTATGAGAGAGCATATAGAGAGGGTGGGATAGCTGGAAGAGTGTATGAGAGAGCATATAGAGAGGGTGGGATAGCTGGAAGAGAGTATGAGAGAGCATATAGAGAGGGTGGGATAGCTGGAAGAGTGTATGAGAGAGCATATAGAGAGGGTGGGATAGCTGGAAGAGAGTATGAGAGAGCATATAGAGAGGGTGGGATAGCTGGAAGAGTGTATGAGAGAGCATATAGAGAGGGTGGGATAGCTGGAAGAGAGTATGAGAGAGCATACAGAGAGGGTGGGATAGCTGGAAGAGAGTATGAGAGAGCATATAGAGAGGGTGGGACAGGAGAGTATGAGAGAGCATATAGAGAGGGTAGGACAGCTGGAAGAGAGTATGAGAGAGCATATAGAGAGGGTGGGATAGCTGGAAGAGTGTATGAGAGAGCATATAGAGAGGGTGGGATAGCTGGAAGAGAGTATGAGAGAGCATATAGAGAGGGTAGGATAGCTGGAAGAGAGTATGAGAGAGCATATAGAGAGGGTAGGACAGCTGGAAGAGAGTATGAGAGAGCATATAGAGAGGGTGGGATAGCTGGAAGAGTGTATGAGAGAGCATATAGAGAGGGTGGGATAGCTGGAAGAGAGTATGAGAGAGCATATAGAGAGGGTGGGACAGCTGGAAGAGAGTATGAGATAGAGGGTGGGATAGCTGGAAGAGAGTATGAGAGGGCATATAGAGAGGGTGGGACAGCTGGAAGAGAGTATGAGAGCATATAGAGAGGGTCAGACCACTTGAAAGGTGGTAAAAACCATAACAAATCTCATCAGCTTGTTTTTACTAAGGACATTGGATTATGAATTGCCACTCTGACTTTGAAATACAGTAACTCTTTGTTTTTTCTGACCATCTTATTATTTTTTTATCTCCTAATTGCAATATTGCATGACTAATTGCATTGCTGAGCCCTGAATTCTATTTTAGTGCATGACGTCATTTTCACACTCCCATTTGTAACTCCGTTACTAAACAAAATTCTTCTATTAGCCACATATCCACACTTGGAAGTGTTATAATGGCCTTGAATTGACTACTCTTTTGTTATAATACAGTAGGATGTCAGTTATCCGGACAGGTTGGGACCGGAAGGTGTCCGGATAACTGAAATTTCTGGATAACTGAAGTCACTATATAGTTGTACACAAATGTGTACACGAATATAATGTTAAAAGAGTGAATGTACACATGTATAATGTGCATTAGTCATGTTTACAGTGCATGTAATCACTGATTTTTGTCTGTTTTTGTGTCATAAACTGTAGATTTTCCTATGTTAAATTCTGCAGCTACACTAGAAAAGCTTCTCCCATTCTTAATGTAGTCACATATTTTTAGCTTACGTTCAATGTTCAAAACAACTCTCTTTCTTTTCTTCCCAGCATCCATAGCTTACCTAGCAAGAAATGAGCAGCTGCATCTCAGCACATGCAGATCATGTGTTGATTAGTACCCTAATGTGATGATTGTTGCTTGGGACCAAAGTACATGTACACTGTACTGTACATGTACAGTGTATGTACATGTACACCTGTTCTGGTTAACTGATGTTTCCGGATAACTGGAGTCCGGATAACTGACATCCTACTGTAATTATATTGTTGTTGTTGTTGTCGTCGTCGTCTTCGTCTTCGTCGTCATCATCATCATCATCATCATCATCATCATCATCATCATCATCATCATCATCATCATCATCATCATCATCATCATCATCATCATCATCATTATTATTATTATTGTTATTATTACTAAATTATATTGGATTGCTTGGATACACATTTAACAAATGTTGAACATTATTTATAGGATATCTTAATTCTTTTTCTTTTTTAAAATCTGTATTATAATATGTAGTATTCATAGGTAAATGTTTTCTGTATATGTTTGTATTTGTAAATTCCAGTTTTCATTTCTTTTTAAAATCCTATATTGTAAAACAGTTTTACCATAATTATATATATAATTATTGGCTACAGCAAATACCTTATGGCTGGTATTATTGATCGGTATGGTTTTTATGAGGTACTGGGTTGTGATGTATATAGCGAATTAAATATTTTTTCAAGTTGAGTAAACATTCTTTGCATAATAATGAATAGACAATCCAAGAGTAGCATGTCTCAAAGGGTCTTGACATGAAGTTCCTACTCTACAATCTAAAAGTCCTGTGAAGAACTGTACATTTTCACTAATCACCGGACATTAAGTGTCTTTTTGGTAGTCAAACAAAACTCAACTTCAACTCTATCAAACTCCTTCCCACTGTCAAGTTGCTGGTTCAAGCCACTACTATAGTAACTAAGTACAAATTACTTGCCAAGCCATTAGTGGTCAGATCAAGTGGCTGAAGTCAGTGTGTCATGTTAGCAGGCACAGGAACCAAGTCAAAGTTAATTTCAACTCGTAATGTTATTTGTTCCTGAAAGACATCCCAAATAATTAATGTCTTTCGTGTGGTTGCTAGAGGCAGTTCTGCTCTTTTTCTTACCAAATAAGGACAATAATAATTTTGTAGTTTCTTTTAATATGGCTGATAAAAGAAAGTTCCACAGGAAATGTGAAGCGATTAGGAAGACTTGCACCAGTCTTTCTGCCATTATTGTTTGTAACAGCAAGAATTGCTGTAATCAATAGTTATACATGTTCTCCTTTTGTCCCTGCTTCTCTTTGATCATGCTCTTATAACTGATGCATGCTGGCTCGAAGCAGCTGGTATGAGCTGGTTAAGCTCTGGTGGGAGAGCTCCAGAAAGGCAAGTTTGCCATGAGTGGCAAACAGCTAATCCATGCTGGAGTTGAGGCATTGCTATATATGCTCATAAAGAGAATGGGATATCTCTGCACACCTGGTTTGTATAGTTTCTAGCCCAGTTTCCTGTGTCTTGTGGTACCTCCAAACATCTGCCTCTCAGTGTGCCACTTGGATGAAATAGAGATTAGTGTTTCATACAGAGCAGGTGCCTGCGATATCCATCCACCCCAAAGCCATTCTCTCCCACCCAACAAGAATTAACATTTTAACAAATTGTCATACATTAGAATCAATCAATCTCAAAGAAATAAAGAGAAAAAAGTCATGGAGAGTATATACTCCTAACCTTTCCCACACCCTATTCCGTGGTGCCTTGGTACAAAGGATGCTTCAAAGGTGCACATGTTGCCTCTTCCCCTAAAGTGCTGTATTGGAGACTGTAGAGTACCACAGGGAGTGAGGAATATCTTGGGAGAGGTGTGAACTGGGCCTGCAAGCTGCGGTGCATGTCTTGCTGGCTGATGGTAGCTTGCACCTTCTCCTTCTCTATCCCCCGAGACTCATCCAGGCTTTTAATCTCAGTCGGTGGTTTTTCCAGCTTGCCACAAATTTCCTGGCAGAGAATGTAACAAAAATATGATTAAAAAAGGAAGTTGAACCATACAATGTGCATTGTAGCTTGAAACTTATTTGCTAAGAATCACCTCTGACTGACCTTCCAATTCTACATCAGCACATCGTCCCCTTCTCTTTTAACCTCTACATGCCCAGTAGACTGCATATTGTTGTAAACTAGCTAGATATCTCCAGTTCAACTGGATGAGTTATCAAACTGACAAACTTAATTGCCATAATCCAGTTTCTTCCAGCTGTTTCTGGAATGTGTTGAGCTCACTTAGAATCCCTTCACAGACTTTGTGTGGTGTGTAGGTTTTGTTTGGTTAACTCAATGGAGCTTATTCTTATACCAAACTGCAGTTTATTGTATTTGCATTCGTTTATTCTATAGGGGAAAAGTCACTAGGAAGTACTCGCTGCATTGGTTTGAACCCTAAATGATGAACAGTAAACCCTCCAAAAAGCGAAGCTCATATCTCAGTTAAAGTCCACGGTGGCTTCCTTAGTGGTCACTATTAATACTCCCACTGTGCCTTGAGTCCTTCGTTAAGTAGTAGTAAACCAACAGACCAAAAAATCGGAGAGCCCCTCTTGAAATTTAGCTTCAGAGATCTATCAGGGAATGCGATAGACTACCTATATATGTGTAACAGATGAGCTACACTACTGGCCAGAATTTGTAACATTGAGCTACACTACTGGCCAGTATTTGTAACATTGAGCTACACTACTGGCAAGTATGTAACAGTTGAGCTACACTACGTACTGGCCAGTATTTGTAACCGTTTAGCTACACTACTGGCCAGTATTTGTAACAGTTGAGCTACACTACTGGCCAGTATTTGTAACAGTTGAGTTACACTGCCAGAATTTGTAACAGTTGAGCTACACTACACTACTGGCCAGTATGTGTAACAGTTGAGCTCTATTACCTGCCCAGAGTAAGTTGAAGAAGCTTCAGTTACTTCTATAAAGTATGAAAATGAATTCTGAAACAAAAGACACATCATTAAAATACAAGACACAACGACTAACTTTTTAAACAGAGTCTGACAACCACACCTTACTTTAGTGTCTGTCAACATCCCACTCTTTGGGTCCCAACACTTAGACCTCCCTCATTGTACAACAGCTATCATAATCATATATATACTTTTGTTGAATTCTTGTGATATGAGGAACTCTGAGAATGTATAGAGGCAAGAGTGCAACATGGCTTCAGTGTCCAACACCAGACCTCTCTCTCCCAGCCAGACATCTGCTTCAATGAGCCACAGCTGACTTTTAAACTGAGCTTTTTAAAAATAATATAGTGTCCAAAATCTTCTCCTGCAATGCCAGTGATACACTCCCTCTTAAGGTTTTGACTCACCTGGGAGAGGGCATCCTCTCTCCTTAAATCCTCAATATGTTCTTGGTACAATTGCCAGTATGCTCTGTGGGACTGTCCCCAAAGCAATAGGAAAACTACAGATTTTGGTTCTATTGTAGACCTTAATGAACCTCATTGCAGCATTTCCTTAAACCAAGGTGTATTATAGAAAAACACATACATCACATAGAGCATTTCAAGAAAGCACTCCCTTATAATCCTAGAATAGTAACCACACATGCTATTGATTGTGGGAACTACCCCTCATTATCTAGCACACCTTCCACCTTCAAAGGTAATGATCGTCAGGTTCACTTGCTTTTTTTATTTTAACCATGTTAACCATAATGTTATTGTATTGCACAAAACTAAGACATTGCATAGCAAACAAGTCAAAGGAGCTGCTTGATGCAGCCTTCAAACTGAAATGGTGGAAGGTGGATGTGTCTGAAGATGAAGAGTTTCACTGCCTATAAGAGCAAGGAAGAGAAGGCGCTTCAGCTGTTCCAGTGATTCCAAAGCTTTTTAGGAGATTGACACCTATGGTGGAGAAGATTAATTTAACTTCCTGTATGAAGCAGCTTTAATTGTGATCAGTTAATGCTGTAGCACAGATGGTATTTTATATGCTAGTAGTACAAACAGCATATTGCATCTTGTGTGTAAAATTCAGAATAACTATATAGGGAAAACTACAGCAACAAAAAGAAATAAAAAGCAATTGGATATAATAGGTATATAGCATCTTTGTAAGGTAGTCACAGGACTACCAACATAGGTCAAATGTGGTGAGTTGAATAGGAACCACATTCTCTAGTTGACAAAATATGGCACAACTTTAGTTCACAATAAGGAAAAAGTCAAGATATTCAGAATTCATGATTGAGGAAAGTTGAGAAGTCAAGAGGCTAAAATCAGAAATATAGAAAAGGGTGCATTTCTATTTTAGAGCTCTAAAATAGAGACACCCCACCCTTCTCTATAATATTTCCAATTTTGACCTACAGACTCTCTCTGTAAACACCCTAGGAGATTAAGAACAGCACACACCCGCCTCATCATTGTCTGTTCCTGGATGGCCTCCTTCTGCTCTTCATTCTGTTTACTCAGTTCTCTCACGACACCGAGCAGCTGCTGGTTCTGCTTCTGCAGCTCATCCATGTTCTTGAAATCAACTAGCTCTTGAGTGGTCACCTGAGATGAGCTGGCAATCTCACTGCTGCTTACATTATGTGACAGGGCACTGGAACTGCTAGCCTCCTCCTGCTCCTTCAGTAAGACCTTGTATATGAGAGTATTGAGTGCAGTTGCTATGTTATTATATACTCACACAATGCTATTTGCCTTTCCCTAACCATCCACACACATTCACCTATTCACAGAGATCCTTCTTCCCATGCTTGCATAGTTTATATATTAAAAAGAAAGGTGCATTTAGACTTAAAACAACAACAACAACAAACTATGCACTATAATTGTCATATTATATTTGGCGTACATATATTTTTACTTGTTTAAGGCTATGAACACATGGGTGTGGTCTAAAATGGTCTATTCTTGCTCCCCTTCTTGACAAGTCCTTACAAGATATATAGATACTGGATTGACTTGAAAGAAAACAGGAAGAATTTATCAATGTTGACCACAGACATTTCAGGACCCTTTACCTATTAAGTCATTTGGTAAATGTTCTCTTAAATGTTTGTGGTGTACTTCGGTAAATTCTGGTTTGACAGGTCAATACAACTTTTTGTATTTTTGTCTCTCTCTCTCTATATATATAATATGTATATTGTTTCTCCTTTACAAGTCCCACAGCCCCCATCGAGGATATTGTAACTGCTGCTTAGGATGACACGCTTTGCTTCTCCTACCATTGGAATTGGGGCAATTGGCAAGTGTTTGTGCTTATATACAAGGTAATGAATTGTTATATTGGTAGACTAACCTTGCCATTGTGTGGCAGCAGTTTAAGGGTCTCCATATTAAACCTTAAAGCATGATGTGCTGACACTGTGCACAGTGGCCCAAGGTACAATTTTGCATTGCTAGGACTTTCTCTTGTACTTACTCTCGCTAGTCTCTCTGCCTTTCTCTGATCAGCCTCCTCAACTTTACTTTCTTCATCTACTAATCCTGTTCTCGCTAGTCTCCACCTTTCTCCATCTGGATGTTTCTTTCCTAGTGTGGTAATGCTATTCTTCTCTCTCTTTCCTACTTCCTATTAGATAATTTGATAGCCACTCTTACATTTTCATCTTAATTAGTCCTTCCCCCTCTCTGTCTCTCTGTTGCAGTAGCTCTACCTTATATGTTAAGCTTTTCTCACATTAATGACAGTTGCTATGTGTTGCAGTGTGCCTGCTCAATAGTGTGACCCACACATGCACAAGCATATATTATATAGACAGTGATTATGATCAATGTAATGATAATAATAACAATGATAATATTATTATCATTACCATCCCATCATCAACATCATATTTTTTGTTTAGATGGCGTAATTGTAGGGACTGTTAATTTATATTTGCACATGCTCAGAGTTCAATTTGCAGAGTGGACAGCATTACAATTATAAATAAATAACAATAAACAAAGCTAAAATCCCTCTACAATTCCAGCCATTATGACCTGACCAATTGAGGTACTGCGCCTCTACTCCTCCACACACCTCACCAAGCTCCCCCACCCTTTCACACATGATAAGCACTTCACTCACACTTAGCACAGAGAATAGCATTTTATATTCAGGCACAAACGCACCTTGCATGTGAAATATAAAATAACTAAAAACAAGACAAACAAAAAATAACAACAACAAGCTCTGCATGCCTGCAGAATAGTAACACCTTTAGTCAGGCTTGCAAACACAGGGCAATTGTGTTGAATAATTCTAATGGGTAAAATATGGCACAACTTTGATTCGTAATAGGGAAAATGATCAAGATATTCAAAGTTCAAGGCTAGATTAAGGAAAATCCAGAGGTCCAAAAGTTAATATATATATATATATATATATATATATATATATATATAGAAAAAAAGAAAGTAAATTTTGACCTATGCAAATATCCTAGAATTAAAAAAAAAGCCTCACCGTTGTCCATTCCTGGACGTTCTCCTTCTGCTCCTCATTCTGTTCACTCAGTTCTCTCACGACACCGAGCAGCTGCTGGTTCTGCTCCCACAACTCATCAACGTTCTTGAAGTCAACCAGCTCTTGAGTGGTCACCGGTGATGAGCTGGCAATCTCACTGCTACTTACATTATGTGACAGAGCTCTGGAACTGCTAACCATGACACCTCTAGCCTCCTCATGTTCCTTCAGCAAGAATTTGTATATGAGTGTGAGAATATGATAGTTGCTATATAAATGTGTCTCTCAGAGACGAGCGATTTGGATTATTCTTTTCTCAACACTTCACCATCCAGACACAATCACTTCTTCACTTAAACCTTTGCAGACACTCTTCACACACTTGCTTAGTATATTAATTGCCCAAAAAGAAAAGGAAACAGAACATATTAAAATCACTTTCTCAATAATCAACTTCAAATTATATTCACTTGACGTTTCGACTAGATGCTCTAGCCTTCATCAGGAATACAAGAACATATCCCACATATTTAGGCACCTCTTAACCTATTTGTACCGTAATTAAAAAAATATTATGCACATGCAATTAAAAAATATATATTTGGTGTACGTTGCTTTTTCCTTATAAATTTGGTTAAAGGGATGAACATTCTAAATGTGTACATTGTTCCCTTTCTTTCTTTTTCACAAGTCAATAGAATATATGTGAGGGAAAAAAACTTTACTTGTCCAAAAAAGAAGGAAACAAGAATTCATCAATGTAGTCCACAGACGTTTATAGGACTCTTTATGTATTAAAATTATAACTACCACACATAATAGGGATTAAAAAAAGCAAGTACAATATTGGTGTTCACTATATTAAAAAGTAAAAAGTCCTCTAAATATTTGTTTTACATTTATAAATTCTTGTTCCTTTCTCATACACACACATACACATACACACACACACACACACACACACATGCACACATGCACACACACTCACTGGAGCTTATAGCTGCTCAGGTTTTGGCTGAGCACTTCCAGGTAGTATGCGTCAGATTATTTGCAAAATAATAAATTATAATTGTCCAAAAACATCCACAAAAAAGAAAGGAAACATTAATTTACAAGTGTAAACCACAAACATTTATTGGGACCTTTAACTAAATTATGAACATTTATGAGTATTAGAGATGTATATATAAAGGTTAAAAGAGCCTCTAAATATTTGTTTTCCTTTCTTTTTTGAAAAAGTCAATCTATTTTTTATGAAGCATTTGTGTCTGCTACCAATTTTTATATAGTCGCTGCAAACAAATAGTTTGGAGCCTTCTGCCATCTGGTAGTAAATTGTAATCAAGTTATGTGTGGGGAAGAGAGGGAGATGAATGTCATGTCATCATATTTTTCCTCTCTGCTGGTTTACTACCTTAGGACTTGGTATTTGTTATTAACAAAACATTTGTTATAATTGGACTGTTTAACCCCTTCACTACTTGTTAGGATCCCCTAACAAGCCAATTAGGAACATCACAGAACACATTCATAACGATGAACTGTGAAATCATTGATATATAATATATTGTGTCATTATATTGGTTAGCCAATGAGACTGCAGGAAGACCATGTGCTGGTTAGCCTATTTAAAGGAGGCCAGAACATGACTTCCTCAGTTGGCAAGATTTTCTCTGTTTCTCAGAATTGACTTGTGTGTAAGAGCTGTATATAAATTATTATTTACTGACAAGTGGATAGAATTGATCCGCTCAGACTTTGAACCGACCTAGTTAGGAATAACAACCTAACATCCCCACAGGTTGTACATGGCACGTAGTGCTTACCCAAAGAAAAGAAAAATCCAACTGTTCATACAGCACCACATGCTAAACATATCTGAGCATGCCCAGTGAGGTTGCCAAAGTGGGTTTTAGCTGATGATGTTTTGGCAGCTTGAAATAGCGGGAAAACCAATATAGAGAGTATTAACACACTTTCCAATATTATATATATATATACACATTATATACACATTATATTTACATACACTATATCATACAAATATTTCATACATCTTGTTCATACTTTAATTGCTTCACCAAAGCAAGCGAAGGACTACAATTCTTGTTATACATGATTAATGAGCAAATCTAGCTCTCAGTGGGGAAGTAGGATGGAAAACTTGGTATTCCTGCACATAGCATGTATGTTTCTATCTAAATAACTATGCACTGTAGGTTCACCCATAATAAAAATATGAATGGGTTACCCAAAATATTGCAGGCTTATGTGAACCGGGAATGGTTGTCATAGTGAAGAAAATGATTGCCAGCAGTAGATTCAAAGCTAGACTGTCCTGCCTGTGCAAAGTTAGAGAAAGGGCTAGCTGATTCATAACCTTACCAGGTAGCAGAACAAGCCAACTAGACCAAGACCCTAATGATCCCCCACAAGCCCTCCAATTTACCTGCCCAATAGGCCCTTATACAATTTTTTTTGCTGCACAGGCAGGTGAGAATTGGCTGCATGGCTGACAGGAAAAGATGATGATGTAATTACAACATGCTCTAGTTTTTCTTCACTTGGCACTTGGTGCCTAAGCATTCATCACTAGTTACTAATCCATTGTTGTCAAACTCATGTCAAGCTTTGTGAGGGATCCTGGTACTCCTGCTACAACTACACGTTGATCCGCCAGGCAGTATCAGCAATCTCCACGATGGAAGTCCTTTAACAGTCTATCCACCTGTTACTTAGACGACCCAAAATCAGCCAACCTCTTACTAGGCTGCTGTATCCCTGATCACTGATCAATTGAGTTAGGCTTTTATGACAAGAGTAAACACAGTGGTGCAAAGCGGGTGCACCGTCCCACACTACAACAATAACACGCAATACGCAATACTTAATATACACATCGGCCATAACTAACTTCTATATCTACAAGTCGTTCTCTTTACGAGCTGTTCGATCCTCTCCCACCACAGTCGTTTCTATTATTCCTTATTAGGTCCTGCTGTCACGTTCACCATTCCTTCCGTCAACCAATCAGATGAGGGCACAAGTTCTTCTAGAAACTTCTTGACCTCGCCCTTAAAAGGTTTCTGTGTACTCACGAGTGCACTTTCTGGCGACACACCCATTGCACATCCTGTCAAGACGTTCTCACTCTTGTTCACTGGCTCCCGTTCAGCAACAGTCAGAGGGGGTGCCATCTCTGACATCCCCCCCCCCCTTAAATGGAGATCCCTGATCTCTGGACAGTCCATCAGCATTAGCGTTTGCATAGCCACCACGATGAATTACTTTAAAGTCATATGGCTGTAGTGCCAATGCCCAACGTGCCAACCTGCCATGGCTATCTTTCAATGTAGCCAGATGTGTGAGGGGGTTGTGGTCAGTTTCCACGGTAAAATGAGCACCTTCCAAGTAGATTTGGAAGTGTTGTATTCCCTTGACTATGGCAAGAGCTTCTCGCTCAATAGCCAAGTAGTTGATCTCCCTGGGAAGTAGTTTTCTTGATCCAAACGCTAATGGATGCTCTTCACCCTCTTAATTTATCTGTACAAACCCCAAGCCTGTGCCAGATGCGTCCGTTTGTAAAAAAAATGGTTTTGTCCAGTCTGGGGTTACTAAAACTGGTGCTCTTGATAATGTTTTCTTCAACTTCTGGAATGCCTCCTGGCATTTTGGTGACCACAGTATGATATTAGGTCTATCCTTTTGGTTAAGTCCGACAATGGGCTTGCTATGGTTGAAAACTGTGGCACAAATTTCCTGTCGTACCCACAGAGGCCCAAGAAAGACCTCATCTGTTTCTTTGTCTTGGGTTGAACAAAGTCACATACCGCTGCTACTTTGTTCTGCATGGGTTTCACAGCACCACCTCCCACTACATGGCCCAGATAAACACATGTGTTGGCGGTGAAGTGGCACTTCTTCTTCTTAATCCTTAATCCAGCCCTTCTCAATCTTTCGAATACCTGGTTGAGATGCCATATATGTGCTCTTCCCAAGACGCACTATGCACCAGTATGTCGTCGAGATAAGCGACTGAGTAATTGTGAAGTCCTTCCAGCACCTGATCCATAAGACGCTGGAAGGTTGATGGAGCTGATACCAGGCCAAATGGCATTGTCTTGAACTGATATTTGCCGAATGGTGTGACAAACGCTGTCTTCTCAATGTCTTCTGGAGCTACTGGGACTTGGTAATATCCCTTGGTGAGGTCCAGGGTCGTTATGTATTGAGAAGACCCGATGCCATCAATCAGCTCATCAATGTGGGGAAGTGGGTAGGGGTCACCAACAGTGATAGCATTCAACTTGCGGTAATCCACACACATTCTCTTGCCACCATCTTTCTTGGCTACCAGCACTATTGGGGCCGCCCACGGACTTCTAGAAGGTTCGATGATATCTTGTTCCAAAAGTCTAGCAATCTCCTCCTTGAGGAACTCTTTGGAATGATGTGCCAGCCGGTATGGTGGAAGTCTGATTGGAAGTGCATCCTTTGTAGGGATGGCATGTTCCACTAGATCAGTCTTTCCTGGCACATCCTGAATGACATCTCGAAAACTCTCTTGTAACTCTTGTAGTTCTTCTTTCTGTTGGTTGGTTAGGTTGTCGGTCTCTTCTGGTGGCTCCTCCTGCTCATTCACTTCCTCTTCATCCAAAGTCATGAATGCAGCAGGAGATGGGGATGTCCACCTTCCAATGCTGTTGACATGGAAGGTCCGGAACCTTTTCCCCGTCGTACCGAGGTCCACCTGGTACGTCACATCAGTGATCTTCTTGGAAATGAGGTAGCCACTGGTTGAGGAGTTTAGCCATTTTTATGGGCCTAAACACCAGCACATAGTCTCCCACCTCAAACTCACGCACTACCGCCTTCTTGTCGTAATGATGTTTCTGTGCCTTCTTTTCTTTGGTCTCTCTCTCTAGAGCCAACTCTCTCACAACCTCGATGTTGCTCTTGAGAACTTGCACAAACTCTACTGATGTGTTCTCTCCCTTCTCTTCCTTTCCCTTCCAAAACCGAACCATGGTATCTAAAGGCATCCTCATCACCCTCCCAAACAGCATCTGGTAAGGTGAGAAACCTGTGGTCTTGTGTACTGTGCCACAGTAAGCATACAACAAGTAGGGAAGACACATATCCCATTCCACTCCAGGACTCTGTGTTAGCTTCCTCAGTAAGGCCTTTAGGGTAGCATTAAACCTTTCGACCATGCCGTCGGTCTGAGGGTGGTAAGGGGAGGTCTTTATTTGTTTGATACCCATGGCTTTGCAATAACTCTTCATGGTCTTCGATACAAAATTCGACCCATTTTATGTAAGTAACTCTTCCGGGATTCCCACCCTTGATGTTAGGTCAATTAAGCATTTTACAACTGTCTCACTTGTGGTATTTCTCATTGCATAGGCCTCAGGCCATTTAGAAGAGTAGTCCATTACGACCAATATGTACTTATTACCCGCCTTCGTTCTTGGTAAGGGGTCAAATACGTCCATGGCAATTCTGGTAAAGGGTTCTCTTATGATGGGTAAAGGGTGAAGAGGGGCTTTGGATAATAAAGCCGGTTTACTCTTTTGGCACACTGCACACGACGCACACATCTTGTTGACATCTGTATTCATCCCTGGCCAATCAACTCTCTCCCTTAGGGCTTTCATAGTTCTCTCTCTACCGAAGTGACCTGCGACTGGTGAGTTATGTGCCATTCTCAAGGCTCTCATTCACACTACTTGGGGCAGAATAACTAGGGTTTTTCCCATGCTTGTATAGGGTTTTCTTTTAAGTAAGTTCTTTTCCCAAAAATATGGACTGTTCTCTTTGCCCACTTTCTCTCTTATATCTTTAAGGGTTGGGTCAGACCTTTGGGCTTTGCCCAGTTCTTCCGGAGAAATGATGTCCGGCTGGTCAGTCTGAAGCTCTTCCAAACCGGAGGTATCCACAACCTCAGTCTGGTCAGTCTGAAGCTCTTCCGAACCGGAGGTATCCACAACCTCAGTCTGGTCAGTCTGAAGCTCTTCCGAACTGGAGGTATCCACAACCTCAGTCTGGTCAGTCTGATCAGTTTCAGAGTTGCTGCTCTCATCGCTGTCTTCTTCCACCGGTGGAGAAGCCGACATGATAGCTCCGTCCAGCTGCTCTTGCAGATGTTCTGCTTTTTCGAGCGAATCTTTTTGTTTCTGCTGGGCACGGGTGACTATCATGCCTGCTTCGGTGGTTGGAGTCGTCGATGGAGTGGTTGGTTCTGGCTCTGGTCGGTCTTCTTCCAGTACCCTCTTTAAGGGGGGACTATGCGTCAAAACCACAAAATAGTTGTACCTATTTCTAATTGTCATAACTTTTTTTCTCTTTCGTCTACACAAGTATTTATGATACCAAAGTCTTTATTATTCTGTGTTTGTTTTTATAAAGTGTTAATATCTCTATTATACATAATTTTCTCAGAAGATACATGCAGAAACATCGAGGTGACTCCAAGATATTTGTGGCAGACCTAGCTGCCTAACGATTTGAAGTCATTTACTCATAATTGGTGTGTGGCCTGCTAAGGAGTGTCTCAGTGATATCCATGGAGCAAAGTTACCATATATTGTCATGTTGATTAGTTACACACTTACAGAGTCTGAAAAACTGATAAAAACTAGAGGCCACCTCTTCTAACTACCGTCTCTTGGCAATCCTTGCAGTAAACAAAAATCTGATACATGGATATCACAGAGTACTAAAAGAGCTCTAAAATGACATACATAGCCAAAAAATTGAGCAAACAGTTTTAAAGTTATTCTCGCAACAAGAAATATTTCCATTAATTGTGGGAATAAGCATTCCAAGTTTGGAAAACGAAATGTTTGAGTTAGCACTGAAATAACTTGACAAAATATGTTCTTTTACAAGTTTTAGCAATTCTTTGATCTTTTTTTTTTTTACTTCCGTGACTCTTGGGTTTTTCTGTGCCTATATCTACATGTAAGAAAGAAAAACATGTAAGAAAGAAAAATATGATGAAAATTGTTATGGAACTTTCCTTTACAGCTGAATATTTTTGCATGTCAAAGAAATGTATGATGAAGTAGATCCACCATAACTTTGAAAGAAGCATCCTATGTCTCCAAAACTTTGGAAATAGCAAGTAGATAGATGCAACAACAGTTTGAACTGATTTCATGTGTAGTCGCCAGGGGTGTGTGTGGGGGGAGGGGGGTGGGGGGAACGTAGTATATGCAGGTCATTTTATTCCCTATTTCCTTATGCTTTGTTATGTTGAATGTCTCTGCAGAACATATTTTCTCGGAAGATACATCAAGATCCCTAAATAAGTTGATCTATCTTGCAGTACAATTCATAACTGCCCTAATTAACAAGACCAAAGTCCCAGATTTTGTCAACTGATAGAGAGGGCCCTTATCTGCACCATGTGAACAGATTATCAATAAATGTAGTGGTTTTTCACTGGCAGGCCACCGCTTTGGCAACTGGAAAACACCAGGAAAAATCCCAAACCTCACCACTTCACATCACCATAACTTGCTAATACTTAGAGTACTCAAAATTTTGGCAGGTACAAAAGACAGATAATTAGAAGGGCTATCCGGTGATATTAAAATTATCATTTTTTGGATAAAGTGTAGAAAAGTTATGAGCTTTACGGCAAAAACACAAGATTTTTGGTTAATAAATTAGAAACATATAGACCAAATTAAGGCAAATATCATGCAAGATGTGTCCTCTTTGTAGTTTCTTGATCTGTTACATGGAAAAAAATATTGTTTGCCAGAAGAAGGGGGGGAAAAAGGGAAAAAAAGAAATCTCGAATTTTGGAGGCATAGCCCCCCCTTAAGTATCTTCGGAAGTGCGGAACATCTCGTCCCATCAGCATGTCTTCACTTAGGTGCTCGGACACTCCCACCGGTATGGTTATCTCCTTGCCATCCAACTCCAGGGTCACACTGGCAGCTGGGAACCACTTGTTCCGGTCAGACGCTGTATGGTAGGGAATCTTCCACCCAAGGTAGTCATCCTTTCCCACACACCTGGGATGCACCAACGACTTGCCAGTATCCAGCAGTGCACGCACTTGTCTTCCATTCACTTTCAAGGTCTTGGTCCGGTCGGGGAGTGTCTGTCTCGAGAATGAGGCTATCTTGTCAAACTCGGCGCGCTCGGTCTTGGGGAGCAGTACCTTGACCCGACAGTCCCATTGGAAGTGTCCAAGCTTCCCACACTTGAAACACTTCTGTTTTTCAAAATGGTCTTTGGAGTAGGGAGGCAGTCCATTGCTGGTGCTGTTGGTATCACTCTTACTCTCCTTTTTTTCAGGGAATCGTTCCCTTTCTCCTGGGGTGATTGACGCACCATGCTGTGTTGAGGGGTAGCTTCTTCCATACCGCTCACCTCTAGGCATTTGATTCCCCAGGTGACGGATGGCTGCTTCACACAGCATGTCGTACGACGAACAATTCAGATTCCTAATCTGAACTTCGAGCCAGTTGGAGAGCCTCGCCAACACAAGCTCCATGAGCACCATCTCTCGGGTACCCAATTCTGGTTTGGAGTCCAGCCACTGATTGTAGCTCTGCTGGTACTCCCGCAACCATTGTTCTGGATTGCTTTGGTTGAAGGTCTTCCCGAAGACTCTCTTTCTGTAGGTCTCAGTGGAGATCTTGTACACTGATCGGAGCACTTGCTTCACCTTGTCATAGTCGATTTGCTCAGCTGCTGGGAGGGCTGACACCGCTTGTAGACCTGCACCAGACAAGGAGCCTCTCAGATGAATGGACCACTGGTCCACTCGCTGACCGTAGCTGTTGCCTCGAAAGTGTCGAGGAATGCAGCCATGTTGTCTGTACCCTCGACAAATTTGTGCAACGATAGTCTGGGTGGAGGTGGAGGGAGTGGCGATCTTGGCCTAACCCCTTGTGCCTGTTCCATCATCCTCTCGAATCGTTCTTGTTGATCTTTCATATTTTGCAGCTCCAGCTCTCTTTGTTCTTGCACTCGGGCTCTTTCTTTCTTCTGAGCACTGGCCTCCTTCTCTCTGAAGGTAGCTTCCCTCTCTTGAAGGGCGTATTCCCTTTCTACTCTGTTCCGCTCTAGAATAGACATCTGCTCAAGGAATTGATCCATGATACTTGGCTGTCTTTTGGTTGAAGGTAAGTGTTCTTCCGTTCTACTTCTCAGTGTCCTCAACCTTGCTTCGTGCAATCGTTTCATTCACTATGATGACGATTCTCGATTTATGTAAGCCCTCAGTATTTAAGGTGGCTAACCAGGTCTGAGCATATGGTGTACATAGATAAATAGATAGATAGATAGATATGCCATGAGCGTCAATACCCAGTTTTCCATCCAACTTCCCACTGAGGGCCAACATTGCTAATGAATATCTTCACAGAGTGGGCTACTTTCAGGCAAGTGAATATATAGGATTTTACTGAAAACAGCTTCTGTGTGAGGCATACTTATTAGGTTACAGCTACAATGTCCGCATTATTATCATAACATTATCGCCAATAATTCATTAGCATTATCATCATAATCACCCTAATCACCCTATAATCATAAGCATATTATATATATTTATCATCATTACATTATCATCACATCATTACCATGTGTACATTTATTTTCTCGAGTCAAGTGGACCTATTAGTTTATCAATTTCTGTTTGCACATGCTCAAGAGTTCAGTTTGCAGAGTGGGTAAATTTCGTGGATTACAATTTTCAATAAAAAACCAAAAGCAAGCAAAAACACACGCAAAGCTAAAATCTCTCAATATTTCAAGCATTATGGTACCCGAACATTGAGGAACTCCTTTATACTCCTCCACATACTCTCACCAAGCTCCCCACTCATACATGCACACTGTGCCTTGCATGTGAAATTCAGAATAATAAAAACAACAACAGCAACAACAACAACAACAACAAAAATAAACTTTGCATTTGTAAGACATGTATGTTAGGTATGTAACAGTTTCATATATATAATATTTGCAGGGTTGCAAGCACAGGTCAATTCCAGTGAATTGAATAAAAACAGCACTCGCTAGTCGATAAAATATGGCCCAACTTTCAAGATAATATAGGCTCGATTAAGGAAAGTCTAGAGGTCAAAAAGTTAAAATCAGAAAAAAGGTGCATTTCTACTTTAGAGTCCTTTCCCTTATTATTTTTTCAATTTTGAAATTTTGACTTACAGACTGCCTCTGCAGAAATCTTAGAATTAAAAACCATACAGACAAAACCTCACCTTCGTCTGTTCCTGGATGGTCTCCTCCTGCTCCTCATTCTGTTCAATAAATTGTCTCATGAGAGTTTGAAGCTGCTGGTTCTGCTTGTGCAGCTCTTCCATGTTCTTGAAGTCAACCACCTCTTGAGTGATCACCTGAGAGGAGCTGGAAATCTCACTGCAGCTCATACTCTGTGGCAGAGCACTGGAGCTGCTAGCCTTGACATCTCTAACCTTTTCGTGTTTCTGTAAAACCTTGAGAATGATTGTGAGAATATTGATAGCAGTTGTTATGTATTACACTATCACTTACACACACACATGCTACTGGGCTTAACCCTTCCTCATTCTCCTCCCACATTTGCATAATATAACACTTGTCAAAAAAGGAAAGAAATGAGAACATATATCCAAGACATTTAGGAACCTCTTCACCAAATTAGGATTTAATTATCAAAGGACATGCAATGTTTTTAAATCTGGATAGGTTTTCACTTGTTTATAAATTTGGTTTTAAGGATATTAACACATGAGTGTGATCTAAATGGGTACATTATTGTTGACAATGATATACGCAAGGATATAATCAAAATCTATAATGATCTGACTTCAAAAATCAAGGTTTATCAATTTAGAACACAGCCATTTGTATACCCTTTAAGCAAATGTATTAAAAAGCAGAACTAAATATTTGTTCTAAGTTTTGGGTTTTAATTTTTTTTGTCTGTTTATCTATCTATCTATCTATCTTGATGTTTTTCATGAATATTATAGTCAATGAACCTCTTTGTAACTGTTGCTTAGGATAACTCCAGAACTATTTTTTCATTTGTTACACACATGACACACACATACATGCATGCATGCGGGCACACACGCAGACTGGGCTTCAGTTGCTGGTCAGGATGCTCAGGTTTTGGCCTGAGCACTTCCAGTTATGTGGATATATGCAACTTGAACAATTTTTTAGAATTAAGTTCATCTGGTCCAGACGTCATTCATTATGAAAGAATGACAAGAAACAAATGTCATTTATAATTAGCATGGAGTGTGGTATTAGCTGTCAAGAAAAAAGCTTACATCTCAACTAAAACTCACTTTGACAGCTTCTTAGTATCATAAATGGCAACTTCAGACAATTTTAACCCCCCAAATACTTCGAGTGTGCACTGAATCCTTCGTCAAACCATGAATTTTCCTTTATCTTGTATCTATCTTGTTTTCTTTCCACATATAACTTGCATAGAGTATGTCTGTTTGTCATAAGTTTACTAGCAGAAGACTCTAAATAGCATTGCCATGAATAACACATTTCTGTGTATACTACTTTCCCCCCTACCTAACGTAAAACATGTCCATAGGTCATAATTTTACTATCAGAAGACTCCAACTGTTCAATGAGTTGCAAAAATTATCCTGTTTCTTGATTAAGCATTAATCTGTCTCTCTTCTGAGCTCAATACCTGACAATTTGGTAAAGGTTTATCAGTGTCATAAACCCGCTGGTGTACATGCAATATCTGAGATGATGATGCACATCTTAGTTCCATGAAGTGATCAGTGGTGTCCTCAGAATATTCAACAAAACCAGGCACCTATACTTATAATGCATCAGCTGGTTTCTTATTCTTGTGACAAATAATAGAACTGAGTTGAGTCACCAACATTTCTTACCGTGAAATTTTCCTCTGAAGTTATCTCCAACAAAACCCTACCTATAATGCATGTATCTATGTGTATTATATGCACATGCTTCTATGTAGTAATAAACATGGGAAGAACAATATCATAACATTCCCTTTAAAAAATCTAAGGAGTTAGTAGGTAAAGGGTCACGTATATGTTTGTTACCTACATTGGTAAACATTTCTTTCTTGACTCGTCAATCCAATAATTGTTTTTACATTTGTTTTGCTATATTAAAATTATAATTACCAAGAGCAGTAAAATTGAAAAGGGTAAAGAGTGGTCTGCTGACTTGCTTGATAAGCTGGCCAGGAAATGTTGCTATCACAGAGCATATCCTAGGAATAACTCTTTTCAACTGTTTGTCCAGCCATCTGAAGAAGAAGAAAGGTTTTAAGGTTTTAATTGTTTGACCATTGGCAATGCATTTGGTATGAGCCCTATGTGCAATCAATTCTTGTACTGAAATCAAAATTCTAACATCTTGAAGTATTCTTACCCACTCTCTTCATGCATTGCCTGTTGGATGACATGACCATAACTCTGACTGGACCAACTTTCGGAATTGGGGGATACTTCTTCAACATCAATGGGTGGACACTGGTGTAGGCAGCTCCAGTGACTGTGGATGTCTGTTCAAGAATGTGAAGTTGGTCCTATACCAAAGGCTGGGATATTGGAATAGTGATATCCCTATACCATGGAAAAAATTGGTGGCAGTCGCTGAGCTTGTATTGTGGTCAACATTATCAATGGCTGTACCATCTCTGACCTAGGTTAGGTGGGCACACTGCCTGCTCTTGATGGGTACTGTATACAAGTATGATTACCCTTGGCACTTGAGATTTCCATCCCTCAGTCATAGGAGATGGACAGTCCAAGATCAAAGAGCACCTCTACGAGGTCACATTTCCGTGTCCTTGTGTGGACTGTAAGTCCCACATAGATGGAGGGTGGGGTTTCTCTTGCTTTGTGATGAACACCAGTACTTCCAGTCCATCAACGAGTAGAGCTGTTGTACTGAAGCAGCTGTGCCATACTGAAAGCTGCTTGAGACACACCTCCTGCCTCCTGACTGGGACATGATGTTTGGACAATCAAGGATCATGACCACCATTGCTAACAATGACTGAGGTATAGACTTCAGTGGACAGTCCTGCTCAAATGAGCCTGTAAATGTAGCTTGAAGTTTGAGCATTTCTCTCTGGTTGCTCAAGCTGAGTGGAATAAAGTCTGACAAGATCTACAGGCTTGAAGACTGGAAGCATACATATATCCATTCTTGCTTCATCAATTATGAGCAACTCTGTCAGAGCAATGCCAGGGCTGAACTTGTCAGTTCTGTCCTTCTTGCCTTCTTCATGCATGGCTGCAGCTTTGTTGTATAATGAAACCAAGCACCACGGATGGTAAGCTACTTGTCATCTAGTGCAACCATGTCTCCAGCACTCAATTTAGCAAGCAGTCATTCATCTTGATGGTCAAATGTGCATTTCCGAACATGAGAGCCTAGGTGTCCTCGCTTAAGAAGAGAGAATCTGTTGTTGCCATTTCATGATGGCCACTTTTGCGCATGTAGTTCTTGGAGGTGGTGTAATCAGAGTTGCAAGTCTTCTTCCTCACTGTAGCTTCATAATTTGTGCCATATCTCCAACAGAGTAGCTGTATGCTATTTCCCTCATCCAGACAACTCAAGTCAATTGGCATGGGCAGTTCATTCACTGTGTTTGATGAAAGGGTAGAGTACCCCTGACCAGCACCAACATCATGATGCTTAGATTGGGGCATTGAAAGGGCTCAGGTGTAACTGCTTGGCAAAAAAGGCGCTTTTTCCAATTAGCTACCTCCTTCAAAGGTCCAAGTTGCTGCTGTGGTTCTGCAGATGATAATTCTTGGACATTGTCTCAGTTCAGGCTGGGTAGTCAGTCAGTCCATGTGGGGTGCAGTCCTCCTACTATAACAATAATTATTGCCACATGTCTGCATTGCCATCCATTACCAAGTGGTGGTAGGGCGGTAAGGATTTGTGGGGTCACAACCCCACCCCCCCAGCAGCCTTTAAGTTGAGTAGGTGTAATCTCATTGTATATCCCCAGAGTTGAGGTTGCTGGAGTTGTTCTTGTTCACATGCAGCAGTATATACTGGCAAAAACATGATGAAAATTAGTGAAATGACAATGGTGAAATTATGAAATTTGTTCACTCTGCATTTATTATGTTATGTTATGTACCTCTCGTAATTTTCGGATCCCTTAAGTTCATTTTAAATGAATATAATGCAAAATTGCCAAAGCTTTTGGCGGCCATTTTGAAAATCGGCAACACAGGACTTTTCTAGAAACATCATTGGGTCATGCTCTACAATTACATCAAGTTTCATGCTTGTATGTGTGCGTGCCAATCTTTTTTATTACTCTGCATGAGATCAATCAAAATCAAATACTCGACACTCTAAATACAAAAAGCTTTAACTGTGTAGGTGGGCAGGTTGCCAGCACATACATATTCTACAGAGCAATGGTCAGCTTCTTGAAGAAATGTTTCACAGCTTTTGCTAAGTTAGTTTTTGCTAATTGATCCATTGCTTCTGCTACCATTGCCAATTTGAGAAGCACCATTGGCAAGTGCTTGTGCTTCTACAAAGGTTATGAATTGTCACACTGTTGGTGTACTGGAGTGTTAATGCAATAAGGAAAATTCAGTCTAAGTATTTTATAGCCTTTTGTGAGGGCACATATCCCCTTTCCATGCCTTTTTGCCTTGGCCTTCAGATGTAAATATCCTGACTTTCTTGTAGGGCCTGACTAGTCTTGTGGGTAAGATTTTGTTTTTGACTTGTAGGCCACTAATTCACTAATTGTTGTGGTATAAGAGTTCATAGGCCAAAGGGGGCCTGCGAGAGTTTGGCCTCTCCTTCTGGCCCTAGGCCTTTCAGTATCTGCTTATCTAGGCTTAATATTGCACACAACCATGGATATGGTTATTGTGTTGACATTTTGTATTTTTATTGAATTGAGAATCTTTGAATAGTTGTTGCAATAATTTGGAGCCATCTGGTAGTTAAATTGTAATGATTGTATGCAAGTTATGTATAGGGGAATAAGTCAATAGATGGAAGATAGACACAAGATACTTTAAGACATTTTTAATGTTTTTTAAAGTGATGCTGGTTTGCTACCTTAGAGAGGCCCAAGGCCACTGAAAGTGTTATAGCTGTTTAAGATTTTTGTTATGTTGTAACACATTACCATTGGCTGTTTAACCCCTTCATATCGATAGGTTCCACATCTAATGCTTACCCAAACAAAACAAAATCCAAACAGTTCACACTGCACATGTCTGAGCAAGCCCAGTGAAGTAGCCAAAGTGAGTTTTAGCTGGTAATATTTTTCCAGCTTCAAATAATGGTCAACCCAAATATAGGGAGTACTCCAGATATATTTACATATACATAATAAACAGTTATATATGCATGTGTTTTTGTATTGTCATATAGCAAGCTCAAGACTACAGCGTAAATGGGCTAGGGCTAGGGCTAGGGCTAGGGCTAGCTATAATAGAGTTCTATATAAGTACCTTGTTCTTTATTAGCTCTCATAATTTTCTGGTTCTGCTGTTCAAATAAATGTGGTGTGAGTCAAGCTAAAGGCTTCTGCAGGTGAGGTGGTTAACTCTTGTCAAAATATAATACATGTACCAACCTTGCCAAAACCACCTCAAGTGATGGTCTTTACCGTTTACTGTGTATAAAATATTGCATGTCTTGCAGGCTGTAGGAGTTTTTTAATGAAGAAAACAAGAGACATTCCAGGAAATTAGAAGGCTATTTATAAAACAACAACAACAAAATTTATCAATAATCAACTTAAATTTGTTCTCAGTCAACATTTCAGCAGATGCTCTTGGCTTCATTGGTGATAAGGTTAGAGCATCTAGCTGAAATATCGATTGAGTAAATATAAGTTGTTATCAAGGAAGTCATTGTATCGTCAATTGAGAGTTTGTTGCAACAATAATAACAACAACAAAGATAACAAAATAACGTGTGAAACCTGAATGCATTTTGTATAATACTCAAACATACGATATTGTGGAGAGTTGAATAGGAAGATTCTCTAGTAGGTAAAATATGGCACAACTTAATTCATAATAGGGCAGAAAGTCAAGATATTCAAAGTCAAGGCTTGATTAAGGAAAGTCTAGAGGTCAAATGTTAAAAAAGGTTGCAAATAGTAAAGACACCACTCTTTTCTTTAATATTTCCAATTTTGAAATTTTGACCTACAGACTGTCCCTGCAAATATTCTAGAACACACATCAAAGTCTCACTCTTGTCTGTTCCTGGTTGGCCTTCTTCTGTTCCTCATTCTGTTCACTCAGCTCTCTTGTGACAACTTGCAGCTGCTGGTTCTGCTCCTGCAGCTCATCGATGTTCTTGAAGTCAACCAGCTCTTGAATGATCTCCTGAGATGAGCTGGAAATCTTGCTGCTGCTCATACTTTGTGACAGAACTCTAGAGGTGCTAGCCTTGACACTTTTGGCCTCATCATGTTCCTTCGGTAAGACCATGCATATGAGTGTGAGAATATCGAGGGCAGTTGCTCACAGGTGCCATTTCATTCCTCACCCACTTCCTCACCTTCCATACACAATCACTTATTACAAAGACCATTCTCTTCCCACACTTGCATAGTATAAAAAATAAAAGGTATGACTGTACATATTTAAGGCATTACTTGACAAAAAAAGTCAATGCAAAAGAAAATCTGTATTATATTTGTTTCCAAATTTGGTTTAGGTTGGTATGAACACATGGGTGTGCTCTAAATGGTTATATGAAGACATGGGTGTGCTCTAAATGGTTATATGAACACATGGGTGTGCTCTAAATGTTATATTCTTCTTCCCCTTTCTTCTTTTGACAAATCAGTATATGCAAGACTTAATTTTAAAGACATAGCATTAACTTGTCACAAAAGAAAGGAAACAAGAATGTAGCAATGTAGATCTGTCATTTATATACCAAATGTTAAAAAAGGTGTGCATTATAAGTTAAAAAAAATCCTGTGCTTCTGATAACTGCAATCGTAGCATGTTTATTACTCATGCTAAGACACTTGTGCACTCACGCACACAGTGATGGAGTTGCTGGTCAGGCTGCTCAGGTTTTTGCTCTGCAGTTGATTATTTGTAAAAATATACTCTACACATTAAGTACACATTGCCCAAAGATCTTTCATTATGAAAAAATGACAAGAAACAAGGAATTACTAGATAATGTTGACCACAAACATTACATTTAGACCTAAAAGGCAGGAAGATTTAAAGGTAAATGTTAACAGTCTTAATTAGTAAATTCTTGTTACTTTCTTTTTTGACCGTCCAACCATTTGTCTCCCTCTATAAATATAGCTGTGCTAACCTCCTTCAAGAACTTTCTTAGGATAACTCCATAACTAACGAATTGTTGCAGAATTCTTTGCCATGTTTGTCACAAGCATACACCACAAACACCACATACACTGTGCACATACTCTGTGATGTTAACTATGTCACAAATGAACTGGAGCTACTATTCAGACTGGTCAGATTCGTTTTCATTTTTTGTGGGCATGTGCAACTTTTTTTTAGTACTCTGCATAAGACTAAAATAGACATCAAATATTCAACTTATTAAATACACTCTCAATGAACTCTCAGTTGACATAATAACATCATAATAACCTTCTCAATAATCAACTTGAAATTATATTCTCCCTGTTCACTGTGGGTGGGTGCAGAGAGGTTGGCGTAGGGACCTGTATACTATGGCTAGCTGCTTGAAGAGATGATGGTGTCATTGTTTAAGTTTTTTTCCTGAGTAAAATAAAAGCAAGAAAACATTGAGTACATTTTGTTGTCTTGTTGCGTTATTGTTGACTTATTACTGAAGCATGGATTGTAAGGATCCAGACCTACTGGATAATTCACAGTTTTTTCCAAGATAATATTTGCTACACTTGATCCAATTCTTTAGTGGCAAAGGGCCATTGGCAAGTGCTTGTGCTTCTATACAAAGGTAATGAATTATCTCACTGATGGTGTACTGGAGTGTTGATGCAATAAGGAAAATGCAGTCCATGTATTTCATGGCTCCTTGTGAGGAGGCGGCACATCGCCTTACCACACCTTCTTGACATGACTTTCAGATGCTAGGTATCCCAAACTTTCTTCTGGACTTCTTTACCTTCCTATGCTAACCTACTATCTGAAGATACAAGTGTAGTGGTCAATAGAACTGAGTCTTTCAAGAGGCAAAAGTATGTGAGCATTGCTATTACTCACCTATTATTTTTCTTGGTACAGAGGTATCTTCGTTTTATTGAGTTGGGAGGCCATCTAAAATCTGAACATGATGAAACACATTCCCATCATTTTCTTCTTCAGAGGTTTTCTGTTGTCATTCAGCATGGGAACACTCTGGCTGTGCTGGGTTCTAGTCGATCTGCTATGATCTATTTTCTGATTTGCTGCTTTTGTATCATAATAAGAATTTAAAATGATAATAATTATTCTGAAAATCAACATGGAAGCAAACAGTGCTTCTTGTCAATTAGTACATTGATGGGATCCAAGGACTCTTGAAGGGTTGAATGACACCTACCTTGAGTATTTCATCCAGCTCCTTCCTGTCCACTTCTCTCCTAGAGCAAGGAATGCGATATGCACAAGCACGTCTGGAGGGTGTATCACCAACCTCAACCACGTCTGGGGGCTGTATCACCAACCTCAACCGCGTGTTCAGTTACACTTCAGTTCTGCCAGGCTTTCAACTGAACACTTCTGGAAACTCGCTTGCTTCCTGTCCACTTCTCTCCTAGAGCAAGGAATGCGATATGCACAACCACGTCTGGAGGGTGTATCACCAACCTCAACCACGTCTGGGGGCTGTATCACCAACCTCAACCGCGTGTTCAGTTACACTTCAGTTCTGCCAGGCTTTCAACTGAACACTTCTGGAAACTCGCTTGACAAGGACACTAAGCTCCAACAATGTCCTCGACTTCTGTATGGGAAAAGTCCTACTGGCAATTCTTCACCTTTCTCTTCCAAGTGAGTAAAAAAGGCCAAGCTCATCAACTCAGCTGGTTACGACTCCTTTAGAAGATTGATGTGGTACACCCTCTTTTCCTTGCACCTCTCCAGAGTGTCACTTCACAGTCAACCTCTGCAATGTTTGATTTACTTTGTAAGGCCCCATCAATGGTTTTCCTTCTTGGGTAGAAACTACAACCAGCTCTCCACCGTCAAAGTTTTGTTTGCATGTCTTACGATCACAGTGCTCCTTCTGTATCAACTGAGATCTCCTGAGGTTCTGCTGTACTAAATCGCTCATCTCATTCAAGTGATCTTTCATTTCTGCTGCTATGCGTCATTCCCCAATGGATTCACCAGTTCATGACTCCTTTAGGATGTCAAGGTTCTTGTACTCTGCATCAATACAACAATTCAGAACCCAGTGGCCGCCTATGGGATTTCTCAGGACGTGAACAATAGATATATGGCAGACACTCATCCCAATCATTTTGATTTCATAACACATTTCTTCAGCATGCTTTTGATGGTCGTTAAGTCTCCCATCAGTTTGTGGATGATATGGAGTTGTCTGGTTTTATTTCACATGAAGAAGTTGGTAAATTTCCTGCAGGAGAGTTACCATAAAATTGGCTCCCTGGTCCATCAATAATTCTTTGGGTACATCCACTTGTGCAAATAGTTGGATTAGCTCCATTGCTGTACGAGGGGCCTCTGTGCTCGACAGGGCGATAACATACTGTGTGGCATAATCTACCATCATCAGAATAAAATGATGTCCCTTTTTTGTCCTTGGCAGAGGTCAAACCATATCCATGGCAATTTATTGGAAGGGAGTTTTAACCAATGGAATTTACATTGAAACTCTAGCTGGGTGTTATTGCTGGCATGCCTAACACACGTGACAGTATTCAGCAACATCTTTGAAGATGCCAAGCCACTGCAGCCAGTAGTATCTGTGCAAGATCTGACTTTGTGATTCCCAAATGCCAAGCCATGGGGACATAGTGAGCTAGATCGAGTACAGTGGCTCCACAACCGAAAGGAAGAACCATCTGCTCAGTGGTGCAGACATCCAATAACCTTCTAAATAACCAACATGAAATTGCATTTTTTCTCGATGTTGCGACTAGATGCTCTAGCCTTCATCAGAGATGCTAAGACTCGTGCGAGCCTGCTTGGTTTCCTTTGGGGATCAGCTATGATAGAGTACCACTTACCTGTAGAAGAATTCTTTCCTTGCATGACCCCACCTTTTGCCTGATGGCGTGTAAGGCTGTTGCCACTCTCTCATATCAGCTGGATAGGCTTGCATTATCACACTGAATGGTAGTCTGGGCTTCTGCATGCCATCCTCATCTTGTGTGATTTGTTACAGCCAGTTGTCCTCCTCTTCTTCATTCACTATTCTCCTGGGGACATCTCAATTTCAGGAACACAGGGTTCTTCTCCTTGGCAATTGTACTGTGGCTCAGCATTTTCTTTGACTCCAGGAGCACCACCTGTTACTGAAACTTTATCAAACATAGTAGTTCTTTGCTGCTCCTGGTGTTTCTACTGGACCCACTTTATTGCTGCATAATTCTTCTTTATGGTACCATCAGCTTCGGCTGGATCAATCAAGTCTTTCCCAAGTAATACTAACACAGGCAATTTTGGAGCTTCCTCGTTTCCTGGAGCTGCTTCTAGAGGAGCCTGTGCAGGTAGGGATACTTTCCGAATAAATGCCCTACTCTCCTCTGTAATAATTGGCCAGTCTTCCAAAATCCTCAAGGCTGGGCAGTCTCTATTTCTGGAGCAAGATAGCCAACCCTTCACTAACTCTAAGTAAAATCTTCTCAGTAATCTCACGTCTCTGTGGGACATTTTCTGGCCCTTTGCCCACTGATCGAAGTGTTGGCATCCTGCTAGATCCATTCATTGTGCAGCTCACCTGCTTCTTTCGGTCTTGTTGGAACCATAGGTGGTCATTGACATTATATTTTCTTAATTTTGTTACCTTCAGTTTCTCATTATTGCCTGCACTCTCAACTTCAAGGGCTGCAAATGGAGCCATAGCTTTGCTGGTCAGGAAACCTGCCAATTATGTGACCCATGCCTCCTGGGGCCACATCTGCTGGTTGGCTATTTTAGTATTCAATATGATCCCATCCATCCAGTTTCTGAAGGGTAGGTTTTGGAAGCCGGAAATTCTCCTCCACCTCTTTCTCTGCAAACTTCTGCTGAAATCCAGCCATCTCTATTTGATGATGGTGCATTTCTTCCTGTTGCTGCTTCAGGATCAGGTACTGTTGGGCCACCTGCTGCTCTGCCACTGCTTGTGTGCTTCCTCTTGGGTCAAAAATGACTCCTGCTGCTAATATACCATCTATAGGAGTGCCATTGGTGACACCCGACCTTCAGCCTGCTCCTCTCTATGAGAAGCTTCGTCACTTCCTGGATCTGAGTTCATTGTGTGGTATTACAGCACATGGATTACATTATTGTATTCACATGGAAGAATATCACATTGTTCTAGTAGAACATTCTGTTAGTAGAGCCCAAAATTCCAGAACCTAACCTAGCCATCCTCTTGTCTTGCTAAATCTTACTGATGTGACAAATTTGGTGTGTATCTATAGTGCCTTACTTTTAAGTTCCTTTTCTGTTTCTTATTCTGTTTCTGTCACTTGCTCATTCTGTTAATGTCAACTGTTGTATTGTAATCGTAGCTTGAAATAATACTTGCCCTGAGAGCAAATTCAATTGTCTTCATGGATGATGATGACAATGAATGTGAAGCTTGTCTTCCTATACCTGCTCCTCATTCTATGGCTACATCACAGGCGTGTCTTCCTCTATCTCACTTTGACTCCACATCATCATGTTCATTCTCTGTGTTTGTTCAGACATGGCTAACTTACATTTGTGATACTGAACCTCCTGTTGCCAAACAGCTAGATACACTACTCTTATGTGTGGACCAAGCCTGGCAATATTATTATGAAGTTGAACATGCGTCTACTAGTATGAGTGATGCCCGGGAATTCTACTATACTCACTTTGAAGGTGCTCGTAATGTTTAACTGTATGGGTGGCACTGGCTAGGTCAGTTCAGCAGCCTGCCAAAGCATTGTTAGACTTTGCTTCTACCATTCGATCAAACTCCAGATTTGTTCCTACCTTGACAGCTTTGCCAACCAAGCCCTGAGGGACATATTCACAAGTGGAGTGAGTAACTAGTCAATAAGACTGGCCATCTGCTGAGCTTATGGAGTGGCTGTCAAAGCTGGTCATGTCTTCACATTTGAGTCAGCTATAGATGCTGTTGCTATATAGCAACACCTTTGGATACTTCGGCTTCTCTCTCTCCTCCCACTAAAGCAAAACTACGGTCATTACTGCTGCTGTCTCCAGTAGAGAAAGAGATATCACTCCAGGTGTTGTTGACCGTTGTATTTGGTGTGGGTTAACAAATGACCACCAATCTCAGTACCATGCTTATAGACAGTTGTGCCACAGGTGGATCATTTTACCAGAGTGTATAGTTCTGGGGGTGTGAGCAATTCATTTGCTGCAACTGATTTATCTATATATCAGCTATGAAACATCAGCGAGAACCTCAGCTGCGATTTATTAAGGTATATTTGAGAGGAAATAGTTTATTATTTTCGCTGGATTCAGGCAGTGTCATTTTGCTTATTCGTCTTAAGATTGCCACGCAGTTCCATATTTCCTATAAGCCTGTTCATAGAGACACATGCTCACATAATGATTATAGGGATAGCCCACAAGAAGTGGAGTTGAATGGCTAAAATATCCCTATTGTGCTACTTGTAGCTGCTCAATTCAGTGAATGTGCTATCTTTGGAGCTAACCAGGCAAAATTTTCGACATTGTTGGTGCACTATGGCGGTGCAATGCCTCGCTTGCATGTTGTAGCTTCTCAACTTGATGATCAACCAAGCTCTCTGATGAGTGTTTTGCCACAATCAGCCTCTCATGCACAAAAGTACTGGAAAAAAACTTCAACCTCTCTTCTTTGAATATCCTTGATGCTTGCCTTTTTTAAAATCTTCCCCTTGCACCACCTTCCAATGAGAGCATACCTTCTTATGAAGAGTGTATACCCTCTGTTCCAGCCTGGCTACATGTAGGCACTGAAGCCTTACTCAGGTATGCTATACATAATAAAGACAGACCATTATTGGATCCTGTCACCCAGGAAGTGATATCTCCCTGCATCATTCAGGTATACTACACCAAAGGTTTTTTTGATATAGTACCTGCTCATGGACCTGCTTATATCACCAGCTCTCCAGAGTTAAAAAATGAGATGGGATTGCATACTCCTATGAACACTCAAAATGACACAACCTCATCACAACCATCCACATAGCCACCTGAAGTGACTCTATATTCAACTCTGAACCTCGCAACAGCCTCCCCAAGAAATTAAGAAGAGACTCAGTCTTATAGAACTCGATCCAGATGTATCATCCATGCTTCAATATGACTGGGATTCGACGATTAATTGTTGAGGGAAGTATATGGCATTAATAGGCTGAGAATACCATGTTGTTCTACAACATTCTATTAGTGGAATTCACGATTCCAGAACCTAATGTAGCCATCCACTTGGATGCTTGTCTTGTTTAAATCTTACTGATGTGGCAAACTTTGCTGTGTATCTAGCTATATTGCCTTACTTTTAAGTTAGCTTTCTGCTTCTTATTCTTTTTGTGTCACTTGCTCATTATGTTGATGTCAACCGTTGTATTGTAATTGTAGCTTGACATAAGAAAAGTTGTCCTTATCCTGCGAGGAAACACAACACATTGTCACTCTTATATTATCCTTATATTCGGTTCCAGTACTCTTAGTCATCCATCTAGGTTGGTTTGTCTACTAGGGATAGTGCCATTGACAGAGATATCCCACTGCCGCCACCAAATGTAACAAAGCCAAGCATATTTCAGCTAGGACTAGGAGCTAAGATATAAGAGAAAACTTCAATATTATATTGCATCACAGTTTAGTTATTCAGTTTGTAGCCTCATCAGTAATTCCATCACACTCAACATCATCATCATGATCATCATTGTCATCATTGTCATCATCATCATTGTCGTCATCATCATTGTCGTCATCATCATCATCATCATCATCATTATATCATATCATATCATATCATATCATATCATATCATATCATATCATCATCATCATCATCATCATCATCATCATCACCACCACCATCTTCATCATCATCGTCGTCGTCGTCGTCGTCGTTGTCGTCGTCGTCGTCATCGTCGTCGTCATCATCATCATCATCATCATCATCATCATCATCATCATCATCATCATCATCATCATCATCATCATCATCATCACCATCATCATCATCATCATCATCATCACCGCCGCCGCCGCCACCCGTCGTCGTCATCGTCATCATCGTCATCATCATCATCATCATCATCATCATCATCACATCATCATCATCATCATCATCATCATCATCATCATCACCGCCGCCGCCGCCACCCGTCGTCGTCATCGTCGTCATTGTCATCATCATCATCATCATCATCATCATCATCATCATCATCATCATCATCATCATCATCATCATCATCATCATCATCATCATCATCATCATCATCATCATCATCATCACATCATCATCATCATCATCATCATCATCATCATCATCACCGCCACCGCCGCCACCCGTCGTCGTCATCGTCGTCATCATCATCATCATCATCATCATCATCATCATCATCATCATCATCATCATCATCATCATCATCATCATCATCATCACATCATCATCATCATCATCATCATCATCATCATCACCGCCGCCGCCGCCACCCGTCGTCGTCATCGTCGTCATCGTCATCATCATCATCATCATCATCATCATCATCATCATCATCATCATCATCATCATCATCATCATCATCATCATCATCATCATCATCATTGTCATCATTAATATATGCTTTATTTTCTCGAGCTGAGTGGACCTACTAGTATGCCACAGTTTGTTTTAGGAACTGTCAATTTCTGTTTTCGTATGCCAAGATTTCAGTTTGTAGTGTGGATAATTTTGTGCATTACAATTGTCAATGAAAAAACAGAAAAACTCACACAAAGCTAAAGCCTCTCTACTATTCCAGCCATTATGGGGTACCCAACCAATTGAGGCACTCCTCTACTCTCCACACACCCTCATCAGGCTCCCCAATCACACCAACCATAGAACATGGCATTTTATATGCTAGCACAACATCATCACATGGCACCTTCCATGTGTAAGTTATAAACAAAACAACCAAAAACAACAACAAAAAAGGACAGCTCTGCACATGTGACACCTCCATATTAGGCAACACAACATGATTGCAAACATAGGTCAATTGTGGTAAATTGAATAGGAACCACATTCTCTAGTGCATTAAATACGGCACAACTTTAATTCATAATAGGACAAAAAATCAATTTACTCAACTGGATTAAGGAGAGTCAAGAGGTCAAAACGTTAAATCATAAATAGTATAGAAAAAGGTTTAGAGCCTGAAGTAGGGACACACCCTCTTCCCTAATATTTCCAATTTTGACCTACAGACTGCTTCTGAAAATATCCTAGAATTAAAAACAGCTCACATCAAAGCCTCACCGTTGTCCATTCCTGGATGGTCTCCTTTTGCTCCTCATTCTGTTCACTCAGTTCTCTGACATCACTGAGCTGCTGCTGGTTCTGCTTCTGCAGCTGATTCATGTTCTTGAAATCAACTAGCTCATGAGTGATCACCTGAGATGAGCTGGAGGTCATGTGTGACTGAGTTCTGGAGCGTCTAGCCTTGATACCTCTAGCCTCCTCATATTCCTTCAGTAAGACATATAATTATGGGTGTGAGAATATTGAGAGCAGTTGGTGTTACTATGTCAATAATACACATGCTATATTACTACCTCACCCTCTCTCCATCCACAATCATTTATTCATAAGTTTGCAGATGCTTTCTTCCCAAACTTGCAACTTGTCAAAAAAGAAAGGAAATGAGAATGTAGGCTGCACACATTTAGGCACCTCTTCACCAATTGATAATTTAATTGAAAAAAATCTAGCGATGCACACGCAATATTATATCTGCTGTAGTGTTTTACAAATTAAGGGAATAAAAAATATAAAAATATCCTTTTAAAAAGTTGCCAAGGAGAACTTCATAACTAACATATCGTAGCAGATTTTTTTTGCCACGTTTGTGCAAATGTGGCAAAAAAATCTGCTGCACATTCACAGGGTAACAATACCTTCTACAGAATAATGACCAGCTGTTGGAAGAGATGACAGGTAGTCATTGTGCATAATTGAAGTTTGCAGGAATAAAATAAAATGCAGAAAATATTGAGCAGATCTTGAGTCATTGCTGCTCATTACTGAAGCATGGATCATAAGTATCCTAAGTGTTTGATAGAATTTATTTATACAGCTTTTGCTGTAGTTGAACCATTGCTCCTGCTATCATTGGAAATTGTCCAATTCTTGGGAAGCAAATGGCAATTTGAAGTTCTACCAAGGTAATGAATTAGCTCACTAATGGTGTACTGGAGTGTTGATGCAATAAGGAAAATGCAGTCCATATATTTCATGGTTCCTTAGAAGGGGGACACCCCCATACCACACCTTTTTGCCATGACCTTAAGATGCTAGGTGCCCTTACTTTCTTGTAGGGCCTGACTAGTCTAGTGTGCAAGCTCTTCTTGTCTGAGCTACTATTTGTTGGAGGTTCAGAGGCCAAAGGTGGCCTGTGAGAGTTTGGCCTCTCCACCTTACTTTAGCTGGCTCTGGGCCTGTACAAGAGTAAGCTTTTCAGACCTTCACTTCTTCTGTAGGAGAAAAAGTAGATAGAAGAAAAACACAAAACCCTTTATGATGAATTTCATGTTTTTAATGTTTTTGCGGGACTGGTTTACTACCTCGGAGAGGCTCAAGGCACACTGGAAGTGTTTTAGAGCTAAAATTCACTGTTTAGTGCTTGGATTGGTTATGTTTAACAAATTATTATATTGTCAACCAGCTATTTAACCCCTTCACCACAATAGGCATCGAAACAAAGCAAAATCTAACTGTTCACACCACACATGCCAAATATATCTGAGTATAAGAAATGAGTGTAGTGTCAGCTATTTTAAGTTTGCATGTCTTTTAGGCAAAGTCTTGATCTTTTTGTAAAGAAACAGATATGACTTGCAACTGCAGTAACAGACTACTGACTACTGCAACATTATTATGGTGCTAATGCCATGAGTATTAGCTTATTGCTTCAAAGTCAGATTTACACTTATAGTTGAGTACAGTACTGTTTCGAATTCTGTAGTGGCAGGCTTGAATTGATGAGACTAGATAAATCTGAGAAGCCAGAAGTAAGTGTGTAAGGGTCTACTGTATCTATATAGGAACCCTGCACACATGCACATGATGCTTGACCAAACCTTGGACCACCACACCAATATTTACTAAATATTGGTAAGGCCATGGCCTGGCTGGCCTGATTGGTGGCTAGGCCACTGCAAAGTCAATTTTAGCTCATTATATATTTACAACCATTATAGGAACTATTGCAATTCCTGATGTATGTAAATATACAAATATATATGCATGTATATATGTACATTTATTTCTTTTGTTCATATTTCAATTGTTTCTCAATATATCATGTATTTAAAATGTATGTTCATATAGCAAGCTAAAGACTACCGCTCTATAGCTAATGAGTCCTCATAGATTAATTATCTTGCTCTTTATCAGCTCCCATAATTTTCTGATTCTTGTGTTCAAATGAGGGTGGGTGTGAGTTAAGCTAAAGGCTTCTGTCATCCTTACAAATCTGCTGCAACGTGATGATCTTTACTGATTTGTATATGCATGCTTGATTGCTGTAGCAGTTTTTTAAAGGAAGAAAACAATTGGACGGCTATTTATAATAATGATATTGACAATAATAATATAGTTATAATAATTAATAATAATAATAATAATAATAATAATAATAATAATAATAATAATAATAATAATAATAATAATAATAATAATAATAATAATTATTATTATTATTATTATTACTGTCATCATTATCATTATTATCATCAATATATGTATCTTGTATCCTTTATTTTCTCGAGCTGAGTGGACCTACTAGTATGCCACAGTTTGTTTTAGGATTTAGGAACTGTCAATTTCTGTTAGCACATGCTCAGAGTTTAGTTTGCAGAGAGGATAAATTTCATGCATTACAATTTTCAATGAAAAAACGAAAATTAACAAAAACACACACAAAGCCATTATGGGGTACCCAACCCATTGAGGTACTCCTCTACTCTCCATACACACTCATCAAACTCCCAATCATAGAACATGGTATTTTATATGCTAGCACAACATCACATGGCACCTTCCATGTGAACAAAAAACTCCAAAACAACAACAAAAAAGGAACAGCTCTGCCCGTGTGAAACCTACATATTAGGCAACACTTTGTATAGTAGTCACAGGATTGCTAGCACAGGTCAACTGTAGTGATTAAATAGGAACCACATTCTCTAGTAGATAAAATATGACACAACTCTAATTCATAATAGGGCAAAAAAAGTCAAATCAATCAATTATGGAAAGTCTAGAGGTGAAAAGGTTAAAATCAGACATAGTACATCTAATTTACAGCTCTAAAGTAAGGACACCTCCTTTTCCTTAAAATTTTTGATTTACAGACTGTCCCTGAAAATGTCCTAGAATTAAAAACAACACATACAAAAGCCTCACCATTATCTGTTCCTGGATGGTGTGCTTCTGCTCCCAATTTTGTTCACTCATTTCTCTCATGACACTGAGCAGCTGCTGGTTTTGTTCCTGCAGCTCATCCATGTTCTTGAAGTCGATCAGCTCTTGAATGATCTCCTGAGAGGAACTGGAAATCTCCCTGCTGCTCCTACTTGGTGACAGAGCTCTGGAGCTGCTAGCCTTGATAACTCTAGACTCCTCATGTTCCTTCAGTCAGACCATGTACATGTATGTGAGAATATTGAGGGCAGTTGCTATGTTACTCTGTCAATAACACACAATACTCCTTCCTTACACCCTCCCTAACCATCCACACACAAGCACCTCCTCACAAAGACCTTTGCAGATACTCTCGTCCCACACTTGCATAGTAGCTATAATACTTGTCAAAAAAGAATGTTTCCTTTCAATCTGTTTTTTTGTATTTAGTGTGGATGAGGAGGTAGAGAGTAATACACATGATGTGTTGAAGAAAGATGCGACCCTGGAGGGAAGAACTGCATTGCTGCATGATATAGTCGGTGCTGTTGGAAATTTGTCTACTTGAGCGTCAAGGGGGAGCTGCTATAGGCTCTCCTGTCTCTGCTGTAGTGACTGATTTATACTTGGAGTTCTTTAAGGAACTTGTCCTGGAGTCAGCATCATCATCATCATCATTGTCATCACTAATGTTTATATCTTTTTTCTTTCTTTCTGGTGTGACTGCACCTACTAGTATACTAGAATGTTTTAGGAACTCTTAATTTCTGTTTGCGTGTGCCAAGATTTCGGTTTGTAGTGTGAATAATTTTGTGCATTACAATTGTCAATGAAAAAACAGAAAACAAATTAAAAAAACACACAAAGCTAAAACCTTTCTCAATTCCGACCATAATGGCACCCAACCAATTGAGGCACTCCTCTACTCTCCACACACCTTCATCAAGCTCCCCAATTACACCAATCATATAACATGATATTTTATAAGATAGCACAACATCTAATGCACCTTCCATGTGAACAAAAAAACCCAAAACAACAACAAAAAAGTTGCACATGTGAAACCTCCATATTAGGCAACACAACAGGATTGCAAACATAGGTCAATTGTGGTAAATTGAATAGGAACCACATTCTCTAGTGCATTAAATACGGCACAACTTTAATTCAAAATAAGACAAAAAATCAAGTTACTCAACTCGATTAAGGACAGTCTAGAGGTCAATCATAAATAGTATAGAAAAAGGTTTAGAGCCTAAAGTAGGGATCCCCCTCCCAGTTTTAACCTACAGACTGCTTCGGAAAATATCCTAGAATTAAAAACAGCTCACATCAAAGCTTCACCGTTGTCCATTCCTGAATGTTTTCCTTCTGCTCCTCATTCTGTTCACTCAGTTCTCTCACGTCACAGAGCAGCTGCTGGTTCTGCTTCTGCAGCTCATCCATGTTCTTGAAATCAACTAGCTCATGAGTAATCACCTGAGATGAGCTGGAGGTCATGTGTGACTGAGTTCTGGAGCTGCTAGCCTTGATACCTCTAGCCTCCTCATATTCCTTCAGTAAGACATATATGAGTGTGAGAATACTGAGAGCAGTTGGTGTTACTATGTTAATAACACACAAGCTATATTCCTACCACCCTCTCTCCATCCACACACAATCATTTATTCATAACTTTGCAGATGCTTTCTTCCCAAACTTGCATAGTATAACACTTGTCAAAAAAGAAAGGAAACGAGAATGTAGGCTGCACACATTTAGGCACCTCTTCACCAATTGATAATTTAATTGAAAAAATCTAGTACAATATTATATTTGCTTTTTTATCTGCTGTAGTGTTTTACAAATTAAGGATACGAAAAATATTTATTTCAATTTTGTTAATTTATATCGTCGAGCAGCCTCCTTTTAAAAAGTTGCTAAGGAGAACTTCATGAACTAACATATCGTAGCAGATTTTTTGTGCCATGTTTGTGTGCGTGTTTGATAAACGTGGCCAAAAACTGCTGCACATTCACAGGGTAACAATACCGTCTACAGAGTACTGGCCATCTTTTGGAAGAGATAACGGGTAGAGTCATTGTGCATAATTGAAGTTTGCAAGAATAAAATAAAATGCAGAAAATATTGAGCAGATCTTGAGTCATTGCTGACTCATTGCATGGATCATAAGTATCCTAAGTATTTGATAGAATTTATTTATACAGCTTTTGCTGTAGTTGAACCATTGTTCCTGCTATCATTGGAAATTATCCAAGTCTTAGGAAGCAGAGGGCAATTTCAAGTACTTGTGGTAATGAATTATCTCACTGATGGTACTGGAGTATTGAAGGAAAATGCAGTCCATGTATTTCATGGTTCCTTGGGAGGGGAACACATGCCCCTACCACATATTTTTGCCATGACCTTAAGATGATAGGTACCCTTACACTTTCTGGTAGGGCCTGACTAATGTTGTGTTCAAGCTCTTCTTGTCTGAGCTACTATTTGTTGGAGGTTCAGAGGCCAAAGGTGGCCTGTGAGTTTGGCCTCTCCACCTTACTTCAGCTGGCGTACAAGAGTAAGCTTTTCAAACCTTCACTTTTTCTGTAGCTGCAGCATCTACTGTTCAGTTCATCTATAATTGATATTACATATACATGAACATGTTTACTGCATTGCTGGTCTTCACAATTTTTTTTTGAATCAAGAAACAGATAAGTTGCTGCAATGCACTGGACACTTCTGGTTGTAATGAATGTATGCAAGTTATGTGTAGGAGAAAAAGTAGATAAAAGAGAAACACAAAATCCTTTAAGAATGAATTTGTTGTTTTTAATGTTTTTTGGGGGATGCTGATTTACTACCTCCGAGAGGCTCAAGGCACACTGGAAGTGTTTTAGAGCTAAAATTTGCTGTTTAGGGCTTGGATTGGTTATGTTTAACAAATTATTATATTGTCAACTGGCTGTTTAACCCCTTCACCACAATAGATTCCACATGGCATCGAAACAAAGCAAAATCTAACTGTTCACACCACACATGCCAAATATATCTGAGCATGTGTTTAAGAAATGAGTGTAGTGTCAGCTATTTTAAGTTTGCATGTCTTTTAACAAAGGTTAAATGGAGGATAGTTCACGGGAAAGTTAGGCAAAGTCTTGATCTTTTTGTAAAGAAGCAGATACGACCTGCAACTGCAGTAACAGACTACTGACTACTGCAACATTATTTTGGTGCCAATGACAGGAGTATTAGCTGATTGCTACAAAGTCAGGTTTCGAATTCTGTAGTAGCAGGCTTGAATTGATGAGACTAGATAAATCCGAGAAGCCAGAAGTAAGTGTGTAAGGGTCTACTGTATCTGAAATATACGAACTATTGCTATATAGGAACCCTGCACACATGCGCATGATGCTTGACGACACCTTGGACCACCACACCAATATTTACTAAATATTGGTGAGGCCTGAGTGGTGGCTAGGCCCCTGCAAAGTAACTTGAAATAGCCATTATAGGGACTATTGCAATTCCCGATGTATCTAAATATACATTGCATATATGCATGTATATATGTATGTATATAAAGAATTTTTCTTCTTTTGTTCATATTTCAATTGTTTCTCCATATAACATGTATTTAAAATGTATGTTCATAATATAGCAAGCTAAAGACTACCACTCTATAGCTAATGAGTCCTCATAGATTCTCTTATCTTGCTCTTTACCAGCTCCCATAATTTTCTGATTCTTGTGTTCAAATGAGGGTGGGTGTGAGTTAAGCTAAACGCTTCTGTCATCCTTACAAATCCGCTGCAATGTGATGATCTTTACTGATTTGTATATGCAAGCTTGCTTGCTGTAGCAGTTTTTTTAACGAAGAAAACGCTATTTATAATAATGATATTAATGACAATAATAATTTATATATAATAATAATAATAATAATAATTATTATTATTATTACTGTCATCATTATCATCATTATCAACCAATATTATGTATATTGTATCTTTATTTTCTCGAGCTGAGTGGACCTACTATGCCACAGTTTGTTTTAGGAACAGTTTGTTTTAGGAACTGTGAATTTCTGTTAGCACATGCTCAAAGTTTAGTATGCAGAGAGGATAAATTTCATGCATTACAATTGTCAATGAAAAAACAAAAATTAACAAAAAAACACACAAAGCCATTATGGGGTACCCAACCAATTGAGGTACTCCTCTACTCTCCATACACACTCATCAAACTCCCCAATCACACCAATCATAGAACATGGTATTTTATATGCTAGCACAATATCACATGGCACCTTCCATGTGAAATTTATAAACAAAAAACTCCAAAACAACAACAAAAAAGGAACAGCTCTGCCCGTGTGAAACCTACATATATATTAGGCAACACTTTGTATAGTAGTCACAGGGTTGCTAGCACAGGTCAACTGTGGTGAGTTAAAAAGAACCATTCTCTAGTAGATAAAATATGACACAAATCTAATTCATAACAGGGCAAAAAAGTAAAAAAATTGAAAGTCAATCAATTATGGAAAGTCTAGAGGTGAAAAGGTTAAAATCAGACATGGTATATCTAATTTACAACTCTAAAGTAAGGACACCTCCTTTTCCTTAATATTTTCAATTTTGAAATTTTTGATCTACAGACCGTCCCTGAAAATATCCTAGAATTAAAAACAACGTATACCAAAGCCTCACCATTATCTGTTCCTGGATGGTGTGCTTCTGCTCCCCATTTTGTTCACTCATTTCACTCATGACACTGAGCAGCTGCTGGTTTTGTTCCTGCAGCTCATCCATGTTCTTGAAGTCGACCAGCTCTTGAATGATCTCCTGAGAGGAACTGGAAATCTCTCTGCTGTTCCTACTTGGTGACAGAGCTCTGGAGCTGCTAGCCTTGATAACTCTAGACTCCTCATGTTCCTTCAGTCAGACATGTACATGTATGTGAGAATATTGAGGGAAGTTGCTATGTTAGTACTCTGTCAATAACACACATGTTATTTGGAATACTCCTTCCTTACACCTTCCCTCCCATCCACACACAAGCACCTCCTCACAAAGACCTTTGCAGATGCTCTCATCGCACCCTTTAGTAGCTATAATACTTGTCAAAAAAGAAAACGTATCCTTTAATGTTTCCTTTCAATCCATTTTTTTGTATTTGGTGTGAATGAGAAGGTTGAGGTAATACATGATGTGTTGAAGAAAGATGAGACCCTGGAGGGAAGAACTGCATTGCTGCATGATATAGTCGCTGAACTGTTGGAGATTTGTCTAAAATTAACCTACTTGAGCTTCAAGGGGGACTTTTATGAACAGAGAAAAGGATCTGCTATAGTTATATGCTTGGGAGTTCTTTAAGGAACTTGTCCTGGAGTCAGCACCATCAAAACCTGTCCTATGGAAAAGGTATGGTGATGAAACTTTCTGCATAGTAAAGAGAGGGAGAGAATATGAACTCTTAAATAACATCAACTACAATCAAGTTCACAATGAAGTTGGAGAGGGATAGGCAACTTCCATTCCTTGACTGCCTACTGCATAGGAGAGGAGAGGGTGATATGCTGGACTCCACAGTAGACAGAAAAATGTATGGGTAGAAGATACCTTCACTATGGTTTTCACCACCCAGTTCATGTCAGAAGAGGGATCGTCAAGAGCCGCTATGACACCGCCAGAAGAGTTACCACTATGCACGAAGAACTGAATAGGGAGACAGACTACCTCCATTGAGTAGTTTCTAACAGTGGCTACCCACTGCTTGGCTTCAAAAGAGTCATCCAGGGAGGAAGGAAGAAAGACAAGGAAACTGAAGAGAAGAGAGAGAAATCCCCCTTAATCATCACCCCCTATATGCTGCTCTGTGTATGTGTGTGAAGAAAAAAAAGATGTTTGGGTTGTTCTTAAATCGGGCTTTACATTAAGATCTTAGCTTTCCGAGGTCAAAGATAAATTGGACACGACCATGATGTCATGAGTTGTGTATAGGATTCTCTGCAGCTGTGGGGAGTGTACAGGTGAAACAAGGAGGAGGTTGGAGACCCAATCAAGGAGCATAAAGATGCATGCAGAAATGGAGAACTTGAGAAGTCTGATATGACAGAGTATGCATGGAACCCAAACCACCCAATCATGTGAGAAATGACCTCCATGATGGATACAGTCAGCAATGAAATCAGTTGCTCATGAAGGAGACACTGTACATCCATGTTACACCTAGATTTAAAAAATCAGTACAATTTTATAGGTAAAGAATCACCTAAATGTCTGTGGTAAATCTTGTTTCCTTTCTTGTCAATCCAGGGGTTTCAAAATAGCTTACTTTGAAGTTTCCCTTTCAATCAGCTCTTTTAAACCTGATGGAGACTGAAGTCCAGTGGTTGAAATGTTCATAAAAGCTGTAAATATCACAAACTAATTGAATGTCAGCTGAAAAGATTCTTTTCAAATGAAATGCTTTTTGTCTTGTTTCTATTTTTGTTCCGTTTCTCTCTATAAAAATAGTCGAGTAGCCTCTTACCTTTGTAACTGTTGCTTACCAGAATAAACCAACCGTAGTGGATTTTTTAATAATAAAAACACACTGCACCACACACACACACACATGTACACATGGACACACACACACACATACACTACAAGTAGTTGATCTAGTTTTGTTGAAGGTCTGTGGTGTCAACTATTGCCACAACAGAGCCGGAGCTACAGGTCAGGCTGGTCAGATTTTGGTAGACATATGTAGCCTTTTTTCAGCACAAGGACAAATTTCATGTTTTTAATGCTTTTTAGGGCTACCAGTTTACTCGGACTCGAGATCAAGGAAGTGTTTTAGAGCTAAAAGTTGCTGTTAAGGTTTTAAGAAGCTGCCAAAGTGTATTTTGAGCTGATGGCATTTTTGACACCTGCCAGTTTGAAATCGGGCTTGAACCAATAGGAGCACTTCATATTATATATATATCCACAAACGTATACACACATATATATATATACTCATGCATATATATTTTTTCCTGATTGCAAATAAAACATTTTTTCTAATGTTTTAATTTGTTTCTTATATTATTTATGTTCAAATAGCAAGCTAAAGATAAGCATAGAGTATTTGTTGTAAATACAGTCTTCATTTTCTTATTAGCTCTCATAATTTTGTGGCTCTTGTGTTCAAAGGGCGGCATGGCTAAAGTTGAAGGCCTTGCAGTTCACTCTTGTCTTCATATAATATCACACTCACCAAACATGCATGCTTGCTATAGGATTTTAATTGCAGGGGAAAAAACGCTCTAGAATTTAGATTGCTTATTATTATTATTGTTATCATTATTATTATTGTTGTTGTTGTTGTTGTGATATTATTATTACCTCTGCCAAGGAGGTTATGTTTTCTTTCCATTTGTTAGTTACTCTGTCTGTCTGTCAGTTAGCAGGAAAATAATACAGATCAATTTTCACGAAATTTTATGGACAAGTCAAGGACCAATCCAATTTACCATCCACATTACTATAAGCCATTATCACCACCAGAAATGTTTTGGCACTTGGAGTTCTCTGCCAGAATAATTGTAGCATTTGCAATGATAGCTCACAAATAACTCAAATGGTGATACCAATGCAAATACACCATCTATTCATTCAGTTGATATAATGACTTTCTCAATAATTAACTTGAAATTTGCTCTCTCAACATTTGGTCTAGCCTTCATCAAGCATCTAGCCATAATGACAAGAGTGAATTTCAAGTCGATTATCGAGAAAGTCATTGTAATTAGAGTTCACATAATGCAAGCAGTTTGTTAGTGAAGTTGATCCCGCCCCCCCCTGAAGCCACTATCTTTCTTGACAGAGTATTCAAAATGAAGGAAATTGTTGGGAGAGGTTTTCTTTGAATGCTTTTGTTACAATTTTCTAAAGTTGATCTGAGAGGACCTATACAAGGCACTATCAATTTCTGTTTGTGAATGCTCTGAGTTCAGTTTGTACAGGGGGTAAATTTCATGCATTAGGACTGACAATGAAAAAAAATACACAAACCTAAACCCCCTAGCCATTTAGTACATTGCCAAGTGAGGCACCCCTCTACTCCTCCATACACCCTCACCAAGCTCCCCACTCACACATGCTCATGCATGTACCTTCACTTGTCTCGCCAAGTCTTCTGCTAGGAACTTGAGTCGAGCATTCTCCCTCTCCCAGTCCTTACTCTGGCAGACTGCATCTTCTAACTCCCTCCTGAGCACCTCAGTCTCTTCAAACTGAGCATTCAGCTTGAAAGTGAGGTTGTTGTTAGACATGAGTGTTTGGTCATATTCCCTCTTCAGTTGCTGCAAGGCAGGTGTCTTCTCCTCTAACTCCTCCACCACCTTAAAGGGATACAGTGAACAATAAACTAAGATAATAGGGGGAAATATCAGAGTAGAGCTTTAGAACTTCTCCTAAATGTAAATGTTTTGTAGATCTTCATTAGGGCTAGCAATCCAGAATAAAAAATCAGACCACTAAATTAAAAGTTGTGTCATTAACTTTCCATCTACTTATATAAATTTCTACTCTGTTAATTTTTGCACCAAAACTGTAGGGTAGGGCTTGAATTTTTTAAAAACAATTTCAAAGACATTCATTTTAGCCCTTGAGCCATTTTGAGCCAGGTAACCTCGTAAATGTCATTTAATTTTGAACTTTGGTTTACCTATGCCTAAACGGTCAGTGCCAAGAGCGAGGACAGAGTCTGGCTCCAAACTTTCACCCCCAGAACACCTATTTAACAAGCCAGAAATGTGGATGGAGAAACAAATTGATGCATTGGCGGTCAAAGCACAGTTACCTAATACTACAAACACACCCACCTACTACATGCATGACGATCTTCCCCAAATTTTAATACCATACACTGCAAATATTCAATGGTAATAAGTAAGTGGTGTAGCTCAGTTATAATGCTAAGTACCTTGAGGCTATCATGCTCATGCAGGTGGGAAAATCATTAGTGCCTGCACTAGCTTTCACAAATTATCAGTACCTGTGCTTCTATCTCAAACAAATCCTGATTGTCTATGGTATTAGCTATACAAATCATCAGTGTCTTTGCCACTAGCCATACAATTCATCAGTGTCTGTGCCACTAGCTTACTGCTCACACAAATTATCAGTTTGTGTGCTACTAACTAACACAGATCATCTATGTCTGTGCTACAAGTTTACACAAATCATGTGTGTGTGTTAGTAGTTACTAGCTTTCCTACCTCTACATATTTAGAGTGGAGCTGAGTGGTAGACAAGCCAGACTTGAAGAGAGCAGCTGCCTTAACTGCCACAGGACTTAGAGGAAGTACCTCCCATCCTTTCCCATGCAGAGAGGTCACAAGGTCATTGGCATGGAAGAGTTTGGATCTCAGACTCTCAATTTCCAATTGCAAATCTCTCTCTTGAGCCTCGTGCCTGTGAGCAATTTTTTCAATATATAATTAACCACACACAGTAAGTGTACAGCACTTTAATTTCAAGCATTTAATTTCATGCTTTTCAATGATTTCCACTTACAGAATAGAAAGAAGTACTTGTTGAAAATAGAAGCATGTGTGCATTATGTACAAACAAAATGTTATGGAACAATCATAGTAGCATGCATTGAGCAGCCACACATGCACATGACAAATCACCTGTAAACGATCCATGCATACACACACACGCAGCAACCCACCCATCCATTCAACAATGCACCCACACACATCCATGAACACAACAACCCAACCTAATAATCTCTTCCTCCAGCCTTGTGTGAAGACCATCTCTCTCTTTGTAAACTTTATCCACGATATCCTTCATTTTCTCTACACCACTCAGAATCTCTGCTAAATGCTGATCTGCCTCATTACTGCTTTTTTTGTAATGCTCTGAAAGTCGGACCTGCACAGACAGGAGAAATATTAATGCTCTTGTACATCACAACTGCACTCTGACCTCGAGTGCATGGAGATTAGTTAACTGATTGATGACCATAGGAACCTACAGGTGTGAATTTGAACAGTAGTTCACAAAAATATGAAACGTATCATGTGTTGTAACAACAAGATTTATTTTGCCTGCTCCAAGTAGATTCAAGTAGATTGCTATAAAAAAGAGGCAGAAAACTGTAATTCCATTTTGACGGAGTGAGCACAAAAATAATTAAAATCACTTTCTCAATAATCAACTTCAATTTTTTTTTATTCACTTAATGTTTCGACTAGAGCATCTAGTCAAAGCATCAAGTGAATAAAAATTGAAGTTGATGATTGAGAAGGTGATTTTAATGTTATTATGTCAACTGAGAGTTCATTGAGAATAAATCCTCTGCTGAGGAGAGCTGCATAGACACCGTGCCTACTGGGAACTGCTATAAATGCATTTGCTCTTGGAAAGGAGGCACTCGAGGATGACTTCTTTCCCTTAAGTTTTGTAGTAGACAGAGCATGATGTAGTTCTATATAGCGGTTATTTGCTTACCTCAATGGAGCCGATTCTTTTAAGCAAACAGTAGATTATTGTATTAGCATTCTAATGATGTAAAGTTTGAAAAGATTATTCCTGGCAAAAAGAAGTTAGAGCTATTAATATATCTTTAAAAACAACAACAAATAGTCGAAGGTCAATCAGTAATTGACCGATCATTGCTCTCTAATATGATCAAGTCAAGCTTATGTAAGATATATTGTAAGGAATACACTACCTGGAGATCAATATTGACATACTTGTTGCATTAGTTCCATTCTGAGCAGTTCCTCTGCATGGGTGTGGTCTTCCACATCCATATTTACAGAAGACGAGGAGCTATCTGTGTTTGGCTGCACGTTAGAGTATGACCCTCTCAAAGCCTCAAGAGAAGGTGAATAGCGTTTCACCTTATAGGAGACAAAAATAACAAAAATGTAAACAAGTGACAGGCACTCTGTTTTACCCAATGACATGCCTCTCTTTACCTACATCGCTTTTACTAGAATGATATTATGCTATTAGTGGAGGAATGCTCCTGCAATGACCATCATACATCCACACATGCACATTTAAATAATTTAAAAAAATGATAGTGATACTATTATTGTGTGTGTAGCAATGACCATAGACACAGGAGACTTTGATTGCTTTACAAGTCTTACTAGTGGTTTATGAAACCCTTTTACAAAAACTGACAACCAAAAGGTGAACGGTTCTCATGATTATACTGGACAGAACTCTGAACAATGAACAAGCTCATTTCATTATATAACCATGCGCGGTTTTAAAGGCTATAATGATGATTATTAAGTGAGTGGTGTGTCATAATGACTTACTATTGTTAACCATGGTTACTATATATTTCCTGTTTGGTCATGGTATGCATGCTATGCACGTCTTTGAATAAGAAGTCGGCACCAATTATTGTTGGTTACAAGTTTATCAGTTGATTAATAGTAATAACACAAAGTTCAGAGTACAGATTCGAGTTGGCCTCACATTGCCATACATGTGTGCATTAGATGATTGGAATAGGCAGTATGCACTGTGAGCAGGAAGTTTTTGGCGGTTGAAATTTTCTCTGAGACAAGGGATTATATATAAGTGTGGAAATGAAATTATAACAGGAAGTTAGAGGACGGGTGTGTGTGTGTGTGGGGGGGGGGGGGGGGGGGAAGGGTTACGTTTTTTTCTTCATAAATATATATAAAAATAAATTTAAAATAAAGTATAAATGAAAACAGACTAAACAAACAAACAGAAACAATAAAAACAAACAAAACAAACTAAAATAATAATGATATTTTTAAAATTTTTATTATCATCATGATCATCATCATCACCATCATCATCGCCATCATCATCATCATCATCCACTGAATCCATTACAGATGCATCATTCCCTTATTGCACCACCACAGACATATGTTGAATGAGGTATGCATGAGACCTGGCTTCCCATGATGTTTTAGCCAATGCCCTAGATCCTTGAGGAAAGACCTGATCTGAAGTCTGACATCAAATGTTATGTGAATAAGATACTTGGCTTTCTTCCTCTATGCAGAAAATGTTCCTGCCTCTCTGGATGCATCTGGGATATAGGAGAGGCATATGTATTAAAACAAGAAGCATCCCATGCCAGCAACTTTCCTATCTGGGGTGTAGCAGGGCGTGTGACTTGTTGGTGTAAGAACGGGTAGGAGGGGGGGGGGGAGTGTTGGAACAAATTCCATTGCACACCAGCAGCAAAATTACCTTCTGATTTAGGCACTATAGTCACTCCATCTGTTTATCTACTACCTGACTGAACAACACCAGAGGGTTCTTAGAAGAGGTAAACAAGTTGGTGTGCTGAGTCATGAGTAGCTAGGGGTCCACTTCTGCACCCACAGTGGTGGCAGGTACGGTCTGTGTAGAAGGACACACAGATAGAGGTGTATGGACACACACTCGCATCATCTAACTGCAGCCTGTATGTTGATATTAGCATTCTGCCAGGCACCTATATGGGCTTGTCTCTGGCATCAGTAGTACTTTCCAACAGCAATGACTAAATCCTTCTAAGAATTCTGAACCATCTGGAGTCTCCTTCGGGAACCATCAAGCTAAGGCCTTCTGAAAAGTGCCCAGACACCATCCTGGGTTGGGCACAGGTGTTGTTTTGAGGTGTGATAACAGAATCTGGCAGATCAGTTCAGAAGTGCATGATGATGAAGCAAAACAGGCTGAATTTGCCAAGTCAACTGCACTCTGAATACCTAAACCACCAAACTTTTACTGGGAGTGTAGCCTGCATCAAGATTTTGCCTCTATCAGTAATGTAACCAACAATTGCCTTCAGATTTCTGGTGCTTGTGGAAAACAAAACAGGGCAAGGATTTATTAATTTTTTACAGTATTTGTCTATTTATTACTTTACTTTTTTAAATTTTTACCATTAATCTGTTGTGCATTGGGGGAAGGAGAAATGTCGATTGGGGTGCTTTTAATTTACAGAATGGTGTAGACTTTGGACTGCTTCTGCTATAGTAGAGCAAGTTCTTTTGCAACAGCATGGTAAGGCATTAGCATTACCCTCTACTAGTTCTTCTAGATTCAGTCTTCATGTGACGATGGAGTTGCTTACTTGATCTCAACAGCAAGTGTAGATAGTGTTTTGTTCCCTGTAGCGAAAGACCATTTTTTCTTGGACTCACTAAAACCAAGAATTGATTGAGAGATGATCGTTAGCTGCTACAGAGAATACAAGACCCACTTGGCTGCCATTGAGATTGAAGTATACTGTACTGGATTAAGTCCATGGCTATCCGACGACAGGACCCTAGAGAAACTAATACTATATCAGCTGGTGTTAGAACAGTCAGCTCCTACAGGCACCCAACTGTCCCAGATACTGCTGAGAATAACTTGCTTTACTCAGTGGGTGAAATCAAAATGTTGTAGTGGAAGCAACTTCTGTACAGTTCAAGATTGCACGAACATAAAAAAGAGTCCCATTCTTCAATTTAGCTTCTAACGAAAGAGTAGTTTCTCATTTTTGCATATACTGAAGCATTAGGGCTTTATCTAGTTTTGAGTCACGAAAGTTGAGACCGTTCAATTAGCTTAAAAAACTTTGTACCGATATTGTTCATCCATTTTGATAATGACCAATATACCTGTTTTTTTGAGGAGCTACATTTTCAAAGATTGCAGTAACTGAATTGTTTCGCAGAATAATTTTTGAGGTTATTGAAATTACTGGACTTTATAATAATAATTGGAGGGCACATTTTTCATGTCTAGGATCAAGTCTGCAAAAACCTCGAAACATTAGCTCCTCAAAAAGTGCTATACGTATATATACATGGTAACAACCAAAACTCTGCAAATGGCAGAAAAATTTCCCTATACAATAACACTTTTAAGAAGTCAAGGCATAGAGAGGTGTGAGACAGGCTCTCTCAATTAGTCAGTACAACATATATACCCTCAAAAAACAAAGGAAATGGAAACCAACTCCAGAGTTTGCTCTCTCTAATGACAACATAATGAAGGATTGGGTATTGAAGTGATGATCGCCCATAATCATAGACAATTAAAGGATACAATGCGGTACAACACATGTCACAACAATTATAAACCACAACAAACAAAAGCAAAAACAAAGACATTTCTTTGTCTCTCTGGCTCCCCTAATTTTACATCTTTTTCCTCGGTAGAGATCTTGCTTTTAAGCTCTGCACTAGTAGTGAAATGGTCCTTCCTCAGCTGAATCTGTTGCTCAGAGTTGAAATTCTGCTCCTCTGTCAGACACTTGGTCCGCATTGAAATCAACGCCTTCCCTTTCTCAGGTAGCTGCTCCTTCAGCTTAAAGGTACTCCCATGGGTCACAAGCTTTTCCAAACTTGTGAAAATAGAAGAAAGAAAAGAGCAAGAGAAAGGGAGATTCAAGGATTCAAGGATGATGGATAAAGAGAAACTATTGGGAAGGCTATGTGCAAATTATTTACCTAGTTTTCAAGTCACTTTTCTCAGTTGATACAGATACCAACTTGAAGGAAACTGTCTTCCATTCCTCTGATAGCTGCATAATTACTTGTTTCCTATGGTCAAAGAGATGGCACAGCTCCTGTTTATCAGCCTCCAGTATTTCTGTGGGGCCCATTGGTAATATCTCCAACCCCTCTTGAGATTCTGCAAATGCTGCCTGCAAGTCATCCCATCTAGATTTATCCTCTTCCTCTTCTGCCTCTAATATATATAATAATTCAATGACAAACACTAGTGCGAGTGAGGGTTAAATTAATCATATGACAATGGTACAATGTGACTGGAAGAATTAATGACTAATTGCCACATTTCATGCTAATAGAATGCAGTGCACTGTACTGATATAAATACATCCTCACTCAGAAAAGATTAGAGTCAGTTTCATCAAGGCAAACCAGAGCACACAAAACAGTTCTTACTTGTTTTGGTCAATTCCTCCTGCTGCTCTTCTTCTAATTCCACCAAAATCTTAACCTGCCCTTCTATCCTTGCCAGTTGCTTTCTCAGCACCTCTTCTTCCTCAGCCATCTTTTCAACCAGCCTATCCTGTCCCTCCAGCTCCTCTTTGAGTTGTTGATCTAGTTTCTCCTTCACCAATTGCCTCTCTAGAGTTTCCAGCTGCTTCTGCTGCTCTTCCATCAGCAATGACCCATCTTTGGCTTCTCGAGTACTTTCTTCCGGTTCATTATCAAGCTCTTTTCTCAGCTGCAAGGACGCTAAAGGCAACTGATGTCCAACCAGGAAGCTCATATTATTCTCTAAGTCTTCCTCCTTGACTACCATGAACACATCCAAACTTCTCTGCCCTTCAGTTGTAGCTTCGGAGCTCAGACTCACTTCACTCAATTCGATCCGTACAAACACTCTCATTTCTGGATCCATTATGCACTACGAGTTGCAAGCGCGAGGTTAGAGAGTTTGTACGCGGTACGTTGCTAAGCTACAAATTACAGAACGTGTATTTGACAATATTGCTTCTCGATAATTCACTTGAAATTTACTCTCTCGACGTTTCTAGACACCTTCACTACGGGAGTCTTTGCATTTCTGATGAAGGCTGGTGCATCTAAGTAGGTCACTACCTGGTTTAGCGTAATTTCTACTATATATATCTGTTCTTCTACACTCAATCTTACAGCGTGACAAAAAAAGCTCCTCCCCCAGAACGCTCAAATCCTCCTAGTTGATGATTTCAATATGCCACTCACAGAGTGGCCATCTCTCTCTTCCTCCATCCTACCCAATCAGTCTTTCTGTGACAACATGTTCGACTTGAACTTTATCAAATGGTTTGCGAACCTACTCACCGACAGGGCAATATCCTGGATCTTGTTCTTTCTAACCTGTGAAAATGAACTGTAGTAATTATAATAGATGCGTCAGTAGCAGCAGCCAATACTAGATATTTATGAGTAATGGGGAATGGGTCGGTAGCAGCAGGCGACAGCCAATACTGTATATTTATGACCACCCAGATAATATTTTCGATCTGAAAGTCAACCCTCACCTTTGTAATATTAGATCAGACCACCTCACCTTTGTAATATTAGATCAGACCACCTACCAATCACTTTTACCGTCAGAATTGGGAAAACTCGTCATCAATCCTTTAGAACTATATAGTCGTATTCATAACTATGCTAAAGCTGACCTGGAAGGCAATGTCAACTTGGACACTAACATCTCCTGTGACATAAATGTGGTCTGGCTGCATCAAGAATGCTCTTCTAACTGCACGTGATCTATTTATACCTACTGCAAACCTACTGCAAAAATACATTAAAAAACCAATCAAAATGGTTCACTTCAGAGATTAGGCATACTATAATCAGATTCGTTCTACAAAACGACAGTTTAAGCATAATTCTACCTCCCAGCTCTGTACTAAGCTAGAACAGCTTGAAACACTGGCAAATCGATCTATTCTCTCTGCCAAGACATTATATGAAAGCAAGCTCATCAACCAATATGTCCAAAAAAGCTATATAAGCACGTAAGGAAAATGTCTGGCCAGTGCTGTATGATGGAATATATGTTTCTTAATGCCAAACCCATTTGTTCCTCTAATGACAAAGCCAATAACTATTTCAACTCAGTCTACGCCAGAAGTTCCTTTGTTTTACCTTCAATTGATGTACTACCCACACCAAGATCTCAGTTAAACTTCATTGAAATATCTTCATCAGAAGCATATCACGCTCTAACAAACCTAGACCCGAGCAAAGCCTATGGCTGTGACGATGTAAGCCCTTACATTTTGAAACACAGTGCAGGTGTTATTGCCTATCCTATAGCTGACTTTTTTTCCAACATGAGCTGCCTACCCAAGGAATGGAAGGTGCACAAGATAACCCCAATATTCAAGAAGGGTGATCATTGTCTATTTACAAACTATAGACCCATCTCTACTTTGCATCCTCTCAAAGGTTTTGGAAGCAATCATATACAAAAATATTTTACCCTTTTTAAGACCAAAAATCAGTAACAAACAATTTGGATTTCTGTCAAATAGCTCTTGCCTCTCACAACTACTCCAATCGTATGAAAAACAATTGAAAATTTGTGATGTAATCTTTTTAGATTTCAGCAAAGCTTTTGACACCATACCTCATCTGCTAGCTATAAGTTATGGGACTATGGAATTACAGGATCCTTGTGGAAATGGTTCAAATCGTATTTGTCAAACATAACTCATAATGTCTCCATCAACAACACATCATTGCGTCATTTGGAATTGCCTCAGGTGTGTCACAGGGGAGTATACTGAGTCCTCTCCTGTTCATTCTCTATGTAAATGATATTCCGAACCTATCAACATTTGCATCATCATACCTATTAAAATGTTGATGACACCAAACTAGTTGCTTCAGTGGAGTCTGATGAAGACTGCCAACTACTTCAAGTTGATATAAATTCCTTGATGATTGGTGTGCAAAGTGGAACCCTCTCAACCACTCAAAGTGCTCCCATTATTAGGTTTAATTCAGTAGGGGAGACACCTTCTTATACCCTCTGAGACGGTACTATCTTACCTTCAAATAGCCAGCGTGACTTAGGTGTGGTGGTTGACAGCAGTCTGTCTTGGCACAAACATTACTCTAGCATTTATCCTAATAGCGATGTTTCCCGATTTCATCACCAAAGGAGGCAAAGAAATCACTGTATATATCACTTATGAGGTCCAGGTTGTTGTATTGCTCACAAATCTGGAGACCTCGTCTCATCAAGGACATAAACAAATTGGAGAGAGTACAAAGGCGAGCAACCAAATATATACTGAATGATTACATCAGTGCCTATAAACATCGTCTCACCTCACTTAATCTGCTGTTGGTGTTGGATGAAGGATGGACGAATAAGAGCCTCTGAGACGCATAATTTACACACAACCATAAGCAATGGGTCCCATACCTTCTGAGAAAATGGAGGGGGGGGGGGGAAGAAGTAAGAGCCATGCTCTACTTCTCTGGCACTCTTGTCATTTTCCCTACTTTCGCCTCATTTTGGATATAAAAATAGTCTTAGGGTTTGGAATAGATGAACGCAACTGGATTAAAACACTAATATATTTAAAAAAATGCATTTTGCCAATCTCTTCCCCAAAAGCGTTGAACAACACATGGTGAGTCCCATTTTCTCTGTTCACAGATTTAGTTCCAATAACTGGTTGTAGGATCCCAACACCGTAGGATAGAACTAAGATAACTTCTTGTGAATATGACACATATCCGTATCGTGAACCTGTTGGTTTATGGCTAGGTAGGACTAGGGCTACAGCTCTCCACACCCTCAATCTGATCCCAAAAGTCAGACTTTGTCAACAGTCCATTATCCACCGAAGCCTAGCCATGGGCACCAAAAGAATTTCAATTCTTAGTTCAATACATACATGCTTGAGTCTGGAGACACTTGTGGTGATCAGCCGGTGGAGACACTTATGGTGGCCAACCGGTTGAGTCTGGAGACACTTATGGTGGTCAAACTGATTGAGTCTGGAGATACTTGTGGTTGAGTCTGGAGACACTTACATTGGTCAATGGCTTGGGTCTGGAGACACTTATGGTGGTCGACCGGTTGAGTTTGTATAGACACTAATTGCAGTCAATTGATTGATACTTATGGTGGTTAACAGCTTGAGTCTGGAGACACTTATGGTGGTTAACTGGTAGAGTCTGGATAACCAGAGAAAAGCTGCAGCTAACTGAATGTCAGGCTTAGCTGCTCCATGGTCCTATAAGGTTTGCTATGCCGCTTAACAGAGCAAGACATTACTTTGTCTTTGACTCTTTCCATGAAGTGTTGTGTAACACAAGGAAAGGTGAAACTGTTCTCATATGAATTTAGCTATATATAATTGTGGAATAGTGTATTCATTTTGTTTTGTATTGCATTTTAAATGTCTCAGAAGAGCTGCTGAGATGGAACATCAGGTGACTGTGGAATCCAGTACTATTCTGAATTGCTCAAATAAGTTAAAACTAGGAAAGATGAGGAACTCTATTACAAAATGGGTTCTTCACAAAGCATGTGTATAACAATAACAACAATCTTGACATAGCTGAAAAAGCTGAGAAGCTACTCTTGAAGATAAGGGATGCAGTTGAGATGAACTCACAGAAATACCACGTGCCAATGGAACAGTTGCGTAAGAATAGAAAAATTCATGGAGATATAATAGCAATTCTGGAGAAGGAGTTTACCAGCTCAGTAAGTGAAGTCAATGTATTGGGCTACCTGGGAAGCTACCTGGTATGCAATGTTATTTTGAGTGAGAGTGGAGGACATTTTGTTATCCATTTAATTTGTTTATAGTGACATGAGTACATGAATAGCATTGTTTGTAGCGAAAGTTGGTACAAATACAACGAGTAGTGAGTGGGTATGGTCAAAACAATTGCATGAAGAGAAGCAGAATGTGATCGTCATCTTCTCTACATTATGGGTGGTAATTTGACTTACAAACTGCTATCACATGTTGACACCATATAATACTTAAGAATAGGTTTCTGTATTTCTACCCAAAATATCATATCTTGCACATGCTTATTAGAGCATAATTACACTTTTTCGCCACTATTTGTGAAAAAAGTGCTATTAATAATGATATTCACGATTTAAGTAATGCATGATATTTATCAAGGGCTCCGCTCTCAGTGGAAAGTTACACTAGAAGCCAATGAAATGAAAATGGAAAATTTGATAAGCCTGCTACTGTATATTAATCAAAGTACATGGAAGGCTAATATGCAGTTTTACTTACCTTTCTGGAAGTTCTTCAGTTGAAAGCAGCCCAAGTAATTTATGCTTACCAGGAACCACTTGATCTTTACTTGACGCTCCTGAATGGATTTGTGACCCTTCAACGTTCTACCAAACTGCAACTTATTGTATTTCTATTCTAATGATATGAACAGTTTGCTAAGTATTATTGCCATAGTGTTGGATTTTATCCGCAAACTGTTTGGATTTTTGACCCTTAATTTTTCTGTTTGGATTTTATCAATAAATGTTTGGATTTTTCATTATTAGAAAAATGTTTGGATTTTTCATCATTAGAAAATTGTTTGACATTTCATGCATATCAGACGATGTGCAGCCTATTTCAAAACCACTCTCTGTGGTATAAATTAGCTGAGTGTGGTCATTTTGTGGTAACCTGGTCTGTGCAGGAATATTCTTGTGTTATTATGTGGTCACCTGGTCTGTGCAGGAATATGCCTGCAGAGCCAGAACTCTTTGATCTATGTGCATGAGCTATCTGGTTGGGTATTTATGTGCAAGAGTTAGAATCTTTCACAGTGAGTGTCAGAGAGAGTTAGCTATGGCATCTTCAGAACCCAGTACTTCAAGGTTACCAGAAGAACATTCTTCAGATATGGATTCTGACTCTGATAATGAGGTTTCACAAATTGACAAATCTATACATCTATCAGGTCTTCTAAGTCTGCAAAAAAGCGATGTGTGTCTATCGTAGACAGTATGCAAAGACTTTCCCAAGGGCCATAACTTCGAGAAAGGGATCTTCTTTTGCCTTCTGTATGAAGTGCTCTCATGATATAAACCTTGGAAGAGGTGGTACTAGAGATCTCAGGAGACATCAGGAAATGAAATTACACAAACACTCAGAAAAAGATGGTGTGGGTGGGTGTACTGCCTCTATAGTCCTACTTTGGGCCAATAAGAGAGGAGTCTGTAATCCATGCAGAAGTACTCTTCCGCATATTTCCTTGGAGAGCACCATCTTGCCTTTCAATTGGGAGATCATTGTACCAAACTATTCAAGTTGATGTTTCCTGATTCTTCTATTGCTAAAGACTTTAAGTGCAGTCGTACTAAAGCAACAGCTGTGTTGAAAGTTATTGCCGAGGATTGTTGGAAAATCATTTCCGCAGCAGTTAGAGAGACTAAATACTTCAGCCTCCAAACTGATGAGACAACTGATATTACTATTACACAACAAGCTGCTATTATGCTTCGATTCTTCGATAACACCCAAGTAAAGGTGAGATGTGTCTTCTTTGCCCTAAAGAGTGTAGAGAGGGCAACTGCAGAGCTGCTATTTAACGCAATCGATGGGCATTTTCAAGAATCCACTACCCTCCTTTATGATAATCTTGTCGGATTAGGTACAGATGGGGCCAATGTAATGTTGGGAGCACGAAATTCAGTGATGTCATGGTTACGATGTAAGCAGCCAGCTTTAGTTGCTCTTCATTGTCATTGTCACTTAGCAGCACTAATAGCAAATGAGGCTTGCCTGATGAATGAGAAGATCTGACAACTGATGTATGGTATTTGTCAGGGAGCATCCTGACAATTGCCTCTGACACCTCTGGAAAAGGTGTAATAGGAGCTTTCAGGCAAAATGGCTCCAAAAATATCCATGGTTAGTATATAGCAAGGCAATAGGTGGTGGATTTTGTAAATATTGTTCATTGCTTGCTTCTGATAGGAGTAGGAGTAAATGTGGTGTGCTTGTGAATAAGTCTTTTAAGAAGTGGGTTAAGGTAAATAAAATACTTGGTACACATGGTTCCACTGCTTATCATATTAATGCTGTTGCTGATGCTAGAGATATGCTACAGTCCATTCAAACCTGAGCATAATATTGATGTTCGTATGAATGCTGAATGTGTTCGAAATATACGAGACAACAGGCATATTGTGAAGTATTGCACTGAAGGTGTTCTATTTTGTGGTCGACAGTGTATTGCACTAAGGGGTGAAAAGGAGAGTCACAACCATATAGGAAATCCTGGAAACTTTCTTGCTTTCTTGAATGTTTTAGCGGAGCATGATCCTTTGTTGAAGATGCATCTACAGCATAAGGGTGAAGAATGCGATATATATATCACCTAGAATACAAAATGAAGTGATCGATATTATAGGCAGGTCAATAATTCAGAATAATATAGTAAAAGAAGTAATTGATGCTAAATACTTTTCATTAATGGTTGATGAAATAACATCCTTTAATAAAGAAATAATGCCACTATGTGTTCGGTTTGTCGATTCTAATACTGAAATTCGGGAAGAATTTTTTAAAGATTTTAGTTTTAACTCGTATTACGGGGGTGGCCATTGCCACATGTGTGCTAAAGGACTAGGACTTGATGTCAAGAATGTTGATATGATGGTGCATCAAACATGTCTAGTGCCTGGGTAGGCTTGCAGGCTCTGATCCGAGAAAAATCTCCTTTGGCAGTGTACACACACTGCACTGGCCATTGTCTGAACCTTGTAATTGGTGGTTCTTGTAGTCTATATATATACCAATGATAAGGAATGTGATAGACAAAGTTAAGAGTATTTGCAAGTTTTTCTTGAATAGTCCTAAAAGGAATCAATTATTGATAGAAATAGTTAAGAGTAATGTCATAGATCTTGGTAAGAGGGCACCCCTTATTGACTTATGTAAAACCTGTTGGGCAGCAAGACACCCTGCGTATTCACATTTCTATGGATGTTATAAATTTATGGTCACTGCTTTCGAAGGAATAGGACTTGGATTGCACATTTATGCATTCACTGCTAATTTTAGTGATGCTGTGTGGGATTATGAGTCAAGAAGCAAAGCCACTTCTCTTCTGCATGCTCTCACAGAATTTGAGTTCATTATTGTTTTCCCGATTATTTATCAGTTTCTTTCACATGTGGCTGGCATCACAGTGAAGTTACAGAGTACCACACTTGATGTAGTTCAGGCATTTCAGCAGATTGATGGTGTTTTATCATACTACAAGGTAATAAGGACTAATATCAATAATGAATTTCATAAAATATATATACATGCTGAAAGAGTTGCGTCATCAGTGAAAGTACAGCCATGTAAGCCCAGGAGCTGCGCATGGCAGAGAAACAGGCCTAATGTAGTGACAAGTACAATTGAGGAGTGGTTTAAAATATATGTGGCTCTCCCCTTTGTTGACCTTATAATGTGTGACTTAGAGACTCGATTCTCACCATCCATAACTTCATCCTCTTTGCTATGTCTTGTCCCTTCTATTTTGTGTATGAAGGATGATGTAAATTTTTCTCATAGTGTTGATGTTTATTTTAGTGATTTGCCATCACCTGAGCTTTTTGACCAAGGACTTGGCCGTTGGAAACAACGTTTTGTCTGTATGCCTGCTTCAGAAAGGCCCAGTACTTGTGCTACTGCCCTGAAAGAGTGTGATCAAACTTTTATTCCCCAATGTATACACCTTATTGAAGATTGCTTGCACCATACCCGTCACTTCCTGTGAATGTGAATGAAATGTTAGTACTGTACGCAGATTACGTAATTTTATGAGATGTAGTATGACTAAAGATCGATTGACATCTCTCGCATTGATGCATATACAGTACCAGCATCACATTGATCTAGATCAGGTTGTGGATTTTTTTTCCAGGCTGCAGCCATTTTTCCAGGCTGCACCCAAGGTGGTTGCACTTGAGCAGTGTATTTCTGGATTGATCACAGATTACCCACACATAGATATACCCACACATAGATATATACTCTATATTGAGCCATTTTACCTGAAACTCCTGTACCTGAGCTTCCTTTTATCCTGAACTTAATGATGATGATTGTCTTTCCAATTGACAGTTTTTAATGCACATCATATGAACATCATATGAACAGACTACATTATAATTGTTTACATGCAGTTATTTGAATATATATTAATATATAGAAGGAATATATATATATATATATATATATATAGTTGTGACTGGCCATCATTTGTTTTGTTTTATTATTATTATTATTATTATTATTATTATTATTATTATTATTATTATTATTATTATTATTATTATTATTATTATTATTATTATTATTATTATTATTATTATTATTATTATTATTATTACTTAATTTTTTAAATAAATTATTAATTTTAATTAATTTAATTCTAATTTAATGTTTGTGGCAGACTCCATCAACACTTAAAGAACCACTTTGTTGTATATATCCATAGTAATAGTTATAATAAATTAACAAAATAATATATATTTTTTGGTGACAAAATATGCTATATAAAGTAGGACCTCAGAGTTATGGACCCCTTGGGAAACTGGGTGTTCCATAACCGAAACATAATGTAGCATACAAAATCCTGATACAAGGCAGCTATAGGCTCTACTGTAAATTTACCAGGTAATTAGGTAATGATTACAAAACACCAGTAATGGAATCCCCCTTTTCGGAAGTCTGGGTACGGCCTGACACAAGCAATCACTGCACTGCTCTGCTGCTTCTAGCACTGAGGCATCAGATCATGAGGTGAGTGTACTGATGCGATATACAAAGCATGGTGAATTATTTGTGTGTGTATGTGTGTGTGTTTAATTAAGCATGCATGTGTGACTTGGCAGGCGGGCGGTGGATGTAGAATGTGTATGTGCATGTCTGTAAGAGTATGTATGTGTTGAGTGTGTGTTTGGTGTGTGTGTGTTGTTTAAGGCAAGTTTTGACCTGCTATGCCTGCTATGCCTATGATGTGGGTGATTGTGACTTTGTCTAGCTGCTTTCTTGTATTGTCTATGTATACGACGTGTGTTTGTGGTATTGCCCTGCACTCTAGAAGTATATGATTGACTTACCTGTGTGAGTAGTGAGTTGGTTGATCATATCCTGAGGCAAGGACGTTCCCATTGGGCTAAGGAAACACTGAAGAATGCATGACCAACTTTGTTAGACTAAAATGCTATGTAGCATGTGTGTAGACCCCTGCTTGTATACAAGGCTACTTACAGTAAAACCACAGTGTCATGAATGTCTATATTACCTACAGTAATTTACAAAAGTGAAATATTGATTGTCCTCTGAGAGGGCTACCATTTTGATCCACAAGAAATGGTCTCAGATATCTGTGAGAAAACTCTCCAGCCAACTGAAATCATGATGCACAACAAGGCATGCAAAGGTAACCTGCAAGGAATAATAGATGCCATGAAGACTGAAGGATATAATCCTCTGAACAGAAATGAACATGGCCACAACACCTTACTGTGCAGCTCTTGGGGCACATGTTTTTGTGGTTAATTTTTTGTGTGGAAGATTTGAACTATGATCCAACACTTCCTAGCCAAGATGGCTGTACAGTTGCTCATGTAGCTGCCATGTAGTCAAGTTCAGTTCGTGAGATACCTCTTGAAGGAAGCTCTTAGTTGTGTCGCAGGAAACACTGCCTTGCATTATGCCTGTGATTTGAACTGTGACCCTAGCAGAATGCATGGACAGAAAAGGACAAAAGAGGTCATCAAATACCTAGTGGAAGAGTATCAGTGTGACCTATTCTGCCAGAATAAAAAATTAGCCACTCCACTACATCTTGCCTCAGCTGCCAGTCTCTTCACAAGCATCTGCCACTGTCATCCACTTGTTAGGGATGTTTACGGCAACACACCACTTTACTGGGCTGCTCAGAATGGTAAGATAGATATTGTCAGGCACTTTATAGATGACTTGAAGTGTGATCCCAAAATTAGAGGTCAGGGGGGAAGTACAACACTTCATCATTGTTGTCGGGGTGGATATTTGAATATTCTCAAGTATCTTGTTGAAGAGTATAGCTGCGATGTGCACCATCCCTGGCATCAGCTGATCTATTGTCATCTCGTTCCCGGGTCTGGTCTTCTGCTTGGGCCCTGGTAACTGCCCTCACCTCTATGGCTACGGGGTCAACAACCGTTGGCTTCTCGCACTGCAACAGGGCCCTGGTCTTAGGGTGATCCTTCCCCAATAACCCTTCCGCTGCTTCATCCTCAAAACAATGATAGTTAGGGGCTCAGTCTGCCCGTCCACTGATACCCCACCCTGGCTTCTTTAAGCCGTGTCCTAGACCTGTCTGCTAGGGTAACCACTACCTCCCTCCCCGTGTACTGGGAAGGTGTAATATGTCTCCCAGGACAACGCTGTCATAGTGGCACCCGTGTCCAATACCATTGAGCATTCTCTTGCCCATTGATTACTGCCCTAATTGTCCCTTCTGCCACTTCTGAATCTAGGGATTTGATCCTTCCCATCTTTACCTTAGCTTCAGGGCATTCGCTTTTGTAATGGCCTACTTTCTGGCAATTAAAGCATACAATTGAGCTTTAGTCAGGCTTTCCATTGTACCCTTGCTTACCACCCCACCGGGTACCCCTTTGACTGCCCCACCCCTGCCTAGAAGGCCTACCACTACTCGGTGGCTCACCCTCTCTCCTGGGTTGCGTGGTATGGTCCTTTCCTCCTGGGTTCCAACGGGGTCCGCTTTAACGTCTCCTCCAGCTGTTCTGCTGACTTGGTGTGGGGTCTGGCCGGAGCATCCTCTTCTTCGCGAAGAAGTCCTTAGACCTCCACAGGCGCTGGAGAGTCTGGATCTGCTGTGAAGTGGTGTCATCTCTGTAATTCTCCATCATAATCAGCGCGCACGTTCCAATTCTTTCGTTTCCTCATCTTGGCGCTTTTCTTTTTTCTTTTTCTCCTTTGCATCATATCTATCTTGTTCCTTCTGCCTTTCCATAGCCAGTCACTCTTGTTCTCGTCTATCTCTGTCGAGCCAATCCCGCTCGTCCTTCTCCATGAGAAATTTGAGGAGGAGTGTCAACTCCGATGTTTGGCTCTCAAGAACTGGACGTAGTGTGGTTGTGTGGTCTTCCGACTGCACTGTTGAGGACTCCCTGGTTGTGTCCAAAATGTTGTCCGAGCTGGTGCCTTCCTGCTGGCATAACCAGGCTCTCGTTTCTCTTTCTGGAGGGTCTGCCATCTTGGCCGCGGTCTTTGTATTCCTCTTGGACATGGCAACACCTCTGCCACCAGATGTTAGAGTTTAGTCCGTAGGCAAGGGGTGGATTGCTCCTGATAACCCTCTGACTCCGGAAGCGTCAGCTGCCCTAACTGTAAATTGGCTGGGCCCAACCTTAGCTAACCTAGCCAGAGAAGTTTAGGCTAACTAAATAGATTGTAATAGCAACTGAAGTTGTACAAACTCAGAACAAACTCAGAACTGCCAGGGGTGGCCTGAGCTTAAATACTCTCAGCCACCCCCAATGGGCATACCTCCATATATGGTTATTTCGTCAACATTACATCACAGATGGCCAATGAAATCTACACAGCACAGTACATTACATAATCTGTTTTAACATTCCCATGACTCACACCTAGATCGCTAGCATCTGATTAATCCTAATTAACATGCTATTGTTGCTTGGCCTGTAGGCAGCATTCTTGGCTCCAACACTGTGCTTCTCTACCTCTATCCAGACCTTAGCTAAAGGCTGAGATGCTTTGAATGTTAAAGCCCTCCAAGGTAACATTCCTTCCTAGGTATTCATTTTCCTCTCCCAGGTTTGCATCAATTACGGCTCTACATATAGACCTGGTTGCGATGGCTGCTATTATTGACTCAGATGTTTCACTGGATTTTTCCGTCCTAACTTTGCTCTCATCCCCGGAATTGTTCACACACCCGACCTTCTGCTTCTGTGGGTAGTCAGGGCGTTTATGGCCTTTCTGCCCACACCCGAAACATGTAGACACAAAGTTAACTCTATACCCAGACTTATCTTGAGGCTTTCCCTGAGAGCTACCATAAAACGGGTTATTTACACCTACCATAGACTCACTGCACTGTTGATTATGGTGTCCTTCTCTGCTGTCTTGGTTGACGTCACAACATGAGTGCCAGTTCCTGTGATGACTGTATTCATCCTTGGATTCCTCAACCAGTCTCCCAGGTGACTCTGTGATTTTGTGAAGGGCAGTCATCTGTCGTGGAATTGATTCTTCATGGTTTGTTGCTCTGTCATGAAGTTGGTGACATCTGGGAAAGTCTTGGGTTTCCTTGCTCTGACATAGTTCGCATCCTCTAGCGAATAGAGGGATGTTGCCACCATCTGGGATGCCTCTTTTATCGTATTGCAGTTTTCCATGAACATCTCTGTCCATAGTTAGTAATTCTCTTGGAATGTTTGTAGCTGCATTGCCATCTTTCCTTTGGAAGAACCAGAATTCTCACTCGCAGGCTTCTTTGGAATGTCAGAGCGCCTTCAGCAAGGCCATTTTCAACTAATTGTACTCTACTTTCACCTCCTACGAGACAGATGTCGTGTAAGCTAGGACATAGTTCACCTCTGTAGAGGTACCAGGAGGCTTGCCCGTTAATCTTTGCTGATCCCTGCTATGGAGAGCATGTCTTCAAACTTTTGTAGGTAGAATGCAGGCTGGTCCTTGTCCGTCTATGGAGCTATTTTATTTGCCAGCTTCCCTTTTCTATCTATGTCTCGTCGGCTGTCGTCCAAGTGTTTGTGGCGATGCCACACTTCGTCTTGGTGTTCTTGCTGAAGCTTGAGTTGCATCTGCAGCATCTCATGAAGTACTCCTTTGTGCTGTTCCTCCCATGGCTTTGTACTTGCTCTCTTCTTTCACTTGCAGTTCTCTGGTTCGATGTTCTTCCGCTTCTCTATGTTCAATTCATCTGCTCTCCTCCATAATCTGGATTAATGCCTGGAAAGCATCCAGTGGGTTGGGGGATTCTGTTGTAGTCCTTGCCATTGACGGTCGATGGCTTCCCAAGCCCGTCTTGATATTTATATTTGTGTCCTCCATGTCGGTCACCTGGACTTGCTCACTTTGGAGTATCTCCGTTTGCTCCCCTCTCTCTGTTCTGTCTGCTCTCTCAGCTTGTCATTTGCCTAACTTCTTAATGTCATTTTTCTCCGAGTCAACCAAGCCGCCAGCTGTTTAGCCAAACACCGGCTGTCTTCTACAAGTTTCTCTGGAAATAAATCAACACACTAGCTGTCTTACTAACCAGTCCACTTCCATGACAAGGTAAGAACCACCGCTTGCCACAAGATGTTAGAGTCTCCAACCACAAGAGGCCTAACCGATACCAACCTTGGTAATTTGCTGCCACCAGAGTCTCTCCTTAACTTCTTCTAGCTAAACCCCAAGCTTGACAAAAGAGTTTTAGATCTTAAGTAACTTGTATTAAAACAACAGTAGAGTGCAGAATATGAAGATAGGATGAGACTGCCTAAGCCTGGACTGCAGAGGGGTTTAAATACCCTTGCAGCCAGGCTTTCACAGCTGATGGTGTTGATAACAGTGCGAGAGTAGTAGAATTACTGTATCAGTATGTCACTACAGGACTTATCAAAATTTTTAGATGGTAACATGATGGTCCTATGTGTTAATAGTCTAAGATCATGAGTTCTTATTGTCCTATGTGTTGATAATCTGAGATCATAAGTTCTAGCTCTATTTATAAATTCTATTTATAATGTTCATTCTTTGCAGGGCTGCTCTGCGGCCAGTCAGGGTTGAGGCTTGACAAGGAAGGACATTTGGATGTCATTCAAATAACGATCGGTGTAATCTACTGTTCCAGGATGAAAAATTAACAACTCCATTACATATTGCCTCTAATATGGTTACTTAGAAATAGTGATGTACTTCACAGCCATCTGCCACTATGATCCATGTGTGAAGAATGTTGATGCCACTTCACTGGGCTGCTTTACAAGGTGAGCTAGAAATTGTCAGGCATTTTATACAAGATTTGAAGAGTGATGCTAACATCAGAGGAGTGACACTTCTTTTGGTTCTTGTCAGGAAGAACATTTGGATGCTGTTAAAAATCTCGTGGAAAAACAGCACTCTGACTCACTTGTGAAAGATGCTGATACAATACATCACTTCACTGTGCTGCTCTAGGGCGTAAGCTAGAGATTTTCAAGCACTTTGTACAAGACTCGAAGTGTGACCCAAACACTAGAAATCAGATGGTGTTAATGCCCCAGCCACCGAGGCACAACAATGAGAACAGTATACCCACTATACTCACCAGCAGGTATTGTTCTCTGGTAATGCTGCCACCAGAGTTCCCTCTCAATCCTATCACAAGCTAAACAGTAAGGTTCTTATGCCTTAAGTTAACTTTAATCAAGTCAAACTAAACACAAGTAGACTGAAATGCAGTAGCAGAATGGAACTCCTGAGTTGGGTTTGCAGAGAGGTTTAAATACCCTTGCAATCCCGCCCCTACAAGAAAGGTGATGAATGTATAGACAATTGTGAAGTGATTAGAAGATGAATAAGTTTATTGTGATGTGATTAGAAGATATGTGTGTATGAGTCTATTGTGATATGATGAACAAGTCATTCTAGCATGTTTATAAATATTAGCCATTAGGGCTTCTTATTGTTTGATGTTCCCAGTTTCTCAGGGCTGTCTTCAGCCAATCAGGGCTGGGACCTGACATCACCCTCTTCCGAAGAGTTTGGTAGGTCGTTTTCTTGCGCTTGGTCAGGCCATGTTTTGAGGTGTGTAGGTAGGAGATCGCATTGTGGTCCATCTCAACCAAGAATACCTGTCCAATAAGGTCCACTCCAAAATGTTGGATGGATTTCACCATGGCTAGACACTCCAACTCCGTCGCCGAGTACCTGGCTTCTGCCGGGCACAATTTCCTTGAGAAGAAACCAACAGGTAGCTCTTCCTCCTCCCTCACTACACTGAGGACACCAGCAATGACTCGAGCAGAAGTATAGGTCTGTAACAAGAACTTATCACAGGGAGTAGGTATAGTGAGAGTGGACATAACACATAGAGTTACATAAATAGTTAAATTCAACATGCCTACTATCCATCCAAACAACTACATTTGGAGCTACTTTTTGTGCGGCTGGTGTCAGTTCCACTGAATGGTGTGCAAATTTGGGTATAAACCTTCGGTAATACCCTGTTGTACCCAGAAAGGCTTGCACATCGCATATAGCGACAGGTTTAATGATTGGTGCCAACCTGCTGTCTGGCTCTGACACTGTTCCATGACAATAGTGTGTCCTAGGAATGTCAATGCTGACTTCTCCTGGTCCTCTTTGGCCAGGGGCATCTGGTAAAACCCTTTGTTCAGGTCTAACTTAGATAAATAACAAGCTTCTCCCAGTTGGGAAATCATGTCATCCACCCGGGGCATCAAGTAGGGGTCTGGTTGGGTGAGAGCTACTATTCTGTCACATTCCTGCCCTCCTTCAATCTCTTGCCTATGGGCTAACACACCATCTTTCCGAAAGTAACCTAGCTCATCTTTATCAGCAAGGGATCTGAGACTAGCTAGGGACTCATCTGTCTCCTGCTGGGCTGTGAGGTTATCTCGGTCTACAGTGTTTGTACTTAGTGTGGGAAGGGGTATGTCTATTGGTGTACCATCCTGTGTACGGTCTGAACATCTTCCCCAACACATGCCTCTGAGCTGAACAAATCATCTGCAGAATCAATGTCTATTGGTGTACCATCCTGTATGGTCTGAACATCTTCCCCAACACATGCCTCTGAGCTGAACAAATCATCTGCAAAATCAATGTCTATTGGTGTACCATCCTGTATGGTCCGAACATCTTTCCCAACACATGCCTGTGAGCTGAAAAAATCATCTGCAAAATCAAATGGGTGATCATCTGATTCCTCGCTTAGTGCTACATCAGCTCTCTCTTCTGCTCCATCTTTAGCTGACTGCTCTCTGGTTGCAAGAACAAGCCCTGCTGTTTTTCCGTCTGCCCCTTCCTCACTCATTCTCTCTTACTTTTGCTCTTTCTCCAGCTGCATTAAATAGTCAAGGTACCCCACATCTAACCCTAAGAGAATCTCTTCAGGAGCCTTGTCCACAACTGCTACCACATGATGGATTTGATAGCGGCCAAAAGTAATCCACACCCTAGCTAGGGGACTCAGCACAGTACTACCATCAAACTTGGTCAAGGTAATATTTTTACCAATGTAATCACTGGGCTCTACTAGCTTTGCGTCTACCACAGTTAGCCCAGCTCCTGTATCTATTCTCATCTGGCATTTTTCCTTACCAAGTTTTCCCGCTACATACAAACAGTGTTGTCTGATGGGCACAACCACCAACCCTATAGAGACATTGTCGGGTGTAACATTGTCCTGAACTAAGGAATCATGCTGACTTACTTCTGTGGCCAACCCAATGTTCAGTCTGGGTGGGCAGTCTGGCCGTTTATGGCCCTTTTTCCCACATAGAAAACAGGTAGGAACGAACACTTTTTCCCTACCCAGCTGTTGTCTTTGACCAACTTGACCTGCAAACTCCTGCTGTGTCTGTCTGGATTCGGTCGCTGTATTGTCGCTACCATGATGAGAGGGTTTCTTTGACGATCCATCTCCTCTGTCATCTGCATAGGGTCCATGTCGTCCATCATCATAAACGAGTCCAAGGCCTTGACTGGTAAGGCCGCCTCTGTCTCGTGGCTTGATGCTCCTCTAGAATGTTAGCCGCCTTAAGGAGTGACTTTGGCGCTTTGTTTCTGACATACTCAGCATCACCTGGGGAGCATAATGACAAAAGTTTACCTACAGCAAAAACACGAACGTACTCCTCAGCTGAGGTGCAGTCGTCTGTCATGCACTTTGCCATGCTTTCGATGTTTCTCGCAGCATCCTGCCATGATTCGGTTGTCTCACGCTGGAACACCCAGAACTCTCTCGCGCATAGAGAGTCCCATTGCGTTAAGGAGAGCATTTTTCAAGGAGGAGTAGACGTCCTAGGGACATTGTTGGTATAGGCTGAGAGCGCTTTCCCTGAAAGAATAGGGATGAGCCTGCTCGGCCACTAAATATGGGGTATGCCCACATCAACCATGACATCCTCAAACCTCCTCAGATAGGAGGTGGGGTGGTCGCTGTCTTTCCACGGGGCAATTTTATCCGCCAGTTTGGTTCTATAATCCTTCTGCCGCTTATGCTCCTCGTGCTCCGCCCATTTATCTAGGAGTAAGAGTTCGTGTTTTTTCATGCTCCCCTCTTGTTCCCTCATCATGTTGACAATCTCCAGTCTCCTCCTGGTTTCCTGCTCCTCTTGCCGCCGTTCTCTTCGTTCCTCCCGTTCAAATTCTTCCTGTCTCCTGCTCTCATCTCTCCTCTCCGTGAACTCCAGTATCATTTGCCACGATTCTGTCAGTCCTGAAGGTTGTTTGTCTTGGCTTCTGGTGATAGGCCGGTGACCTAATGCTCCAGACTCACTGTCCTCCATTCCAATAAAATAATCAGCGCGCACTATCAATGCAGCAATATATCAACAATAATATGCAACAGTATTGCAATAACACAACAATATGCAACAGTATTACAATAACACAACAATATTCAACAATGCAATATAACATGCGGAATACGCGCTAGCAACTCAACCACCACAAGAACTTTGCCAACCACTAGCTGAAGCTCTTTCTGTGATGAGAGTTCTCTTATCAATAGTAGCGAATAATCGATGTCCAAGTCTAACACTGCTGCCATCAGATGTTAATACCCCAGCCACCGAGGCACAACAATGAGAACAGTACACCCACTATACTCTCCAGCAGGTATTGTTCTCCGGTAATGCTGCCACCAGAGTCCCCTCTCAATCCTATCCACAAGCTAAACAGTAAGGTTCTTAGGCCTTAAATTAACTTTAATCAAGTCAAACTAAACACAAGTAGACTGAAATGCAGTAGCAGAAGGGAACTCCTGAGTTGGGTTTGCAGAGAGGTTTAAATACCCACCCCTACAAGAAAGGTGATGAATGTATAGACAATTGTTAAGTGATTAGAAGATGAATAGGTGTTGATGAGTTTATTTTGATGTGATTAGAATATGAGTCTATTGTGATGTGATGAACAAGTCATTGTAGCATGTTTGCCATTAGGGCTTCTTATTGTTTGATGTTCCCATTTTCTCAGAGCTGTCTTCAGCCAGTCAGGGCTGGGACCTTACAGATGGGAAGGACACCTCTTCATGCTTCTTGTCAGGAAAGACATTTGGAAATCATCAAATATCTCATGGAAACTGTAACCCATTGCATCAAGATGAAAACAGAATCACTCCATTACATCTGCTTACCAGAAATGGTCACTTGGTAATAACTCAATATTTCACAATGCTTCCCTGTAATCCTTATGAAAATGTGTTCACTCTGCTACTTTAGAAGGTAAGCCAGATATTGTCATGATGAGAGCAGTCAAGCACAAACCACATATAAGGAGATAGGGCTATCACAACATAACACACACTACAATGTTAGTTAGGAGAGAGGGTTATTACAACTTAAAACACAGCACATATGAGGAGAGAGGGTTGTTACAACATGGCACACAGCACATGTGAGGAGGGTGGGAACGTAGCACACAGCACATGTGAGGAGGGTGGGAACGTAGCACACAGCACATGTGAGGATGAAGGGGACAGAGCACACAGCACATGTGTGGAGAGAAGGAATATACATAGCACACAGCACATGTGAGGAGGGAGGGAACATAGCACACAGCACATGTGAGGAAGGTGGGAACATAGCACACAACACATGTGAGGATGAATGGAACATAATACATACCACATGTGAGGAGAGAACGAACATAGCACAAGGCACATGTGAGGAGGGAGGAGCACAGAGCAAATGTAAGGAGGAAGAGTTTTCACAGCATAGAACACAGCCCACCTATGAAAATTGTAAAAGCTGGTGCAGTGTCTATATTTCTAGTGCAGTATCCCCCGGACTCCCCAATGGTTTGGTTGGTCACATATACATTTCAGAAGGCATCTGAAGTAATCTCAGAGTGGCGAATAAAAATTATTTTCTGATAGTCTCCCTAGCTGGTGTCAGGGAACATTTGTTCTCCCCAAATATTTATCCCCCCTGGAACAAATATTTGTTCCCACCTAAGAATATTTGTTCCCCTGTTTTTCTTTAATTTAGCATGTGTGTTTTGCACAATATTGTTCCACATTCTGTTTGCACAACCACTCTCCAAATGAAACTCATTTAGCAGGTGGTTCATGAAGACTAAGATATAGTTCACGATGATGATAATGATGACATTAGAACAGTGTTCTTTCAGAAATTCACAATGCTGTGTCACCTGCTACCTGTAACTTTCAGTGGTTTACATAAATCTAACCTGCTACTTCAATGAGGGAAGGTTTTCACTTCAGGGCAAGTGCAAAGCTTACAACTGAAGCATAATAGTTACTGAAAACATCATTAAGTAAATTCACAGCTCCCATTGTTCACAAATTTTTTATATAGTCATTTTATTTCTGTCAAAACGGATGTGAATGGGCAAAAGTGACTTAGTCACTAGGCCTGCACTCAGCTTGAGGAACATTTTCATTTTACATTTGAAAATGTCTTGAGATTGAGCGAGCTATACAATTTACAGACGTACTCACTGTACAATGCATTTTTGAACTTGCAGAAACCATGAGCTTGAAGCACCCTAGCTTTCTCCTTCAAAAGTTGTATGGAAGTGAAATAGTGTGTCTCCATGACTGGCATTATGTGGGGGGTGATGTGGCAGCATATAAATCATTTAGTGGTGTTCTCTAAAAGGAGAGACTACTGTACTGGTGAGTTAAAACATAGCACATAATTACAATTAAATTCAGTGAATATCAGTTATGAGGAAATGTTTGTGAGGAGGAACGAATATTGTTTCTGGGGGAACAAATATCTGGCAGAACAAATATCTGGCGGAATAAATATTCCTTAGTACCAGACCTCTTATGCATTTGCACACATGGAAAAAAATCTGGTCACATGTCATAGTTATGATTTGCCGCAATTTATCTCTAGGCACAAATAGTATGATATTATAACTCACATATTATGTGTGCAACTGTTTTGAAGATGATGAGTAAGCATGAGCATTAACACTTTTTATATCAGCGAATCTGCCTGGTGAAACTGTCCTCCTCATAGATAGGTTCAAACCGAAGGAGCCTATTGAGACTATCCTCCTCCATAGAATAGTTCACAGAGAAGGAGCCTAGTGAAACTGTCTTCCTCCATAGATAGGTTCACACAGAAGGAGCCTAGTGAGATTGTCCTCCTCCATAGATAGGTTCACACAGAAAAAGCCTAGTGAGACTGTATTCCTCCAAAGAGTTCACACAGAAGGAGCCTAGTGAGACTGTATTCCTCCAAAGAGTTCACACAGAAGGAGCCTAGTGAGACTGTACTCCTCCAAAGAGGTTCACACAGAAGGTTCCTAGTGAGACTCTCAATCTCTTGTCATGTATATCACCAAGACAAACGTATTCTAACTAGTACTTGACCACTGCATTGTCTAGCCTCTTGCTATAGAACTGGCAACTGAATCATGTTTGTTGTTTTGTTATTACTTTGTTATTGTTTTAGTAGATTTCTTTAATGGCTGATTCCGTTCATGTTGATACTGCTGCTTCTGGGTGCTGTCCACAGCTTCTGTCTTCCAAACAATAGCATCATCGACCATGATCCTGGCACTGAGATGCTTACCCATTTTGACCCATGCAACGATGGTTATTTGTAAAAGCTTATGTAAGCATTGCGGTTAGACTGAAAAGAACCTTGAACCACCAAAAATTGTCACAGTCAGTATCCGTAATATATTTGTTGGCATGTGTTTGTTTGACAGGTTCTCAACAAACTCTCAGTTGATGCAGTAGATACCTTCTCAAAAAATTTGAGAAAGTTGTTATTAGAAATTTTATGGAAGGGAAATTCTGTGGGATTGTCCACATGGTGGTCTGTTTGCTGTGGGCCTCAAGGTTACCAGTTCAATTCCAGACGGTTCGTGGTTCACTTAAAAAAAAAAAAATTGCCTTTCACTTGTCCTCAAGGACCCCACCTGGATGGAACCCATTCAATCTGGTTGGTTAGTCTGTTTTTCTGTTTGCTCTTGTATTCAAGGTCCTCAGTTCAATCATGCCAACAAGGTCCTTGTGTTTGTGTTTATTCCTTAATATGTAGGCTCGTTTCCTTGATGTCACAATTTACATTGTATGCCCACAATAACTTTGCTTTATTAAACCTATAATGGCTGTATTAAGAATCTCCCCAATTATATTTCATGTGATAGTATTGGAACAGAACATACTTTTGATATGAACTAATCCTTTCAAGACCAAGTTGTTGGTCATCTCTGTATAGAGAGGGACACATTCCAGTCTATCATGGTCAGAAATGACCTCATTCATCACGTCAAATCTGCCACCTCCATTGGTGTTCCGCTATCACCTGATCTCACTTGGACAGCTCACATTGTCTGTTTGAAGGGTAATGGACAGGTTTGCATCCGGCACAGACATTTCCACCATATCTGCCCCATTGCTCTTACTCAGTTGCACAGATCCCTGATCCTACTGACTCTTGTCCCTCTCTCAAGGACTCACACCTCGCACTTCTCTGTGCATTCAAACAAACTGAAGGATGTCCAAAAAAATGAAAGCTCCAGGGCCAGATCCAGGATTTTGATTGGGGTTGGGGTTGGGGGGTGGAGGGGGTAGGGGGTAGGTATGCAAGCTAGTATACAGAGTTATTTGGAGCATGGCATGCAGGAATGCAAGCTAGTGTACAGACTTAGCCAGACTAATATATTGAGCGGGTGCAGGGAAGCTGGGCTAGGATATGATGCCGAAGCTGACAAGAACTTCAGAAGAAAAAATATGGTACTCCTGATACTCTTTGTGATCATGTTCTATGCCATTAGCATATCTCTTGAAAACTTGCCTCAGTTATATCAATTATCTCTTGTACTTGACCAAAAAATACACCGCCATATTAAGAAAGTGAGTCAATATGTAATAAAGAAACTCCAGCACCTTTTCTTTCCCTACAGCTGGATCTCGCACTTGAGGCTAGACTTAGTGGGCAAGAATCCATTACCCAGTGACAACAGTTTCTGTTGAATCCCTAGCTTTACTGCGAGTTTCGAATGCCAAAATCAAAGGAAAAGAACTTGTCACAAGATAGGATTCTATCAAACTGCTAACTGTCCTTCCCATTGATGAGTAGCACACTTGGCCTTTTAGGGGTAATTTTATCATTTTTATAACTCCTCTGCACTTTGCAATGTTGCCATCAAACTGAAGTTGAGAAACAGGCTTCGCTACTATAATATAGTAGCGAATAGCTAGCTATTAGCTAAATCTTCAGAAATATGCTTATATATAGCTTCTCACATCTAAGCTTAGATGCCATGAAACATATTCAACAACTTACACGGCAGATACATTGCGATCTGAAAAAAGTTATGAAAGTTCAACATAATAAGTGCTCAGGGGGTAATACCTGGTTGGTGGGGTGGGGTGGGGCTTGGGTTGTGCCCTCCCCCCAACATTTGTCTTTTTTCCAAGGGATTTTCCGACACCACTGAAGGGTACCATCAGAAGTGATGTTGAAAAACAAAAAGAGCATAGGAATGGCATTGAATGTTATTAAGTGTTAAAATTGCCAGCTAGAAAATTACTCTCATAATTGTAAAGTGAAAATTATTCTAGAATATTCCAGGCCAGATGTATTTGAATATTACAGAGCTAACTAGTACAGAGTGAATCATGGCTAAAAGACGAGCCTCGTTGTTGTTGGAGTATCACTGGAATTTTGATGAAGCTATGGAACTGGGCACAAGACAATGTCAGTGACTCTGACTTGATGGCAAGAATAATTGTAGTGCAGCTAACTTTTAGCTTCTTCTATGGATTTCAGCTTGTATTCAGATAACCTCAGCACTAGCCTTCAGAGGCAGAGCTATGTGCAGTGGATGCTCAAGAGAATGCCAAGCTTTCTGTCACTTTTCGACGGATACAATCAGACAGGGATGCAAGCCTCAATTGGATTAAGGGGGAAAGAAGGCTGCGTATCGCGTAGTCTCATATAAAGTACCATATCTTTGCTCGCATTCACTCTAGTTTCCCAATTTATATATCAAATTATAGCTTGCAGTCTGTGCTTTCTAATGGTAAGTCTCTTTTGTCATTTACCATAATTTTTTTCTGGCTCATTATAGGCCAGTGCGGACCGTAAGCCGTTAAGTAAACCACGTTGCAGTAACGACCTTTGCGAGGCTCTTATTCGGTCTATTAGTCAATCATAATGAGCACTACAAACTGCGCGTCTTGAAATTTCGGAAAAAAAGTTTTTTTGTTACATTTTCTGAACATAGATTTATGATATCACGTTAAATTTCCATCTATAGGTATTTTTTAGTAATCCTATCAAACAAAAACTCTCGCGCAAGTTGTAGAATATAAAATTTGCTTTCAAATGAAAATTTTTTTTTAATGAAAGGATAAAAAATATTCAAGTTATCATTTGAACGGTTTTTCAAAAATCACTTCAGAGATATTGAGCCTTGAAGTCCAAGCAGTTTGTAATCACATCCCAGCTGCCCCTGCTTCACTAGAATACATCCCCTCATTACTAGAATTGTGTGTGTACAAACAAAATGTTGAAAGCAACCAATTGACTTTCACAGTCCTTTATTTGTTCAACAACAGCAGTATCCTACATCCTAACTACAACTTCAAAACCAACAATAATTATATATATATACATACACATAAATTAAAGACGCATCAGACTTGTTACGTTGCTTTGCTAATATTGAATTAGCAAACATAAACACGTCATCATTTGCAGGGCTCCCATGCCCAGGTCCATCCATCGTCGCCCTCCACACATGTCTTCCGACACCCTCCAGTAATCCCTGAAAAACAATAGAACACAAACAAAAGTCATCCTCCAGTAATTTCTAAGCTTGACAAAAATACACATAAACAAAAGTATCTTCCAGTAATCTTTGTTTGAAATCTCTGTTTGACAATAGAAAGCAAGACACAAACAAAATAAAAATGTTACAGGTCCCCCTTGCCAGGACCATACAATGCTCCGCCCTCCATTGAAACTCTGCTGCCTCTCGATGGCAAGCCCGACACTTGTTGCACTCCCGTTTATGTTCATTTGTATACCCATCACTAATTAATGTGTGTGTACCTAAGCTTCAGTCTCTCCACTGAACGCTAAAAAAGTTTTTGTGTTCCTACAACTTCCATAGAAACCGAAGAGCCTTCAAAATTGGCTTCACAATTTACCTTGTGACCCTCAAACCATTCTGTGTAACTTGCTTCTGTTTCATCTTCAGGTCTTCGCGCACAAGCTTGAAATTAGACATAAGATAATAATCTAAAACCTCTCCAGTGTCCCAAGACATCACCGCAACCAAGCCATAATTTGATTTGTGGCCCTGTCTAAGCCATGTGCCGTCAACAGTAATACTAACATCAATGATGTCTTCATGCCTAACCCTATAAAAATCATGTAACCTATGAGCGGCATCCAACATAATACTCTGTTACTGCATTTGCGTCACTCCCTATTGACCTAGTATATTTTAAAAAAACAAGTGGAACTAAGAGGGGGCAACATATCCATGACTGCAGTGATGTCTTCCAGACCAGAATGACTAATTCCAGCAATGCGAGCACCCAGTACTGACTGGATGTTCAAAGAATGCTTCTACAGATACAGGGTTTGAGATGTCTCGAGTGTTACTACAATTTGAACAAAAAGTAAACCATGCCTGCCCTACGGGCTTCAGTTGCAAGGGAGCTCAGTTACCAACTTATTACACCTTTCTATGACCTCTCTAAGCTTATCTAAGTTTATTATACGATTACCCTTACCTAGTTCTCCAACACCACCCGAGTCCAAAGAGGTAGAGCCAGTAGATCCAGTAGCAACAGCCACAGAAGCAGCTGAACTATCCATGAGAGCCAACTTCTTCCTGGTCATAGTCACTTGTCATAGTCACTTATGGAACTGGCCTCTCTTCAGACATTTGCAATTGATTGCAAGGTAAGTGAAGGTTCACAGAAGGCGCTACCCCACCCACAGGATCCAAGAGACTCACTAACAAAGGAAAGGAAACAGCTAGTAACTTTTTAGTATGGAGATAAACATTAAAACTTGCCTTGCGCGGCTACTGTGACAGGCTCAACAACAGCCGCCTGTAGGGCTTTCTTCTTCTTGTCTTCACTCTTCTTGAATCCTTGGCCTTTCTGTTTAAAATGCTTCTCTGTTTTCTTCCCCATAACTCAACAGTGTAAAAGTTTCAAGTGAACCTTGACCTAAAAAAACGTGCTCATCTTAGCGGTTGCGCACTACCCCCCCACCTGGCCAATTCATTGCGCAAACGACTGGTAAGGGAAATTGGCAACATTTTGATATATAAAAACTGTATTTTGGGTAGGCGATCATCGCCGCCCGCCCGATTGTAGCCAGGTAAGACTGGGAGAGAACCTCTTCCAATGTGAAGTGAAATGAAATGAAATGGAATAATAATGCACTGTATAAAAATGGCTATATCTTCTGATGCAAGTATTCACTTGCTCTGAAACTTGAAACTCAAACTCCAGACATATTATGAACCCTTTTGGGCCCATAAAAAAAAAATAGAAAAAATATGTGTTTTCAGCCCTCTTCCCCCCTTAAACTGCTGTGAAATTGGAGTTACAAGCACCTTCACTTCCACGTCACCATTAGATGCAATCAAGTATTTTGAAGGTAATATTCAATCTGAGCAGCACTGAAATTTTAACACCAGATCTACTTTCAAACTGTGGACACTAGCTGGCTGCATTGCTTGTATGCAACCTGTGAGCAGGTTCTTGTGAAAGGAGCATTGGGGAAATTTGTCTTGCAAAATGTTGACCAACTGTGCGAGTTGCAAAATGTTGACCAACTGTGTGAGTTCTATAGTGAGTTTAACCATAATACCCGATGAATTCAGCTATCTATGTGACAGAGTCCTATCACAGTTTCAGTCAAGGTGAAGGGAGAGATACATTGCACCTCAATCATCTTATGATATACACAGTGCATAAGGAGTTGGTTAAGGAACTAAGCCTCATGCAAGTCGCTAATGATTTTTTGGATATAGAGTAGAGAGATGCTCATCCATCTTCTGCCACTTATGAATGCCTCTTTACTCTAGGTTTCCTTCTGCCCACACAGGTCAATAAACTGCTTCTGTATTATTCGCATAGAATTATTGCCAACGTTATTGTGGCAGACAGATATCTAAAAGATAGTATATACCAATAATTCCATTTACCTATAGTGTTGATCTAGCAAACTATCATACTCCATGATTTAGCCTAAGATACAAAATGTTGATATATGAATTTTTGGTCAGTCATGGTGCGAACCGAGAAAAACCATGTTTTATTATCATTGGTATGCAAATAATTCACCACCTCCTTGTGATGTTTTTTCCACGGCTTTACTGATTCAGATTGTGGTTGTCGTGAGGACATAAATTGATTAGTGCCAATGAACCTCCAATATATAGTCTATATTCTCCACAACAAATTAGGTCTACATAAACCATTGCTCTACTTATTTAGATCACCGTTTGATTTGTACACATGATTTCATTGTACTTGGCAGAGTTCTTTCAAGTGGAATTTAAAAAAATTACGTTACTTGTTGTTATAAAGTTCTATGCAATAATGATGCCACAACTTGCTATTTTGTCTATAGGTGAAACAATGTTCTACACACAACCAGCAAAAAACCATCCCAATGAGAAAGGTCGACACTTGGCCGTGCTCTAATTGATAAGTAGCAGAAGGTGTTGCATGAGGCCCATGATATCAATGGCGCACATCAAAATCAAAAGCTTATACAATGTCTTACACAGGACTACTATTAGACCACTATGGCAAAGGATGTTTATTAGTTTGGTAAGTATATGTGACATGGCATAGGAAACAAGGGACTTTGATTTTTTTTCCAATTTATTTTTACTTTTTTAATATATTCCTTAGATAATGAAGAATGTTTTCTCAAAATATTATAGGTCAATACATTACCATTCTTAAGATATAAAATTTATTAATCGTGTAAACAATGATGTAATAATAAACAATTATGTAATAATCCAGATTTTACTAGTTTTGCATGGTCAAGGTGAGTAGTGAAAACAGAAAAAGAGATGGCAACTAAACACACATTTCTTGTAGTCACTGCTAACTCCTCACTGCTAACTCCCCACAGAGAAGACTTGAGCAGCCTGTATTATCAGGACCAAGCTAACAGCCACAACCTGTGGAGAAGAACTGGTCCACTGTTTCTCTCTCATTATTGTCCTCATGACTGCCATCTAGCTCAGTGACTGGAGAGATGTTCTCTAGAGTGAAATTAGATGGAGAGGTAGGAGTCTCCTCTGCCATTGTTTAGTCCACACACTTCTCTGGCAAGACCAGCTAAAATAGAAAAAGACTACCTTCAACTTTAACTTGCTGTAACTTCCACAATACGTACTCAATCAACTCGAAACATAGACCAACTTTTAGATTTTTCAATACTCTTTTTAGTGCACGCCGCTATGATGACGTAAGAATTCAATTTAAATAAAAATAGCGAAGGTTATGTCATGCCGTTACTAAAATTAACCGTCCCAACTAAAAGTTCGCGTTTTACTTTTTCCTATGCCGTGTCACATAATGTAGATACTGATAATTTATATGTAAACATAATGTTGTAATATCATAAAAGCTGGTTGTTAGCTAGGGTCTATACTAAGTACCTGTTTTTGGTTAAGTGTCTACTTAGCTATTGATGTTGAGATATATTTATTAAGCTCACCAGCGTGCTCACCCCAAGCTCACCCTCATGTCTCTCCACTTGATCTTTCTCCATAATATGGTCACCAAATCTCCATGCTTATGATGATGACCTTGCTCAGAGTGTGCTTTGCCAGAACTCCTGAAGGTTGGGAGGCATTCTCTAGCTCTCATGCACACAGTTGCAGAAACAATATGTAGATTTAGTGATTGCTAGCTCCTAAGGGCTACCTAACAGATACTCTAAGAGACTGAGTTACAGATCAACATGACTCATTTTAGTCAGTCACAACTGAGCGTCCCCAGTCCACAAAACATTAAATAATGCATGAAACATGTGATAACAGTTATTGTTTTGTGGTACAATAAAATAATAGTCAGAGAAAGTCACTACATCTCCCCTTTTTGGAACTTGGTCCAGTTTGTGTCAAACCAATCGATAGGTTCAGGTAGCTTGCCGTTCTTGGACGAAATGAAAATATTCCTTGGGGAGATGTTCCGACAACTTGGGCTCTGTTCTTCGTTAACAGTCATAATCATCAATATTGGGGAAAATGTGGGGTGTTCCCAGATGAGTTATGTACAGTGTCTGGTCCCAAGCTATCTGGTCCCAAGTTACCTGAATAAGAGGAGTTTGAGTGTAATATATAACATTATTACAAGGTAAGTACGTGGTCAAGCGCGCGGGTGGAAAATGAAACACCCGCGCGCTTGATCACGTACTTAGAATAAAAACACTCATTGAATAGAGTAGGACTTCCTCTAGCTACTGGTGCTAATTTCAACTATCTAGCACTTGGCAATCAGGAGATATTTATGCTGCCAGTTCAGGCATTCAGGTTTTTGAGGTTCCCTCCACTTGTAGCTCCTGTAACTTGGCTATAGTTATACCTATGAAAAATATTTTAGTATCAACAGAGAGCAGAAAGAGAGACCTATCTTTTGAGCTATATTATATCAAGTCCATACCATGAAGTTTACGGAATCTATGGAGGTATATAACCGCAAGAAGAAAAAAGGGGGAAAATACATGTGGGTTACTCTCCCCAACTGTCCCTCCTTCAACACATAATTATGCCAGGAATTTTGAAAATCTATTTTGTTCTGATTTTGCGGCGAACATAACTTTGCCACACTTGACTCAATTTCAATATTTAAGAATTCATTTGAGAGCTCTTTTAGTGATCTGTGATATAACGGCTTCAATTCTTTTTTTACTTGAAGTATTGCCGAGTTATGATGATTAGAAGAGGTGACTGTCACAGATTTTGCGTTTATTTTGTGTGGTGGAAATGAAATGCCTTAGAACTAATGAACGTGAGATGTGTCGAGAAATATGCCTCCGTTATATCACAACTAAATGTCTTGTTAAGCTACAAACCAAATTTGGGCATCTGTAGACTAGGTACTTGGGAATTATCCTCGCCGCAGTTTGGGGGGTGCAATTTTTGGAGTGACCCTTGCCTTTTTGTATGCATCTTCTAAGAAAATGTGTCTATAGAGACATTTCACATATCATCTTAAAGAACACAGAATGAGCAACAAGTTATTATCAAAAGTATCTTCACAGAAGAAAGGGAGGAAAAGTTATGATGGCTACAAAAATGTGTTCAAATTTTGGTGGTTTCAAGTGTAGTCACCCCTTATTAAGCAGGCACTGTCCAAATACACAATTTCAAATGACAATCAAACTGACCTGAACAAGTAAGTTACTATATATGAAGCTTTACTTCAATGATGGTCAGTGTAGCAGCTTGCTTGCTGTTGGGGATGGAGTTTGTAATCCATCCTATGACCTAGAGTTCCAATAATTATAGCTAACTGTTGGCTTATTATGTGTATGTCTTTAGTTCTACTTATATTTTGCATTTTGTTGATATCTTTGGTTTGTGCTCCCCACCCCTTAGGCACCAACACTAGTCTTTAAACATCAACAAATCAGCAGCACTTTGTACTGATGTTCTACTGCCAGCTCGGGGTGCCATGATCATCAATGCCGAACATGATTGTGAGGAAGAGTTCCACTATGTGAATATACACCTGACGTGTCCCTGAAAACTTGGAGAATTGGGTAGCAACTAGCCCTAGCCCTTGCCCCAGCCCTAGCCCTAGCCGTAGCTAAGGGGAAAGACTGTCCAGTGGCAGACTAGTTAACGAAATATGATTTGGAAACTCAAACAATAAAATTAGCTGACACATTTTGAATTTGCGAATGAAATTATTGGCAGTTTTTATATTCATCTATGTAAAGATCTATGTAAAGTGATCCACAGCAGCTCTTTTTATTATGTGTATTTAACTTATATATTCACTTAGGTACAGGCCCTGGATGAACAGGTACAGGCCATGGATGAATAGGTACAGGACCTGAATGAACAGGTACGAGAAAAAATTTAAGAAGCCCAAGGCCAAGCACAAGTTGTATTTTGATGCCAATGGCTTTAAATGTTTCCAGTTTGCAATAAGTATGCTTAGGGTGATAAATTATATGAACAAAATTAAGATATTTAGGGTACCATAATTATACTGCTCTTGTGTGAAATGCAAAGACGAAGGGCAGTTAATCATTATTGTAGAGTTAAAATCAGTTTCTTTAAAATATATTTTGCTAATTTATTTTATGTTCTTCAATAATTGCAGATAAAACTCGAGAGTTGAAGGTGTGTGCATGTTTAAAAATGTTTACTGTTTACTGTAAGGTGACCGTGTCCTGAAGAAGAGTGTACAAAAAGCATCAAGGAAAGGCGACAGGTTAGCACAAGTCTGGTTGGAGCCTTATGAAATAACTGATATCACTCCTGTAGCCCTCTGCATGTTGTAGGATGATAATGACAATGACATCAAAAGCAAGTCAAAACCCTCACTTGACCTGTAATATACCAGGTCATGAAATCATGTTTCAAGACAATCTTGCAGGTGATGTATCCCCACCAACACGTACTACATGTACTGAGAGTGGCTATGCAAGCTTGCAGACAAGCTTAAACCCCTTCCCTCTGACCTGAATTGTGACTTTGATTGTGGTTAGTATCCAGGAAGCCACTGTGAATCTGGCCATGAATATTGCAGAGAGGAGTCCACCAAGGAAGAGGCAGTGCACAGCAAACCTTGGTGTGTTGTCAACTCTTAGCCTACATCTCAACAAACCACTTCTTTGCCATACTGAGAAATAGTCATTCTACCACACTCCAACCACGCACAAGCACTGTAGACTAGGACCAACGACAACCTGAAAAGATGTGCATTTCCACGGAATCTTCACAGATTGAGACAGATTGTTTTGTGACTGGTGCAACCCAGACTGCACTGAGGGTAAATGGCAAATGCCTACCATGCAAACTGCTTGTGAGCTGCAGAGAGTTCCCAGAGACTTTCTCCAATCTGGAGCATGGTTGGAAGACACCCAAACATAGGCCCTACTTCATGTAGAATTTCCAAAGATTGGTGGCCTTCAGCCAATTAATTATTTGGCAGGCAGTGGAGGCTTACTTACTGGAACTCCAGTAGAGAATTATATGCGGATCATGAATACTGGCAGCCACTGGGTTTGTGCATCAAATGTAGGAGCATCCAAGGGTACAGTGTTGTTATATGACAGCCTCCCTACCAGAACGAATAAGTCATTGTGTTTAAATTATGTCTACTAAAATCCAGTGATTTTATCCTCCGACATGTTTTCTTTAAGTCTGGTGAATAGAGTTGAGGACTATGTACAAAGATATTTGGATATTACACCTTAATACATGTATCACACCATAATTTATGGTTTAATATATCTGTTCTTATTGATGCTGAATTGGATATGCTGAAAGATCTTACCTGGATAGAGCATTACACTGGAAACTATCTTACTTACCATAGAGTAACTGGAAATACACAGACCTGCTGGAGGCAATGATGTGGATTATTTGTTGTTGCAGTTACAACAGCTCTATGCAGTGGGATTGTCGGGCCCACCTCCAAGGGCTGGGGGACCTGCCCGGCACACCCCTGACTAGCCAGAAGATGAACTTCATCAACACCTATAGATGAACTTCATCAACACCTCTTTGTCAAGATAAACACCATTAGCGTAGCATCATTGCATACACCACACAGTGGTCGGGTAGACCCGATCCTTACACTTGTATCACATTTTACTATAAAAGCCAATAGGCCTGATTTAGTTCTACTTCTTATTTTGCTATATGATACATTGTAGCTCAATCTTTGACTTATTACTGTCAAGCTCTGTAGAACTCTGGTGGCAGCAGTACCTGCTGAGCACGCTCAGAAGAGATAACCTGTCCATGACCCGACAGGGATTAATCCATCAGTCATAAATTTTGATCAGAGCAAGATGTGACACCATCTAGAAAGGTCCTTCCAGACAAGGAAATTACTACCTTACCCTTTGAAAGGTCTCAGACGGACTGTGATCTTCAAGAAGTTCGACAAAAGAATACCACTTATCTGAATATGTAACAGCCCCATGACCATGCCCTTATGACAGTGCTGTTCATGTGAAGAATGAGTCCATCAATTATGTGCTAACAGTCCTCCATCAGCCATTGCAAGTTTACATGGAGAATGGAATTGTCAGCGATGCAAGAACAGAGGCCTGTAAAATATTAAGTCAGCTTGTCAACTAATGCATAATTTAGTACATCTCTTGAATTGTGAAATACTTTGTAGGTTATTTGGCAAATATGAAATTCATGGTCATTTGTCACTGAGAATAATGAATTCATTATGCTAGAATGGTTTTGAAATGGGAGTAATATGACAAGTGCGACCAGGTGCCATATAATCTTCCAGTAAAAGGCAAGAATAATTCACACTTAGTATTAGAGAGAGAAGAGAAAAAGTGAAAAGAATATGTAACCAGCAGATGAAACAGAAATGAACGAGGGTCCTGGAACAGCAACGTACCCACTCTACTTGGGACATAGACTCACAGAACTGGCAAGAGCAACAAAATGTAAGGTTAGTAATACTACATATATATATATTGGCTGATAAGTATTGATTTGGAGAGAGAACTAATGGAGAGCTGAGTTAATTACTGCCCGTCCAATAGTCTACCATTGCTAGACAACTCCAAGTCATCTCTAGCTTTGAACATCACACAGGAGCATGCAATTGCCACTTTCCCACTATCACTAAATAGATCATTATTTAATGCTTCAAGAGCTCGAGGATTCTAAAATCCGGCCAGGGACTTACGAGGGAGTGACCAAAGGCCCCAATTTCCATGGTCATAAGACTTCTATATAATGTAATCACTCTTCTCCTACGTATTATGTGATACGATCTGTCGGCCAAAAAATATATATCTGCGTCATGAGGTTAAAGTTCAAGGATAGCTGAGTGGAATGGTACTGGAATTGTGCCTTGATCTAATGCCATTCCAAAGTTATACACAGTTTTGCTTCCATTCCGCGTCCGCACATTGATGACGTCACGTTCTTTAATCATAAGACGACCCGTACCAGAAGTAGTTTTTTTGGCCAAGAGTATCTTTTATGATCTAGGCAACGCTAGGTCATGGCGCTACCCTGTTAAATAGCTGGGACAAAAGGGAGAAGAACTTCCTGGCATCTTGTGAAAGGTATGGTGTAGTTTTAGTTTGTTATTAGCTAGCTACAAGTTAACTGTTTAGAATTTTGTTTAATGTTTTGATGGCTAGCATCTTCAAGTTATTAGGCTTAGCCTATAGTTTTATCGTCGTCTCTATAAGGGTCCAACTGAGTTTTTGCACCTTTACTACTTTGTTTAAACTAAATGACACCCTAGCTACACATGTCGGAGTTTTTGTTTGATTTGAGAGCTAGTATCTTCAAGTTATAGGGGTCCAAGTTAGTTTCTGCACCTTCACTACTTTATTTTACCTTTGGTTTTGGATTAGTAGCTAAGCTAAAAGTGTAGTTTGATTGAGTGGCTAGTGCTGACAGCAGTAGATAATCCTGGTTATCTTTGTAATGGTTATAGCAAGGACATAAAAAGAAAATTAGCGAGGAGAAGGTAGTGAGTAGCTAAGTGAAAGAATGCTGATGTCATGGTTCTGGGCATGACCTGCTGTTGTGTCCTACTTTTTTGCAGGTCGTGCACGGCAGACCCTTTTTGTCGGTGGTGCCGATGTGGTCGAGTTCTCCACATCTTCGTCAACCACTGGTGAGCAGCTCGACTGGATGGCTTTAGAAAGGAGGATGGTTTGGGGCATGTTATGTCTTTGTCCTTCTCGGGACAGAACTGTCGGATGCTGTCAAATAAGTACCACTGTCGTTCTGGAGACAAACCTTTGGCGGGAATGATGTGTGGCATATCTGTGACTGTTGGTGTCCAGCAATGTTTGGCAAGCACAAACCGGTGTTCTACAGTGTCTGAACGCTCCTTTGCTGTCACTGTGCCTGGATCGGATGAACTGAATATGAATTGATGGAAACGCTCAAATGCGAAGCAAAGAAGTCTGTCCAATTGAAGCAAGGAATGATGGTGGTCAATTCACACCACTTCTGCTTCAACTCCTATTTGACATTGACATCAAACACACACACAATATCTGATTGAAATCACCATTTTTTTGGTAAGCATGATGTTTTATTTGTATGCACCTGCATTTAGCTCACTGTCATCTTCTATGTCACTATCATCTGCATGGTCATCAGGTGTACAGAAATACTCTTCCAATACTTCCAAGAGGTAGTTGCTGGTCTTCATGGCTGAAGTGCAAAAGAGAGTTTACTGCGCGAGCTGCTTCAGAAGAGCTTCTTGTCGTCACCACGCCGGTGAATTCCCGCGTGCCCGTATTTTCATTCCGTGCTCGCGGTAGCTTCGCGTGGCTTCTCTATTTTTTAAACTTTTTCTAACTGCTCGCTTGAATGGAAGGAAGCGCTTATTGGCCTTAAAACTTTGCACAAAGATAGAGCAATGACCCAAGATACCTCTGAGGTAATTTATGAAAATATCATGAATCGTAACCTTGGCAGGTAATGCAAAATCAGTTTTGGGGCGAAGTGGGACAAATTTGTTCCCCTGGAACTTTTTCTTTAATAAATATGTTCCGCCTGGAACTTTTTACTTGAAAAAAATGTTCCCTAGGGCAAGGGGGGCTAGGGTGGGAACAAAATTTTCAATAAGGGGGGAACAACTTTTGGGGGGGGGGGAAATTAAACGTTACAGGCCCTTTTCTCAGATCGTATCTAACTCCTGCTATATATGTGGGTATTATGTACTGATAATCACTTCATGCCTTTTTCTGATAATTGTCCAAATCTTAATATGGCAATATCTGATTTTTTAAAATTAATCATTGTTTTGGATTGTCATTTAAAAAAATTGTTATCCATAATAAAAAGAACGTATTAAAAACATGTAAGACTCAACAGATCTCTTAGGATTTAAGTTTTATATCTGACAAGACAAATCACAACGACAACCTGTCCAAGCTTAGTCACATGATCACATCAACACATCAATCTATGTATGTACATATAAAGTCCACAGTGACCAAGGTGTCTATCAGTGTTAATTATGCAATCATCACTAATTACAATGAGTCACTAATTACAAGTTCAGTGCAACTGCAACTAGCCTACATACGCTCCCCCTTTATAAAAGCTCGTCCCGAGCTTTAGGTTCCATAACGTTCTGGTGGATGATGCTCTCTTTGGGGGTAACGTCTCTGTGGCATTTCAGTAGGTGGGAGGATTGTGATGTGGTCAACTCCAGGTGGGTTCCATGATTGTTCACATGGTGTGGTTGCTGTTTCCAAGTCTTGAACCTCAGAAATGTCTGGTTGAATTCTATGTCGTAGCCGGTTGACGTGCACAATTTTGGATCGGTTGCTATCCTGAATTTCAACATTGAGCGAGCTCTTGATCGATTTCACCACCCAACCTCCTTCCCATCGAGGTTCCAACTTTCCAGCAGTGGGCACAGAGAGCCAAACAGTGTCACCTACTGCAAAATGAGGAGTGCTTGAGTGTTGGTCATATGTGCACTTTTGCGAGTGTGCAGCAGATGCAAGGTTAGTTTCCACAAAATCTCTGAGTTCTGCTAATTTTGCCTGCAGGTTCTCAGGGTACAACTGAGCATCAAATGCAGCTGACTTGGTGAGAGATACGTTAGTGTGGTTTCTTCCATACATCAATAGAAATGGAGTGGAGAGAGTAGATGAGTGGATGGATGTGCGATAGGCATATAGAACGAGTGGTAGATGTTTTTCCCAGTTGTCTTGTTTGTCTACATAGCTTCGCAAAAGTTGTAGAAGTGTACGGTTAAACCGTTCCACCATACCATCTCCTTGCGGATGATATGCCGTAGTCCTGGACTTCTTTACCCCAAATGCTTCCAATGCTTGTGCAAGGACTGTGCTTTCAAAATTACGTCCTTGATCTGAATGCAAGATTGCAGGCTGGCCAAATGTAGAGAACAACTTTATCAGTTCCCTTGTGATACGGTTTGCTGTCTGATCCGGCATGGGTATTGCTTCTCCCCACTTTGTAAAATAGTCTTGAATCACTAGTAGATAGCGATTGTTATTGCGGGAGATGGGAACTTCTAACACATCAACAGCTAGCATTTCCCAAGGCTTGCCAATGGGAACATTTGTCAATGGTGCCCGTTTAGGCATTGTGAGCTTTGACTGCTGGCATTTTACACACTCTCTACAGTACTGTTGTACGTCGCCTGCCATACTCACCCAGTACGCCTCCTGTCGTAGTCGCTGGAGAGTTCTCTCTGCGCCTTGATGTCCTGCCGCTGGATTGTCATGACTATGCATGAGAGCTTGTTTGTGCATGCTTAGTGGGAGGACAGGTACAGTTACAGCTTTGCACACAGGATTGGGGATATAGTGTCTGCAGAGTATACCATTGATAACTCTAAGCTGGCCCCACAGGTTCACATACCTGCGCCAAGGGTAATGGCTCCACTCTCGGCCCCGAGGAGGACTTGATACTCCTGGTTCAGCTTGTATCACTTTTGAGATGATATTATCAGCTTGTTGTGCTTCTCGCAGTTCAGTGGTGGAATAATGAGGAAGAGCTAGTGTGAGAGCACAAGGAAGACTTTCCAATCGTGAGAGTGCATCTGCATTAGTGTTGAGTGAGCCTTTTCGATACACAATTTGCAAATTATACTCTTGAAGGGCTAGTGCCCAACGACAGAGCATACCCTCCATCTTTTGGGCTGACAGCCACTGCAATGGGGCATGGTCCGTAAAGAGTTTGAAATGTCGTCCAAGAAGGTAATGACGAAATTGCTTCACAGCGTATATGATTGCCAAACATTCTCTCTGGATTACGCTGTATTGCCGCTCTGACTGTGTTAATGAACGACTGGCATATGCGATGACATGTCCGTCCTGTTCTAACACCGCTCCAATACCAACAGCACTTGCATCTGTTTGCAGATTGAATTCTGGGGAGAACTGATCAAACCGGGGATATGCCAAGATAGGAGCACTAATCAGATGTTCCTTCAGGGTATTGAACGCTATGTTGCAGTCATGGTTCCATGAGAATGGTGTGGCCTTCTTTGTCAACGCATTGAGTGGCGCTGCAATGTCTGAAAACTTGGGTATATATCTCCGGTAATAGGATGCAAGCCCAATGAAGTGGCGGACAGCTTTGACGTCCATTGGTTCTGGAATTTGTAACACTGCTTGGATCTTCTGTGGATCTGGGGACATGCCTGTTCCTGTAAAAGTGTGGCCTAGATATCCAACTTTAAGGAGTCCGATATGGCATTTCTTCCCTCGTAGCGTAAGACCAGCAGCCAGCAGACGTTCAAAGACTACTCGCAGGTGAGCACAATGTGCTTTTTCATCCGGGGAGTGCACCAAAATATCGTCTAAGTAGATCGTCACAAAAGGAAGACCTCTTAATACTTTATCCATCAGCCGTTGAAAGGAGCTGGGTGCTCCAGTCAACCCAAATGGCATTCGTTTAAACTGGAACAGACCCATTCCAGGTCCTGGGCAAAATGCTGTTTTTTCTTGGTCGTTAGGACTTACTGGCAGCTGCCAGTACCCACTCTGTAAGTCCAATGTTGAGAATAGGGTCGAGCCTGACAACCGGTCCTGAACTTCATCAGGTAAGGGTAATGGGTAAGCATCTTTTGTGGTATTCTTGTTAAGTTCCCTATAATCCACACACAGCCTGATATCACCCGACTTCTTTGGAACAAACACCGCTGGTGCCATCCAAGGGCTAGAACTTACTTCAATTATGCCCTGCTCTAGCATCGTGTGAAGTAAGTTTTCAATTTCCTCTCGATAATGTGCTGGCATGCGACGTGGTGGAACTTTGATAGGATTGCCCTTTGTGGGTATAAAGTGCAAGGCAGCTTCTGTTACACCTGGTGTTGTTTGGAATAAGGCTTGGAATTCCTGTACAACATCTGCGAGAATAGACCTAGGACACTCAGGCAATTCAAATTTTGTTGGTTTGTGATACATTGGGACAGCACATTCCTCCACTACATCTGTCCCCGGCTGTTCGATTTCTGCAACAATACATGCTTTTCCCTCTATTTTTCGTGATGCTTCATATATCCGTAACACAGGGGCCACCTTCTCATTTATTGCTGATGCTGCAGTGGTGTTATTACGGACCATTACAGATGGTTTCGTAAAATCAAGGACCACGCCATGTTTACATAGGAAATCTACCCCCAGAATTACAGGTGATACTAGAGTATCCACTACAACAACATTATGTTTGACTTGTAGCTCACCAATGTGTATAGGAACACAGACGTGACTCAGTATTGGCAGCTGTTGTCCTGATGCCGTCATCAGGCGTAGTTGTATTGGGCCTTCAATGTGGGTAACTCCCTTTGCATGTGTGAGAACCTCCTTCCGCATCAGTGACACAGATGATCCAGAGTCCAACATCATCTCTACTTCAACCTCACCTAACCTCCCCATTGTAGCAGCAACCTTGGATTTAACCGCTGCTACAGTCACGACACTCAGGTCGTGAGGGCTCATTGGGGATAGGGACGCCTGTTGCCCCTGACAGACATCCCTTGCTCGTTTCCCTGGTAGCAGTTTCTGGCCAGATGTCCCACTTTTCCACACCTAAAACACTGTCTAGTGTATTGGCCATTCTGATTGCGCGAAGGGCAATCACGCTGAATGTGTCCTGTTTGGTTGCATTCAAAACAGCGTCTTGGTCGATAGTGCTGTTGGTTGGTCATCGGCTGACGTGTTCCTGCTGGTGGCATAACTGATGTTGACAAAGCATTTACTTGTTCCGTTAATTGGGCAATCTTGTCCTTGAGCAAAACTACCTCACTGGTTGCCTCTGACACAGCTGCAACACTTCGACTTGGGTCATCAAGTGTCAATACTAATCGAGCCTTTGACACAGCAGCCTCCAGTGTAGTTAGTTCTCCTGCTGCTCTCAGCTGTCGTCCTACACTATCTGGTAGTCCAGCTACAAACTGGTGTAATAATAACTGATTGCGAGCATTTTTCTCCAATGTTGGCATGGCTTGATCTAGCAACTTCTTGACTTCATGAACAAACACGGATAACGCTTCTCCCGGTTGCAGCTTACGTTTGTGAAAGTTTTCTAGCGATATGAACTCCATTGGGCTAAGGGTGGCCGCAATTTCCTTTTTGGCCGTAGCATAATCCCCTTGTTGTTCCGGGCTGAGTTCAAGCCATACTGCCAGTGCTTCTCCTTCCAAGAGGGTCGGGAGCTTGCATGCCTTTGTTGCATCTTCCCATCGGTTAGCTGTACAGCATATCTCTGAAACCATTCCCCAACATCACCGCTTGCAAAAGGCTTGGGTATACTGATGTGACGCTCAGCCATTCTCTGCTACCAATGTAAGACTCAACAGATCTCTTAGGATTTAAGTTTTATATCTGACAAGACAAATCACAACGACAACCTGTCCAAGCTTAGTCACATGATCACATCAACACATCAATCTATGTATGTACATATAAAGTCCACAGTGACCAAGGTGTCTATCAGTGTTAATTATGCAATCATCACTAATTACAATGAGTCACTAATTACAAGTTCAGTGCAACTGCAACTAGCCTACAAACACTATAACAAAACAACTAGTTATCAGTGACCCCCTTACGACCACAGGTACTGCGTAGCTTACTAACATCACCAGGTCGCAGAGTCATCTTCTGGGGAGTAATTTGGCAAGTGCAAGGAACATGACGAGTGCAAGGAACATGGCATGTGCAAGGAATATGGCCATGCCACATTACTCGCACTTCCCAGGGAATCTGCGATGCCTGTGTTTTTTTTAATCGGGCGGCGTCCTACCAACGAGTATTTTTTTTTTGTCCCTCGTGTTAGCGTCACTGAGATCGTTGTTTAAAGACTCAAATTTTTGTTAGTTTATGCTGGCTCTTATTCATCTGCTTACTTATTGATGATAATTTCATCTTGTACACTGGCTTGTCGCTGCTTTACCTCAGTACCACCCTTTTATGTTGCTCAATTTCTGTTGTGCGCTACATTCGCCTGATAGCATACAATCAAGGTTTGTCGCTGCTTTACCTCAGTACCACCCTTTTATGTTGCTCAATTTCTGTTGTGCGCTACATTCGCCTGATAGCATACAATCAAGGTAAGGGTGGATTCTAGCTCATGATAAATTAATCATATAGCTGGCATAATGACCCAGCAGGTCTATAATTATATCTCTTTAGATATTACTTCTAAAGTTCTGATTGCTTTTCCAGCTATTGAGGGTGGGGATGTTGTAAGATGACTATTGGGTTAATAATTTGTTTTCTTTTAATACTTCTTCTCACTGTCTTCTAAAACATCATCCTCGTCTTCTGTTTCTTCTTTATTTGTCAACTTCTTCTTTGCCTCGTTCTTATTCATTTTCACCTTTTTGTCTTTCAACTCTTTCTCCTCCATCCTTCATATAATTATTTCTTCGTCACTTCCTCCTCCTTTGGCTGCTCCTCCTCTTTCCTAATCTAAACTCTCTTTAGCTTTAGTATTCTGATACCAATGGAAGTATGATATCATACAGTAGTGCAGGATGCACTAATTACCACTGCAATGCTCAGATATTAAAATATTGACTATGTTCAGTGGATTATCTCCAGAGTTGATTTCATGTTTGCTTGAGTTCAGTAACATTCCTCTACTGCATCCTATCTCTTCCAAATCAGTGTATATTCTTCACAATTCTACACTACTGTATGATAATATCACAGTTAACTGCATGGAATACCAAATTAATCACACTCACTTTTATAGTCCTCCCATAGTTCTTTTCGATTTTCACTAAATCGAACAAATGGACCCAAACCAGGTATTAATCTGGTGGAAGGAGAATATTCAACTGCTGTTGCAATCAACTGGTAATTTGTCGATGATGGAATTCTTAATATAATCAGCAACATTACCTGATTGCAATGCACTCTTCTATGTAATAAGAGATTGGGTCAGCACCAACACAGACGTTTATATTCGTGCAGATTGCATTTTATCTGAAATTTGAAAATCAGTTTTTAATGTTAGTTCTGACCTTCAAATCGGTTCAACATATACCTCATCACAAAATACAGCGACATTTTGAACTATAAAACAAACTGTTGAGTAGCTACAGATAAGATATTGGTTATCATACTAGAAAATGCAAAACAAAAAAAGTGTTAGTCAGAATGGTAAGATTCAAGCTCATTTATCTTTACTTAATTATGTTTTTTGATGGTTAAAATGTTTCGGAAAGAGCAGAACTTTTTTTGGGGGGGGGGGGGGGGGGGGGGGGCTCAGAAAAGGGAGCATTTGTCAAAATTCAGGAATATAAATTTCTGTGTTGGAACTGACCCACTTTCTTATTACATAGAACAGTGGATTGCAATCAAGCAATTTTGCTGATTAGATTAAGAATTCATCACAAACAAATTACCTCATTATGCTCCTTTCACCAGATTAAATCCTGTTGTTCGATTTAGAAAAGAACCAACAGGACTACTATAAAAGTGAGTGTAATTAGTTTGGTATTCCAGCTGTTCTTTGCAGTTAACTGGGATACTATCGTAAAATGTAGAATTAGAGAATATTCACTGATTTGGAAGAGATAGGATGCAGTAGATGAATGTTATTGAACTAAGCAAACATGAAATCAACTCTGGAGATAATGCACTGAATGTAGTCACTATTTTAATACCTGCTTATCTTGAGCATTGCAGTGGTAATTAGTGCATCCTGCCACCACTGTATGATATCATACTTCCATTGGTATCAGAAAGCTAAAGCTAAAGAGAGTTTAGATTAGGAAAGAGGAGGAGCAGCCAAAGGAGGAGGAAGTGATGAAGAAATATATGAAGGATGGAGGAGAAAGAGTTGAAAGATGAAAAGATTAAATAAAGAATAAGTATGAGGCAAAGAAGAAGTTGACAAATAAAATAGAAACCGAAGAAGATGGTCATGTTTTGGTGGAGAATGAGCAGAAGAATTATAGATGAGCTTAAACAAGAGATAACAGAAATTGTTATCTTATAAATTGCAAGACTGATCTTACAACATCATCCCAAATTGTCGACCTTCAATAGCCGGGAAAGCAATCAGATCTTTTGGAGTAGTAGTATATATATATCTCAAGAGAGAAAAATAGACATGCTACACAATTATGCCAAGTACATGTTTAATTTATCATGAGCCACTCTCATCTTACGCTGTCAGGTGGCAGTAGTGCACAATAAAAACCCAACTTGAGCAAGGGAATAAAAGGGTAGTACTGAGGTAAAGTAGCGACAAGGTCAACCAAAGCAGTGTACAGGATTAAATTATCATCAGTGACTAAAACAGATGAATAAGAGCCAGAATAAACTAACAAAATGAGTCTTTTGCAACATCTCAAGAGCCACTTACTGAGCATGCACAAATAAACTGATGCAACCTCTGGCATTAGAGACTTCTACATGGAACAGAATTAGTCTCGTGATAAACGTGGGGCAGCATTGCCTAACACAGAAGCTGTTTTAAAGCAGCTAACTATGTGGATTTTTTGGTTGTTGCTTTTTTGTTATCCATCAGCTCTACAACTTTGTTAGGAGAAATATCTGAGAAGCTCACTACACTATTAGCTACACTACATAATGTGATTATTTAGTTACCCTAGCTACCCTAAATTATTTAGACACCCTAAATTATTTAGCTACTGCACACTATTTAGCTATCTTGCTACCCTACATTATTTAGCAACCCTACAAGTCAGGTCGTCAATGCTTTATGGAAAGACATGCAGAAGCTGACAAGAATTTTGTCAATTTTCATTCTGGAAAATAAACGGCTCTTAAAAGCATCAGAATATGGAGCTGTGCATGTAGCTATGGTTTTAGTATGCACATGCATGCAAGAGCTAGCTCAGATATGATTTAATTCCAGTTTTTTGACCAGTTTGACGGCCTATAGGGGAGGTGGTTTAGATCTTTTATGAGTTTATTAGGGTCTTGGTTTGTTGGTCCATTTTCATCCAATTTTCACCGCTAGTTTTCTTTCCTCTCCTCGAATCTCCTGTGTTTTTTACTGTACAACCATTTCTGTTTTTCATCCATTTATGGTCGGTGACCCATTCATATTTTTTTACATGTGAACATAATTATGGTGAATGCATACATATGTGTGAACATATGCTGAATGCATACATATGTGTGAACATAATATAGTGAATGCATACATATGTGTGAACATAATTATAGTGAATGCATGCATATGTGTGAACATAATATGGTGAATGCATACATATGTGAACATATGCTGAATGCATACAAGTGTGAACATATGCTGAATGCATACATGTGTGAACATATGGTGAATGCATACATGCGTGAACATATGCTGAATGCATACATGTGTGAACATATGCTGAATGCATACATATGTGTGAACATATGCTGAATGCATACATGTGTGAACGTATGGTGAATGCATGCATGTGTGAACACTGAATCCATACATATGTGAACATATGCTGAATGCATAAATATGTGTGAACATAATATGGTGAATGCATACATATGTGTGAACATAATGTGGTGAATTCATGCATATGTGTGAACATAATAATTATGGTGAATGCATGCATATGTATGAACATAATATGGTGAATGCATGCATATGTGTGAACATAATATGCATAGGCGTAGGACAAGGTCAGGCGGACCGGTGACCGCCGGACCAATATTTGGCTTAAAAAAAATAAATAATAATAATAAAAATAAAAATATTAAAAAAACAAAACCAAAAAAACCCTTTAAAGCTTAAATTTTTTTAATTTTTTTAGTGACGCATGCGCTAAAGTTGAACACGTCGATGGCTGCAGCTGCTCAACCAACCCCACACCAGCCTCGAAACTATCTATATCCTTCGAGATCTTTCGGGGGGAAAGGAGAGACGAGGTGTTTTAAGGCTGCTTGGTTTGAGCAATGGCCTTGGCTCCACTACCAGGAGGTTAGTGATTCAGTACTTTGCTGCTATTGCTCGCAGGCAGGCAAAAGTAACTTACTACCGAAAGGTCTCAGCAGCAAACGAGAAGAATCCTTTGTAAGTAAAGGCTTTGTAAACTGGAAGGATGCCTGCTCCAGCTTCAGGTGAGTCATTCAGATGTATGTATCAACATAGTTAGTTAAAGCTATTCTAACTTTTAAAGGCAGCATCAGACAGCGAAGTTCCATATTGATGCTACCCAGGCAATTTGCACTCGACAAGCAGATGTTGGGGTGATGGTCAGTCGTGCCCACAGTGAGCAGAAAGAATTAAATGGAAGAATGCTCATTAGCATTTTTCAGAATGTGGAGTTCCTTGGAAGACAGGGACTCGCTTTCAGGGGGCACGAGGACAATGAAAGCAATTTCATACAGTTGATGAAGCTGAGAAGCCATGATCAGCAGGTAAGGATAAGTCCAAGTGAAGTGATTAATTTGACAAGTATTGTTAAGAGGTGCTTTGGAATAATAAATGAATTGGTTATATGCAGGGTGTTACTGAGTGGCTTAGCAAGAAGGCTGATAAGTACACTAGTCCGGAAATTGAGAATGAAGTCATAAAATTGATGTCACACACTATTCTCCGAGAATTGATCAAGGAAGTGCAACAGGTTGATTATTTTACAATCATGCTTGATGAATGTGTTGATTCATCAGATCACGAACAGCTAGCTGTGTGCATCAGGCATTTGGATACTAATCTAGTTGTCCACGAAGACTTCATTGGACTTTATCACTGCCCTGACATTAAAGCTAGTACTATTGTGTCTATTGTGAAAGACATAACGATACGGTTTAATCTTAACTCTCAATGCCGGGGACAGTGTTATGACGGGGGAAGTAACATGGCAGGAAGTAGAAATGGAGTCAAGTCCCAAATATTACAGCAAGAGCCACGTGCACTTTTTACCCATTGTTATGGACATGCACTAAATCTTGCTGTTGCAGACTCAGTCAAACAGGTCCAACTACTGCAATCGAATATGGACACAACTTATGAAATAAGCAAATTATTTCAATATTCACCCAAAAGGCAATCATTATTTGCAAATATCAAAGCCGATATGTTGCCCAGCACTGTTGGATTTCGTACACTATGCCCTACCCGTTGGACAGTACGAAATGAAACCTTTCGGAGTATATTGGAGAACTATGGTGTTATTTTGGAAGTGTGGGATGCAATACTAAGTGATCGTCCAGATTCTGAGACAAGGGCTCGAGTTAATGGTATAGCAAGTCAAATGAGAATGTTTGATTACTTCTTTGGGGAATCTCTTCTCCACATCATTCTGCGGCACACCGACAACTTAAGCAAGACCTTGCAGCACACCAGCATGAGTGCATCACAAGGACAGAGTATTGCCCGGATGACCGTTAGTACCCTGCAGGTAAATACATATTCATTTCCATAATATAGTGACATATGTATATATTATTATTATTGTTATGGTTTTAGTCAATGAGATGTGAAGAACAGTTCAAGCAATGGTGGGAACGTGTAACTATGGAAGGTGATAGGAATGGTGTTGAGGAACCCAAGTTGCCAAGGAAAAAAAGAGCACCAATACGGTTTGATGACAGCAATAACACTGGCACTTCACCATTTACACCAGAAGAACACTACCGTGTTATTTATTTTGAAGCCCTGGATACTGTAACAAGTTGTATCAATGAAAGGTTTGAGCAGGAGGGTTATCGAATGTACAGCAAACTCGAGCGACTTTTGTTGAAAGGTGATGAAGGAAGTGAGAGCGATGAGGTATTCACTTTATACCATGACGACTTTGACCGAGATATGCTTCAGGTACAGCTTCCACATTTGCATGTAATTACAAGATTGCAGAAGAAATGGGAATTCAAGGTGTCCTAGACATTATGAAGAGCATGTCGGCTGCTGAAAGAAGCCTCTTTTCAGAGGTGATTAAAGTAGCTCGTATTGTGCTTGTAGTACCAGCAACAAATTCGATCAGCGAAAGATCTTTTTCAGGAATGCGTTGGGTAAAGACATATTTGAGGTCGACAATGATGCAGAAACGTCTCAATGCACTGATGATTCTGCACGTACACAAAAAAAACCGGACACTTTAGACTTAAAGTATATTGCCAATGAATTTTGTGCAAAAAGCGACTATAGACAAAATAAATTTCCTAAGTTTTAGAATTTATTATATGTTTAATATATTCATAATAAGCCATGACAATGATATCCATGCATGTGTAATACCAATCCACCATATCAGTTCGCCTGACCAACACTTGAGAGACTGCTACACCCTTGATATGGTGAACGCATACATAGTGTGAACATAATATGGTGAATGCATGCATGTGTGTGAACATAATACATAATATGGTGAATGCATGCATATGTGTGAACATAATATGGTGAATGCATGCATATGTGTGAACATAATAATGGTGAAAGCATACATGTGTGAACATAATATGGTGAATGCATGCATATGTGTGAACATAATATGGTGAATGCATGCATATGTGTGAACATAATAATGGTGAAAGCATACATGTGTGAACATAATATGGTGAATGCATGCATATGTGTGAACATAATATGGTGAATGCATGCATATGTGTGAACATAATAATTATGGTGAATTCATGCATATGCGTGAACATAATATGGTGAATGCATGCATATGTGTGAACATAATAATGGTGAAAGCATACATGTGTGAACATAATATGGTGAATGCATGCATATGTGTGAACATAATATGCATGCATATGTGTGAACATAATATGGTGAATGCATGCATGTGTGAACATATGGTGAATGCATAATATATTGATTGACAAGATGAAAAACATAAAATATATATTGGTCAAATAAAGAAATGGACAAGAATTTACCTAACAGGACCCTTTACCTATTAATCCAAGTAAAATAAAATTACTATAGTGGTCTTCATTATAATCTAAAGCCTTACAGTGTTAGCTATAGAATTAGTCTTCATTATAATAGCTAAAGTTTTAGCTGTAGTATTGGTAATAGCTAATATAGTATTGGTCTTCATTATAATAACTAAAGGCTTACAGTGTTAGCTATAGTATTGGTCTTCATTATAATAGCTAAGTATTAGCTATAGTATTGGTAATAGCTAATATAGTATTGGTCTTCATTATAATAGCTAAAGTATTAGCTATAGTATTGGTCTTCATTATAATATATAGCTAAAGTATTAGTGGTCTTCATTATAATAGCTAAAGTATTAGGTATAGTATTGGTCTTCATGATAATAGCTAAAAATATACGGGACATACATGTGGCATATGCGACAATACCAAGCTTTCCATTTACTCAAACTTCCAAGAGTATTGTGGCCTTCCTTTGGACTGAGCTAATTGATGTGACATGTTGAGGATGTTTCCATTTTCTCTGGTACATTATTCACTCCTTGTAGCTCTGCCTTCTTAAAGTTGTGCTTTCCTTTATAGGTTGGGAAAATATGATAATTGAGTCTATCTTGCTCATTCATAAATGTGCAATTCCCAATCTGTGCATGATTTCTTAACATATACTAGTTGCTGGTTCATCTTTACTTTGTCGCTGCTGCCAAGAGTCTGCTAGGTCATTCAACTCACCCTAGATTCCTGATTTTTCAATGCTAGGCATGTAAGCAGAACATTTGAAACTCTTCTACTTCTCAAACGACACTATTAACGATGTTAGGGAGACATATTCATATTGTAAAGGGGAGATTACGAATACTTGCCCACATGCTAATACCATATGATACACACATTAATAGTTTTATATTGATAATGTGGAGTCTGTCAAGGCCACCACAAACACAGTACAATATCGGCAACTATCTAACATTAAATTACAGTACAACATAATATACTACTAACAGAGTATTAATAATTACAAATAGAAATGTAATATTGGAGATGAATTATATGGAAGAAAATATGCTTTGCATGCAGTCTTAGTAGACGGATATTCCATAGAACCAGCTGGTATATAGCATATCTGAAGATGCAACAGCAGCCATTCTTTGATCACTCAGGTGTACCAATAATGATGATATCTTGGACGTTCAATTAGAAGAAGATGAGCTAATATTTAATTGAGGTACTGGTATTAAATTTTTAGTAAGCTCAAGATTTAACAAATAAGCTAAAATATGAATCCATAATTAAAACCAACCTTAAGCCCAGTTTTTGCAGTGTTCTTCATTTTGCAACTGTATGTGATATATATATATAAGTGAAAATAATATTAAAACAGGCAAAAAAGAATAAGTAGCTGTCTGATTAATTATCAGATAATGATATCTTGAATGTTCAGTAAGAAGAAGAAGAGCTAACTAAGATAATTTATCAGCTCTATAATTATATACATACACACTTGGATATACTCCTTTACCAATTATAAACAAGCTAAAGCCAAATACTACAGATTTTACATCTAATATGGTTGATGTACATAGACTCTTCCCTTGTTTATATTGATGTAGACTATGTTTTTTAGGCTATTGTTTTTTGATAAATTATACACACATACTAGCAGAGGTACCCGGCATTGCCTGAGAAAGGATAAAATGTTTAGCAGAGAAGCACAGAATGAGAATTAAGTACATGGTCCTCTCCAGGTATTGACCTCCAAATGTTACTCCCCCAAACCCCTTTTAAGGCTGCTCTATTTTTTTGTCAAACCAGTCAAAGATGAAGCTGCCTCTGTAAATATCATCATTTCATCAACTACAGTGTTTTTCTAAACTCTTCGCATTAGATGAGGTCCAATATAGTTTGTTATGCTGCCATGTTGCCAACTGTAAATATCATTTATTCACACAATGCACCATCTTTTAACTGTTCATATATACAATAAAGAATGTGGTCAACACCTAAATTGTCATACAGTAATGGTAAACACACAAAAAATAATACTAACAACAATAATACCAGGCCCATAATCAGCATGAGGCAGATGAGTACCTGACATTTCAAGGGATTTTTGTTAGTTTGTTTATAATTTGCACCCCAGAGTTTCTTGTCATTTAAAAACACAAAATTACCTTGCAAATATGAACCGTGATGTTACAAAAACTTGACTTACAGGCTCCTGAAAGAAGAAGAGAAAAACAGAGTAGAGCACCCTTAGCCAACTTGTCACATCTGTTTGGGGGGAAGTGATCAAGGTAGAATATGTAGCTATTCATTCTAAAGATTTGCTGCCCCAGTCATTGTGCAATTTCCTGTCAACTTGTCCTCTGCCATCAGGGAAGTTAGACCTATGACCCAGACTCTTTACTGATATGTACTATAGCAAATCGGTAAATGTTCTGGCTTGCAAGACTGGGGCATGTACTAAAGACTGTGAGTCTATCTGTCATCTTCATGCTTTACCCCAGAACAGTTCTATGTTGGTGCATCTCATGTCAGATCCTGTGAAACCTTAGTCTCATAGGCCAGGAGACTACAAAAGCCTATAGCAGGGTAGAATACTCCTTGACTCTCTTTTGCCTCAAGTATGCTTGGATTTCGTCACATCACATAATAGTGTGCCAGTTAGCTTGGAACCCACAGCAGACCAAACTTGGAGGAATATTTTTAATCCAAAAAAATCTTTTGTTTTACTCGAGAAAGAAGCTTATTTGCACAGATCCTTGTATTAACCTCACAACATTCTTTGAGATCTACCAAGAAGATGAAACATTATCCTGTACTTTGTTTTGAGCTACTGCTGCAGGGACAAGGCTCCAAAGAAATGAAAACACCAATTCAAGGTACTCCTGATGATGACCACCTAAGATTCAAATCTGGAGATATCCACAGTCAAGTTTATGCAGTGCATCCCACCAACTTTGAGTGCTTATGTCTCTATCTGGTATTACATACAGACAAGGAAGGAGCCAACATCCTTTGAATACTTATGAGTTCATGACCAAGTCTGCAGCCCCTACCATGAGACATATGTTGTCAAAGGGCTGCTTAAGGATACATCGTAGAATGTCTCCCTTGAAGAAGCAGCAGTTTCACATGCTCCAGGAAAGATCAGAGGTATCTTGGTCATCATATTAGTCTTCTGTGGTATGGCCAACTCTATGCAGCTGTGCAGAAAACCACAAGAGCCCATCTGAAGATGTTCTTTTGTAAATCAAGCGGGAGGACCCAGGTCACGAAATTGACTACAATGAATCCATCTCCAAGAAAGCACTTATCCTACTAGAGAATTTGGTGCTAGGAATAATCTCAAAAACCACAACTTAGTGTCACCACAAAGAGATCAAGGATGTCAAGGGAAATGGTCCAAGAAACATAACATGATATTGAAGAATTTGGTTCAGTTTGTGGAGGGGAATGAGCCTCACTTGATTCACACCAAGATATTATTACTGTCAGGTTCTGGAGAATGTTACAAAAGGGCAGGATTTTCCTGGATGCTTCTGGTTGGTACTGGCAAGTCTTTCCTGACTAACATTTTCCTGGCCAAGATCGATCAGCAGAGCAAGATTGCCTTAAATGTTGCATCCTCTGGCATTGATTCAATCTCACTTTCTCATAGCTGAACCATTAACCGGGCATTCAAAATGCCATTCAATACAGCCCATCTTGTAACCTCAACCTGCAGTTTAACCAAGGAATAGGAATGGTCAAAGTCTTAAGAAATGAACTAATAATGTGGGGTAAGTGTACTATGTTCCACAAGAATAGCTTCGAGAGACTGGACAGATTCTTCAGAGACTTGCGAGTAAACCGATCAGCCTTGAGTGGTGGAATATTATTTCTGGCTGTTAACTTTAAGCAGATGCAACCTGTTATTCCTAGGGGGACACCAGCTGACCAGCTGAATACTTGCCTCAAGGCAAGCTACCACCATGACAGTTTGTAAAAAAATTATGTCAAACATGTGTGTTCACTTGCATTCAGATGAAGCTGCTTGAGAGTTTTCCCAGAAGCTTTTGCAGTTTGATGATGGTTAAGTTTTATGTTCCAGAAAATGAGAATGACTTAATAACTCTCCCAGTTGGAAACATCATCCAGAAGTTTAAGATAAAGTGTATCCCCAACTGGAGCACAACTAGATACATCAATGTCAAATGGTTAGCAGAGTGAGCATTACTTGCACCAAGGAATGATCAAGTCGATGAGATCAATGACCAGCTTCTGCAAAAGATACTTTGTGTAAAATATCCTGCAAGTCTCTGGCTCTGTAACAGATCTACAAGGGGATATTCAGTATCCTACAGTATTCCTATAACTTGCTGCAGCCTTCTGATGTCCCTCCACACAACCTGATCTTAAACTTGGTTTCCCAGTCATATTTCTTAGACACAGGGATGCTCCAAGGAATGCAACAACAGCCAACTGATGGTCAAAAACTTCTTGTCCCATGATGGTTTAATGGTACCATTCTCACAGACACAAGCTAAAGGCTTCATCCCATGGATTCCTCTTATCCCAAGTGACCTTCCTTTCTAGTCAAGAGGCTTTAGTTCCCTCTGCATCCTTCCTTTGTCATGGTAAACAGCTATATAGTCACATGATCACACTCTCAAGGTTGCAGGTCTAGACCTTGAAAAGCCCTTCTTCTCGCATGGTCAACTCTACGTTTGTTCCTCTAGAGTTGGACGTGAATAAAATCTACACATTTAGCACCAAATGGAAAGACCAATCTATCCAAGGGCCTCCAATGATGGCTATCAGCAAGTATCTAAGTACATAAATACACACACAGACAGACTCACAATGCGATGTAATGATGTCATCATGATACTTTTAATGTTTGAATTGTGATATGAGGAATTACTATTAAAAAAAGTAGTCAGATCTGTGTCTAGGCCCTGTTTGATGGAGAGCCCAGCTACTCTAGGCCCTGCTTCATGGAGAGTCCAGCTACTGGGTGAAACTGACGGACCTTGCTTACTAGGAAAATATTATGTATCTAGCTGGTGTAGTATCAGATACACTAGTAAAACAACAATGTATGATCACTAGTGTATCTTAAATCTAGCTGCAAAAGCAACCAAAATTATTTTTGGTTTATGTAGCAGGTGTTCCTCCTGTCCATTGAGGACAAAGAAACACACCGAAAGAAAGGGCACAGAGAAATATTACACTACTGTCGGGGAAATTACCCTGTCCTGAGGCCTTCCTGCCTCAACGAATAACACTGGTCCGAGCAGAGACTACTGCTGGTAATTTCCACCGCGACACCTAGGAGCTCAGGGTACTGGCTACACCACCAATCACCCCTCCTAGACCTAACTGGACAAGCCGTACCTCCGCCTCTCTCTCTAGGCCCTTTACGGTCTTGCCCCTTTGGCTCCCTACCCTTCACTTGGGTAGATAAGTATTTGATTTTAATACAAGTCAATGCCAAAGACACATACAGAGTATAGTCTAACTTCTCTCTCTCTCTCTCTACTCTCCTTATATACATACATTCAGTCACATGATAATGATAGCCAATCCAATACTATAGTTCATTCTATCTGTAATCTTGGTCTTGGGTGTTCTTGTGGTATTCCTTGTGGCTGTTCCCTTTTAGTCTTGGGTGTCTCCAATACTTGTGGTATTTACTGTGGCTGTTACCTTTTAGTTAATCTTAGTCTCTTGGGTGTATCCAATGCTTGTGGTAGTAGTGATCCATTAACTGTGGGTTGTGGTTATGGTGGGTTACTGTTTGAAAAGTCAGGGGGTGGTCCTGTTAATTTCCCTGACACTTCCCCCTCCTCTAGACGAGAGCTCTGCTCTCTGCTTAGTCCGTCAGCACTTGCATTCTTATGAAGGCCCGGCCAGTCGAGAGAGCGACGGATGGTTGCCATTGTGCGCTCCTGGTCGAAATGTCCTGCAATGGGGGAGCTGTGAGCCAATGCCAAAACCTCCTGTCGGTTGGGTTCGGGCACGGTGATGAGGGTTGGTCCTCCTTGCTCCAGTGGTCGATGTACGCGGAGTCCCTCCTCCCAATGGTGCTTCTTAGCTGCTCCATCGGCGTCCTCCCGAGCTGGTTTGAGTGTGGGGTCGGTGAGTTGGGATTTTCTTAAGTCCTCGGGGCTCACTCTTTCTGGCCACCATGGTGTGGTCGGTTTTTCCCTTGGCTTCCTCTGTCTTGGGGTCAAAAACACTTCCTCCTGGAAGTGAAAGGGAAACTCATCGTCTTCCTCCCGGGACTCTGGTGGAAGTGGCGAGTCCTCTGGGGGAAATGGGATGCTCTTTAGGCTCGGGGTGGGGGGGTCTTCGGGAGACGAGAGTCTTACTCCCGCTTCTTCCTGTTGCTCTTGGTCCTCTTGATCGTCGAGGGCCAGTTTGGCTGCCTGTGCCCTAGTGGTCACATATACTTGTTCTGGACTCATGCCTCCCAGGGTTGTCGGGGCCCTCGAGACCATCTTGTCGCTCAATAGTTGCTCCAGCTCGGGGACATCTTGTCCCACGAGCATATCAGTTTGCAGATGGGGTGATATCCCCACTATCAGTTCAGTGGCTTTTCCTCCAATATCCAGGGTAATCCTGGCTGCTGGGAAACGGACAACATTTGTGCTGGCGGTGTGGTATGGTATTTTCCATCCCAGCCTTTGGTTCGGTTGGACCAACGATCTCGTGCAGCCCGTATCCAGCCACACTGTCGCTCGACGGTCGTTAATGCGAGCCTCCCTGATCCAGGGATTCTTGGGGGACAGGGCTTTCGAGTCATCGGTGAATTGGGCCCTCTCAAGTTTCACCCGGCAGTCCCTTTTGAAGTGGCCAAGTTTGTTGCACCTGAAGCATCTCATTTCATTTCGGGAGTTTGTGGGGGATCCTGGCCTAATATAACCTGGGATTTTTTCTCGAGGAGAATAACGGTCCCCGATCTGTCTGGGCTCCACTTTCTGGTGGCTCAGAGGTCTGTATGGTGTCTCATTATGTACCATCTTCTCTCTGATCGGTTGTGACCGTGGAGACTGCCTCGGGTCATCATGGTCGCAACGGGTTTGATTGCTAAGGTGTCGACCGAGTGTCTCTACCAGCTCGTCATACGTGTGGAGTTCAAGATTCCGCATTCTGGCCTCCAGCCACTTTGGTAGACGAGAGAGGGTGGTTTCCATTAGCATGGTGTCCTCATGCGAGTGAGGGGAGGCATCCAACCACTGATGAAATGATTGTCGGTGGTGGGCACACCATGCTCCAGGGTTGGAGGTGTCAAAAGGTGTGTCAAACACCTTCCTTCTGTATGCCTCCGTAGTGACCCTATACTAGTGACCCTATACTCGCGAAGTAGCTCGGTCTTCACTGTCTGGTAATCGTTCTGGTCTCGCCCTGGGAGTGCGGCTACTGCAGTCAGCCCTGCGCCTGATAGAGAGCCTCTAAGGATGATGGCCCACTGGTGCTGTGGCCAACCTCCTGCTCCGGCCGTTGCCTCAAAGGTGTCGAGGTATGCCCTCATGTCATCCGTTCCTTCCACAAACTTATGGACGGTGAGTCTGGGGGTGGTGAATCCAGGGGCTATTGCAGGGGGAGCTGGTGGGGGTGCTGTTTGTTGGGCGGTTGCGAGCAACTGCATCCACCGTTCCTGCTGCTGTTCTTGTCGGGTAGCTCGTCGCTCCTCCATTCGCTCCATCATCTGCAACAAGTCTCCAGTCAGGGTTGTGTGGGGGTCTGCTCGAGGGTCTCCCTCCTCGTCCACCTCTTGGGACAGTGGATTCATGATAAGAGCAGGTTCGTCCCCTACCTCCGGTAACTGAGACCTCGACGAGGAGTATCCACAAGGGGTCGACGGGGCTGGTGTCCTGTATGGCGTCGATGTGACGAAGGAAGAGACTCCGCTCCGAAGCTGTCGGTCGTGTCCTGCTGGCCGTACTTGTCCCGTTGCCATGTCCAATTACTGACAGCAATCAAGCAAACGATCAATCAATCAAATAATAAACTATTCTGAGAAAAATTAAAATTCAAAATTCTTTCTCCCTTTTCCTATCTGGTTAGGGTTTGGTTTTTAAGCCTCAGGGCCTAGCCCAGGCTATTTCCCTTAGCTAGCTGGCAACTCCTCTGCTCTAGCTAAGGCTGGTCCGGGATCTCCAATGCTGAGATCCCACCGCTGCCACCAATGTCGGGGAAATTACCCTCTCCTGAGGCCTTCCTGCCTCAACGAATAACACTGGTCCGAGCAGAGACTACTGCTGGTAATTTCCACCGCGACGCCTAGGAGCTCAGGGTACTGGCTACACCACCAATCACCCCTCCTAGACCTAACTGGACAAGCCGTACCTCCGCCTCTCTCTCTAGGCCCTTTACGGTCTTGCCCCTTTGGCTCCCTACCCTTCACTTGGGTAGATAAGTATTTGATTTTAATACAAGTCAATGCCAAAGACACATACAGAGTATAGTCTAACTTCTCTCTCTCTCTCTCTCTCTACTCTCCTTATATACATACATTCAGTCACATGATAATGATAGCCAATCCAATACTATAGTTCATTCTATCTGTAATCTTGGTCTTGGGTGTTCTTGTGGTATTCCTTGTGGCTGTTCCCTTTTAGTCTTGGGTGTCTCCAATACTTGTGGTATTTACTGTGGCTGTTACCTTTTAGTTAATCTTAGTCTCTTGGGTGTATCCAATGCTTGTGGTAGTAGTGATCCATTAACTGTGGGTTGTGGTTATGGTGGGTTACTGTTTGAAAAGTCAGGGGGTGGTCCTGTTAATTTCCCTGACAACTACCAACCATGTATCTTCCCTAGTTTGCCATATTTAAGCTTTCTCTGAAGAGAGCTATTGGGCATGACCCATAGGCAAAACCCTGCCTTTCCCCCCCTGGTCAAGTTGCCTCTAGTTACCCCTGGTTAAATTTGCCTGGGTCAAAAACCCTGCCTTCTCTTGGTCCCATCTTCCTTGGTTCCTCTGTGTAAGCTGCCATCAAGGACAAAAAGGCAAATACAAACAGGAAGAGAGACAAACAGAGAGACAGCAAGGGTAGAGGAATTATCATATATAATTCAATCAATCATTCATGGATAGCATATTTTCTATAACAGTGTAAAGTTTGTCTTCCCACAACTAGTTAAATCATTTGAATGATGGCACCTTTGAATAGGAACTAAATTATGCGTCCTTAAGCTGGCACAATAGACAATTTTTACCCGACTACAGTGGTGACTCTATTCACCAGATTGCCACTGCAAGTTCTAGGAGTAATAATGGTAACTGATTCAATGCAGGAGTTCTTATGATTCTAATGAATAATTAATTTTGAGACTGGATTGAGGGAGGGAACTCTTCAACCCTTCCCAGAACTGATCTTTCAGTATATGGCCATAACAGTGAGGAAGATTGCTCTTGGCTCAGCTCAACAATCTCTTGGCTAATCCATTGTGTGCCAAGGTGCCATCATAATACTGACCTCGAAGTTTTGAAAGACTCAGCCCCTCTGAGCATAATACCCTTGAATTCGCTTCATTTCATGTCAGTTGTTCAAATCTTCATGTGCCATCTGATTGCTCTGCAACCCACCGAAAACAGATTTCTGACTGGAACTTGCGCTTGATCTTATTAGGTAGTTGGCAATGTCATTTTGCCTGATGCAAGGCAATTTGTGGATGAAGAGAAGCATTTTTTGCAAGGCAGAATGTGACATGATCGTATATTTTTTGTTCATCCAATCATCAATTGATAGGTTTAGCAGCTTCACTCCTTCATCTTAAAAGCTAGATGAACATATTTCCAAGACATTCGCAAAATTAAAAAGTAAAACCATGTAACTATTGGGTAAATAAATAAACCCTGTTGAGCAACAAACTTCACATTTGAGAGGATCTTCAAGAGGCATTGTTGCCTTTCTATTTCTTATGCATTAGCCGATGTGGATGCACTTCATAGCTTCCCTTGTGAATTTGCTTTTGAATCGTGGTACCAAACTTCTTGGTGGTATTCCTCCAATTAAAGAAGCCTTTGGAACGAATGCAGCTTAGACCAATTAAGTTTTTCCATTGTGAACTAGCTGCATATTGCAGCAACCTGGTTCGAGATAGTGCAGCACCATGTCCATCTATTGAACTATGAGGCCTGGAAGCTTCTCATAACAATGGATTGTGTTCCGAATCCCCTTTTTTGAAAAGGTTTGGATTGGTTTGGTTGACTTGGTAGAGAGAAGTTGCCAGGCATTTTGCTAACATAAAATGAAGCCTATTTGCAATAACCACATGGTTACAATCTAGAACCTCGCATGAATCATAATTCAAAGACAGTGTAACCAACATGAATAGTCAGTAGAGAAGTTAATAAATGAAGTGTCTACATCCTGACCACTACTCTTGAAACTGCTTGCATACCGGACATCATTTACAATAAAATTGTAATGAGATGGTGGTATGGAGCCGAGGCATTACATTTCATGATGTGATAAAGAGCTTGAGCTTTAAGTACGAGGGTGTGACATGCAGTGTTAACAAGAAGGACTTAAAAGTGGTGGTGGTAGTTATTTCTATCCCTCCCCCCTCCCCCCTCCTCCCCCCCCCCCTCCTCCCATGACCTAGCACAGGACATACAACATGTGAGCTAGCTAGAGTGTATCATCGACTGCAATATTGAACATCATGGACATAAATTGGAATGTTCGAGTCTTCTGGTACCAAAATTTCTATAAATTGACCTATTTTATGCATGTTATGCAAGGGGAAGGATGGGAGGGGGGGGGGGGGAGAAAAGGTATTAAACACGGATACAAACATTGATGAATTTCAAGGTTAAAAAAATAAATTTATTATGGATTTCAAGTTAAAAAAAGAGTAGATTCACTATCAACATATTATATTGATGGCAGATTTTCTTTAACTGACCAAGTATAGTGTGTTTCCTAAATAGTATCATGTGAAGAGGGACCTTTGTATGGAGACGAATTTATGAATCCTTGAACAGGTACAAAAGGCTGTTTTCGCTAGATTTTTGTCCTCTGAATTAGTGGCACCAGTCTGCATATTGGGATAACTGACTCCAGACAGGTATATTTTTGACATGCTGTTAATTTAGAGGAAGAATGCAGCTTCGGCTATCCCTACCCATCTTCCCTTCCACAGATATACTATATACACACAATGCTCCATTCAGTCCCTCTAACTGCATAGGATGAAAAATTTCAAAATCACAAGATGGCTTGGCACTGTATCACTGGGAAACAGTCATGGGCATCCTGGACACGAGTGGTTAGTTGGTTAGTTGGTTGGAGAGAAGAAAGAATAGAGACAGAGAGTTCGGTTGCTTCTTCAAGCACATCATGATGACATCCATAAATACCACACTGGTAATCACATGAATTAGGCATCTATCAAAAGTCAGGGACGGAGCAATGGCCAGGGATAGGGCAGTATAGTGCTGGGGCAATGTTCATGATGTCATCTTGATGACTTTGAATTTTTGTTATAATTATTCTTTTGGAGTTCTGTATGGTAATTTTTGTGACCTAGGTATACAATACACACATGAAGATGTAACAGACACTTGAAAACATGAACATATACAAAATAATACACGGTAGCTCATACAGCCATACATACACCAGAAGAAGCTCAACTATGTATTGAAGACAATATTAATTTGCTGCTGGGCCCTCCACATTGCTTCTCTAGCAGAGTAGACCAATAAGTCCAGAGGATTGAAGACTTTTCCAGGAGGTGGCTGGCTCTCTTCAACCTGATGAGAGTAGAAAAGGAAGATCACTGCCAATTCAGGATCGCATCCAGTGACAGTAACAGACTTCAACCAACAGTAACCAATTTTATTTATTCATGCTTGCTATATAGGAATGTATTGCTAACTTCAACTGCACAATTTTAATAAGAACATTTCGGCCAATAATTTCAGGTGGTTATTACAGGACGGCCTAGAACACATGTATCAGTACCACTTACTGTAGGCTGTGCTTGCTGCTTTAGTTGATACTGCCGTTGTTTTACAAGGTACTTGTGTATCTGCTTCTCAAGTAGTATACTTTTGGAGTATGATATTGGTGTGTGATTGTTCTGCAAAACAGATAGGTGGTAAAATAACTACGACACACAAGGAAGTCTTATCATAACTGTATTTCCTTAAATGATAACCGCAGATTCAAAAAAGTGTGTGTCCTAACTGAGTGAACATTAAAGAGGAGGGTGAACGCACATGGAGGGCATCCACGAGTGATCTTGATCTTGGTGGCTAGTTGTACTAGGCATAATTTTGCTTGCACATTTTACTGGCTGTGACATGTGGGCACTAAGCCTGAGGCTATTATTCTATTGGGTGGCAAACATATTAATGGAACAAAAATTTCACTCTGGCTAAAAAAAAATTCATTTCAGCAAATTTTTTACTGTGGCAAAAAAAAAGTTCATTTCAGCAAATTTTTTACATGACATCTATACAGTACAAATATACTTTACACTACACTAAAGGCACTAAAGGCTGAAAGTTACGCTAGTTAAGCTGTGTTCTGCCTCCAAGCGTTCTTAAAAGCTATATTTAATTAGCAACAAAACAGTTTCTACTAGGATCACCTCTTAAGCTACAGTACAATAATTTTGTTTTAAACTTGAATTTTAACTCGCACCGCATCAACTTTTGACTTTCACAATACTTTTCATCAAATCTATGAAACCAATTTTGAGCACAATAAGGTACCTACATGAGCGCAATAGGTCAAAACTTTGGTTGCTAAAAAGCATAATAGGTATAGATATAGCATAACAGCCTCATGCCTAGACAGTATACCATCTCCTCCAAGTTACTCTTTATTTAGAAACTCATGTCCAGCAAATGAAAAAGATCGTATGAAATGCAACACCTCCAAGTTATAAACACAGTTTGCATGTCCTCATCTATTAGTAGTCATAGGTTTCCAGTCTTCTTAATCACTTTTGTCATCGAGGTAAGAAACACTGTCACTAGAATCATTGGTCAGCCAACTCATAGCTGTTGGAGTCGGCCATGTAATTTCTGATATTTTTGCTGCCACATCTGCAGTGAATATCACCACACTACCATCTAAAGCCATTGAGCTCCCATAGACCTTGAATAATTGTATGATGTGTTCTCTGCTACATGCAAATGTGTGATGCGAATGCAAGCCATGAACACAACCAGAGGGCAATACTATTTGATAAGCGAACACTATTTTGAGGGCAAATACCATTGAAGGATGATAAACCATTCAATAGTACAAACATTCACATGACTAAAGCCTTTAATCTGTAAACCTCATCACGAATCTCCATAGATGCATTGTGATTTACGAGCAGATCAACTGTTTCCTCATCTTTATTTTTGATAGCAAAGAAGACTGCAGTCCACTGAGCAAACTGTATGAAATAAAACATAGAATTATTTCGTGAAAATGCACAACTCTACAAGCGCATGGTGTACATGCTATATAGCAAGCCTTGCCTTCATTGCTCTGATGTTTACATCAGCCCTAGCTTCAGACACCAGATACTTAGTCAGAGTTTTATGCTCTTGCTTGATGGAAAACATCAGGGGAGTCATCCCCCACTGTGTCATATGCAAACCACAAGGTTACATTTCAACCCATCTTGCTACAAAAGCTTCTCTCTTACTTCATCTTGAATATTGACATCAGCCTTCACACCAGGTCTTTGATTTTCCTCCTTTATAGTAGGGACAATATATTTGACAGCTTCAGTCATACCTTTATAGCAAGCAATGTGGATGGACGTGATTCCTCCCTAGAGAGACAAAAAAAATTATGATGGATGCATTTGTCATATGAGCAAGAAACCTATTGAGCACCTTTTTCTTCTGATTGACATCAGCACCAGCTCTAACTAACAGTTTCACAATTTCTTCGTTTCCTTTTCTGCAGGCTGTGGTGAGAGCAGACCAGGTGCTCTGCAGTGACAGGAGAAATGTAGCACATCAGGTATGTGACATTACCATCAAAAATTGTTGCTTGCCTTGCTCTGGTGATCAATTTTGAGGGATTCGACTTTGCAGAACATCTCGACTAGCTTACTGTGGCCATCTTGACTGGCTTGCATTAGTGGTGTCCACCCATTCTGCAGCAAGGGAGTGCATGATTCACTCGACCTTCACAACAATATAGTGCATAAAGCAATATGTAATCATCTTGTACATAAACGGTTTGATTGACATCTGCTCCAGCCGCTAACAAGTGCTCTACCACTTTTCTACGGTTTTCCTGCTCCTTTGGTGATGTGAAGTGCTTTCCTCCTCTGCTCTGTGAAGCCCACATCAATGCACTCCAACCACGCTGAAATAGAACATCCTGTGTTACCCACACAAACAGTCAAGCCAACACACACCTGAGGCTACAGGATTCACATGTAGTGTACGTACTGTTGCGTTTGTTGCCTTGATATCAACCTCAATTGGATTTGTGGGATCCAAAAGAATCTTTACAATCTCATGGTGGCCCTTTCTGCTGGCTAAGATAAGAGGAGTGTAACCATTCTGAAAGGAATGGGAACGGAATGCATGGTCTATCTGAATATGATGTTCATATTGAAATGTGACTTGGTCTGGTGGGTTTACCAATGCTGCAGTGTTGGGGTTTGATTCATGTCTCAACAAGACCTTCACTACTTCAAGATGGCCCTTTTGAATTGCCCATATCATTGCTGTCCATCGTTGCTAGAGAAGCACACATAGTTAAATGACAAGCACACTGGTCAGCTAGACCCTGTCTCTGCATGCATTCACGTATTCACCGTGTCCAATCCTTTGGCATTCGGGTTAGCACCTCTTGCTATCAGGTGTTCCACATCCCTGTGGTTCCCCTTTGTGGCTGCTCGAACCTACATGTAATGAAGAGTAGTATTTATATATATATATATATTGTATGTAGAAGAGTGTAGTTGCACCCTATATTGGTTCGACCCCTATTTAAAGGTAGTGGACAAAAGCACACAAAAAAAAACCCACAGTTTTTATCTCAGCTAAAACTCACTTTGGCAGCCTCTTACACTCCTAAATGGTGTAGTTTCAGCCACCTTTAGCTCCAAAGATACTCACACCATGCCTTCAATCCATCATGAAGGTAGTAAACTGTCATCATCCTTAAAAAATCCATTAAAAGACATCAAATTCATCTTTATCTACGTTTCTGCCTTTTTATCTGTCAACTTTTTCTCCACACATAACTCGTGCAATAGATCAGATAACTTGACTATCAGAGAGACTCCAAACTATCCCATGCTCTTTCTCCACTCATTAAAACACCCAAAAAGCAGTAAATGGTGGTCAATGAAATAAACACACTGCAATACGAGCCTAGCTAAGCTGATTAGGCAGCTGCTGTATATCTTGACTGCAAGGTCCTCAGAAGCTTACTCGTGTGGCAATATATAACAGCACAGACCTCCAACAACCAGGTATTCACTTATGATCCTGTGTATATATAAGTGTGTGTCTACTTAGTAATAAATTATAAACATGGTGTTAGAATAGTATCTATGTTTGTTAATTCTGGGGTATTCCCGAGTTTTTTTGTAGGAGGCTGCTTGACCATAAAAAAAAAGAAGCGAGAAAGTATTTAAAAGCAAATAGGATTGACTTGTCAGAAAAAGAAAGAAAAAGAATAGAATCGAGACCACCAATCTTATACCACAACGAGATAGAAAACCCTTTACCATTTCAAACCATATACACCACAGCATAATGATTGATGGTCAAATAGTGGAGTTAGGTGGATAGAAGACTCATTCTGAGAAGGTGATAAGTAGTTAGCTGGTTAGTTTAGGTGTCAGATCAGGTACAAGAAGAGTCGATCAACTTTGGTTGGCATCTGTTCTTAGAAAGTTATCTGCTGCAAAAGATTTACTCACTTCTCAACTTCCTTTAGCTAAAGTAATTTGAGAATCAAGTACGCAAGTTCATTATTTAGCTTACTATTATTGCTAGTTAGCTGCTAGCTAAACCTGTTAGGTACATTAATGCAGGCAGAAGTTAATGTTTGCCTAGAGAGGGCTGTAGCTAGCTGTGATGTACAAAAATCAAGTTTATGTTGGGCATCCCCTTTTTGGTGATGGGGATTAAGTTTTCAGGAGGTGAGGTGCTGATTGTGCGAGAGCCAGTGAGAGGGGTGATGGTTGGAGGACATGGATTGGGACAAACATTATCCTGGCAGTGAGTGGAATAAAGTGCCGGATGGGGAGCAGATGGCGAAGAAGGCTGGGATAGGCGTGCTCTTATTGGTGAAAAGATGTCCTCCTCAAGAGTGTAAAGAGCGATGGATCTTCCTCATCACAGAGTCAGATTGCAATTTTATAGCATTTTTATTTCAGATTAATTGCATGCAGATTAATTCCATGCATTATTTAAGTTACCATCAGATTTTGTGGGTTGAAAAATCACTAGACCCTTCTTCACTGTCTTCAATGCTTGTGGAGATTGAATAATGAACTACAAAGGTGTGTTTAACACTAGTGCAATAACTGTTGTTGTTGGGTTTTTTTAATCTGTGTTATAGCTGGTGTTTTATTCTACATTGGCAAATTCTTGCTGCCTTACTTTTTTTTTGACAAGTTTTAATTTAAATAAACATTCTTTGCCTATATTTAATATATATATATTGGGTCCTTCAGATCATTATCAACTTAGCATTTTTTACATGTCATCTTCTGTGTAACTTACAATCCGGATGTCTAAGGTTCCACCATGTCTAACAGTTTGGAAAACAGTTTTAGTCAACCTCAACACCTTGCTCTCTTTCCCCTGCAGTTATAAAGACTGGATATTTTAAGCTACAGTGCACATTGCAAGCAGTAATTTACCTTCTTATCCTGTGTGCTTTTTTCTGTGGTTGAACTTGTTCCCACTACATGAGAGTCACCACCATCATCTCCCCAACCTTCAATTCCTCCTCCTTCAGCACCCTCACCTTCACCAGTCCCTCCACCTTCAGCTCCCCCACCATCATCTCCCCAACCTTCAATTCCTCCTCCTTCAGCACCCTCACCTTCACCAGTCACTCCACCTTCAGCTCCCCCACTATCAGCTTCCAAACCTTGAACTCTACAGCCATCATGACTCAGCAGCTGTACGACTTCCATATGCTGATTCTTCATAGCGACATCCACTGCTCTGTCCTGATTCTGCATTCACATCAAGTATCACATGCTGCCTAACATGCAACAAAATGCAATGCTATTAAAGCACACCTCATCTAGCATGTCTATCATCATTCCAGGGGAAGAAATCAGACATTTGACAATCTCCTGATTTCCACATTCTGCAGCTGCATGCAGCGCAGTGCGTCCATGAATCTGTAAATCAGAGTATCAGGAATCAAATAATAGCCAATAAACCATAGTCACTGTGGAAGTGTATGTATGGTGGGGAAAATCTGAAGGGAAAAAAATGTCCTTACTTGTGAGCTCCATGCATATAGTAGCTTTCATATGCTGCATGCACTTGGTATGGAGCCAGAGCTTAGAGTGTATGCTCTCTGTTTTTGTACTCGACTTTGTGTGTGTTTTGTGTGTGTGTGTGCATGTGTGCATGCCTGTGTGCATGTGAGGATGTGTGTGTGCATGTGTGCATGCCTGTGTGCATGTGAGGATGTGTGTGTGTGTGTGTGTGATAGTGTAAAAACCACATCAAACGCACATCAAGTTAGCCAGTCTAGGACTGTCAGATCTTTAGAGCTCTAAATGCTCTGTATTATTATCTCGTTGCTGGGTAGAACTAACTGCTTGTACACATAGCATAGAGATCAGTGATAATATCATATACTCATTGATACGCAGGGTATTAGTAGTCTAAGAAAATTCGTGTTTCGCACATTATTTCAGCTGAAGTTGGTCCTTAGTCTCTCATCGAATCTATGGAAACTATGGACCAGCTGCAGAGCCAGCAAAGCAGTTCTAACTGGTTTATCAAAGATGGTTTGTCATCCCAGGATACTATTCACCAGTGTGGTTTAAAACAGCTGCACTGATTTACCACTATAGACACTCTTATACCACTTGTTCATGTAAGCTGGATGAACCTACACATGCAGGTACTTGACATTGTCTGCATGCATCTTTGACGTTTGTCCTATGCAGAAAGCTCCAAATCCAAACATATTTTCAATTACCGAGAAGCATATATGATGAAGGCTCTAGACGATACTGAGCAGCACAAATGTTTCATGCTCTTAAGTTCTCAAGAGAGCACACAGAGCTGTATATACTGTCTGATGGTGACTGGGGCATGCTGAGCACTTCCTTACATCTTGTGCTTCAGTGATCACTATCTCAGCATCTCTTTCCATAATGGCCTCAACTATTTCACAGTTTCCTCTCTCAGCAGCGAGAATAAGTGCTGTTTTCCCGTTTTTGTTCCTGATGTTCAGATCAGACCTGTGGCTAGAGATGCAGAGCCTACAAATCCTCACATCATTCTTTTCAGCAGCGATTAACAGAGGACACATGCCCCGGACCTACAAGGAGAAAACCCTCTTTGATATGCATCCTATGACACATAATATCCTATGATACATAACAATATCCCATGATACACAACAATATCCTCTGATACATAACAATATCCTATGACACAGAATGGAAAAAACTAGAAAGAAAACAACTGACCTTTTCCTGAATATCTAAGCTTGCACCTTCCCGAATTAGATATTCAACCATATTCGTCTGCCTTGCTTGTGTTGCTAATATCACAGCAGTGCAGCCTTTCTGTGTAATGAATCACAACTGACACTATGATGTAGCCATGTCTAAAATAACGCACAGCATCCTGATGGTCTATTTGAGCTCCAAACTCTATTAGACAGCTGGCAATCTTCAAGTGGCCATGTTTAGCTGCACACTGCAGGGCAATCCTCCCAGATACCTATACACAGATCAAAGATTAGTATGTTAGCATTTTAGTGGCCCTATCATTGAGTGAACATGTGATGCACTCTCAAATATTATTCTAGTATTACACCAATATGCATGGTGTATTTATCATAAATGTGGATATATCAGCTGTGTGTCTTCTGCACATTAAACCATAAAAAAACAAGAGCTATCAGAGACTGCAAGCTCCGCCACTCCCAACAAGAGCTATCAGAGACTGCAAGCTCCGCCACTCCCAACAAGAGCTATCAGAGGCTGCAAGCTCCGCCACTCCCAACAAGAGCTATCAGAGACTGCAAAGCTCTGCCACTCCCAACAAATTTTGACAGTTATTGTAGCGAAAGATGCACGCACAAGTACATACCTGAACAGAATGGCCAACAATACCTAGTGCTATGCTGTTTCTAGCAATAGTGGCTACTAGCAAAATACAGACAGACAGACACACAGACAGACAGAGACAGACAGAGAGACAGACAGACAGACAGACAGACAGACAGACAGACAGACAGACAGAGAGACAGACAGACAGAGAGAGACAGACAAACTGGGGCAAAAACCTACCCTCCTTGGTGGAGGTAAATATGACCAGATCACCTGACTTTAATAAAGTCCTAACTTCAATAAGAAGATGGTTTCATGGTTAAAAATATACAGAGGAATATCTTATGGTTTATTAGTGAAGGGCTCAAAGTGCACTGGAAGTGGTTTTGGAGCCAACCATAAAGCTGAGACTGTTAAGAAGCTGCTCATGTGAATTTTAACTGGACAGGGGCGGATCCAGGGGGGGGGGGGGGGGGGGGGGGGGGGCTTAGGGGGCTCAAGCTCCCCCCCCCCCTTTTTTAAAAATGCTGCACACCATCCATATGGAAAGTAAGAGAATGTGCCGTGATGGTGTTTCTGGCTGTGCCACAAAGCGACTTAAACAGTGTGGAATAAAAGAGTACTTTTCGAGGACAAGGTAAGTGGTCAGCTATAGCTATATAGGTGGCTAGATTAGCCTAAAGCCATCTTGAAATAGTTAGCCTAATTTTCCAGTTTCTGTACTATGTAGCTAGCTAGCTATTAGCCTGCTGCAACATCTAGCTTAGCTAGTACTGTACCAGTAAAGCTGTCTATGGGAATGCAAGTGGAAAGGAGAACGCGAACCGCTAAATACTCTAGGACAAACTTTACTTCACACTGATCATGCCTAATTTCATACTTTACCAGTTACTTCCTGTGAGTGCGAAAGGTCTATCGGTCAGTGTGTTACGTTTTCTCAAGACTTCTCTTAGAAGTACGATATCTCGGGAGCGACTAAATGCACTTGCAATGCTACTAGGTCACCGGTTGCCAGCCCTGACGGCAGTTTTTCCCTCTATGGAAAACCACAAGCATCCAAACTGCTAGATGCTGCTGCAAAAGTGGCTTTCCAAACTGTTTCTTGCGAGACTTGGAACTCTTCTCGACCATTGTTTTAACTATACATATATTCACTATTTATTATTGTGCTGTCATTATTTGTTTACTGTCTCACAAGCCCTTGCCAAGCCCCTTCTCTAGGTACTTCCTAGAACCAGGACTCCTTGTGTTCTGGGGTCATGATACATTACTGCTGCTGTACTTTATTTGTATAATAAATTTGGTTTTCACACCACAAAGACATTAGTATTACACCAGAAGAAGTGGTTGAAGGATTTGTCATGTGTCGACCTCGCATATTATAAACCCTTACACTTCACTGATTATTGCTTTATTGCTTCTGGTTCTCTGCACTGATTGTTACATTACCCTCTATTCAACATTTTCTAATCATCATGATAGTCTGATTATATCCACCCTCAATACTACCTGAAATGATTTAATAGTAATAATAATGTTAAAATTTGCCATCTACAGTACATAATGTTTTAATGGTAAATGTGTTTACATTTACCCTAGCTATATGCTATCAATATACTGAATATGACATGGTAGGCCACTACGGTGGGTAGGTTTTATAGGGCTTTTGAGGGCATAGGACTGAGGTTAGCCATACCTGTTGGAGAAAATATACAGCATATATATCATTCACAACTGAAAGAGTGATCATGAGAAAGTGTGGGTGGTCATGCAAACTGCAATAGCTAATTTTTCAATTTAACCAGAAGTGAAGCCCCCCCCCCCTTAATAAAATCCTGGATCCGCCCCTGCTGGACCTTACATTTTGGGGTCTGCTATTTTAATACGGGTTGTGAACTAGAGAGTCTTGCCACATGTTTGACATGGACAGGTCACCCATCCTGAACATGAATGGGTCATCTGTGCAATACATCCTAAACATGAATGGGTCATCTGTCCTATACATCCTAAACATGAATGGGTCATCTGTCCTATACATCCTGAACATGAATGGGTCATCTGTCCTATACATCCTGAACATGAATGGGTCATCTGTCCTACACATCCTAAACATGAATGGGTCATCTGTCCTACACATCCTAAACATGAATGGGTCATCTGTCCTATACATCCTGAACATGAATGGGTTATCTGTCCTATACATCCTGAACATGAATGGGTCATCTGTCCTACACATCCTAAACATGAATGGGTCATCTGTCCTACACATCCTAAACATGAATGGGTCATCTGTCCTACACATCCTAAACATGAATGGGTCATCTGTCCTACATATCCTGAACATGAATGGGTCATCCGTCCTACACATCCTAAACATGAATGGGTTACACATCCTAAACATGAATGGGTCATCTCTCCTATACATCCTAAATATGAATAGGTCATCTGTCCTATATATCTTAACATGAACAGGTCATCTGTTCTACTCATCCCAAACGTGAATGGGTCATCTGTCCTACTCATCCCAAACATGAGCAGGTCATCTGTCTAATAAACATAGTGGGTCACCTGTCCTGAACATGATGTGTCAACTGTCCTAAACAAGATGAATGACCATATATTTTCTTGTGCATATGACGAAGAATAGGTCATTACAGGTACTCTCCCAGATTAGCTAGACAATTACTGAAAAACGACGGGGACAGACTGAAGAGAGCACAGGGACAGAGTGGAGAGAGGACAGAGACTGACTGGAGAGAGGACAGGGACTGGAGAGAGGGCAGAGCCAGACTGGAGCGAGGACAGGGACTGACTGCAGAGAGGACAGGGACAGATGGAGAGAGGACAGGGACAGATGGAGAGAGGACAGGGACAGATGGAGAGACACAGGGATAGACTGGAGAGAGGACAGGGACTGACTGGAGAGAGGACAGGGACAGATGGAGAGAGTACAGGGACAGATGGAGAGATACAGGGACAGAGGACAGGGACAGACTGGAGAGAAGAAAGACAGATTGGAGTGAGGACAGGGACAAATGGAGAGAGGGCAGAGCCAGACTGGAGCGAGGACAGGGACAGACTGGAGAGAGGACAGGGATAGACTAGAGAGAGGACAGGGATAGACTGGAGAGAAGAAAGAGACAGATTGGAGCAAGGACAGGGACAAATGGAGAGAGGGCAGAGCCAGACTGGAGCGAGGACAGGGACTGACTGGAGAGAGGACAGGGACAGATGGAGAGACACAGGGATAGACTGGAGAGAGGACAGGGACTGACTGGAGAGAGGACAGGGACAGATGGAAAGAGGACAGGGACAGATGGAGAGAAGAAAGAGACAGATTGGAGCGAGGACAGGGATAGACTGGAGAGAGGACAGGGACTGACTGGAGAGAGGACAGGGACAGATGGAAAGAGGACAGGGACAGATGGAGAGAAGAAAGAGACAGATTGGAGCGAGGACAGGGACAGACTGGAGAGAGGACAGGGACTGAATGGAGAGACAAGGACAGGCTTAGTACAGAAACAGCAAAGGAATAGCAAGGAGATCCACGCGGAGAAAAAAGTTTGCCCCCTTGGGAGTGGGAGTGTGTTGAAATAATGCCTTTCCCATTGCCTATTTATGCTTCAGCAGCAGAATAGGTCATTGGTTATTATCAGTAGTTGCTTGACTACTGGCGTAACTGAAAGAGATGTCTCTCAATAACTCTAAAGGAGGTGACTTAATTAACTACGGAATGTGAAATATGTATAAGTACACATACCAGTGCTTCATGGTAGAGGGTGGCTGAGTGACCACCACCACACAGTGCTACATATAGTGATGAACATTGTCACACTCATGCCACAATGCTTTTATGGCATGCATGCATCACTTCCTATCTTTACCTTACTGGTAAAAGAAGGTGCCGTTGATATTTGAATGGGATTTTCTAAACTCTCCCTAACCTCCCTACATCTCACACAGCAGCAGCAGCACTCAGATAAACATGAATTATTCACATTATCACTGCAGTAACCTTTTAAGTCCAGAAAAGTCACAACAATACATACAAAATATGTACTATACACGATCGCTAAAATACCAATCACCTCGTAGACTTGATTGGGAGTTGCACGAGCTTCAGCCAAATATTTTTGTACGACTTCAAATGCACCTTCTCTGCTGGCATTCCAAAACTACAGAAGAAAGTGTAATAATTCCACAGCACACATCCAAATATAAATACCTTCTGTTCCATTCATATCCATTACCTTTTCATCGTTGGTACATGGGTACAAAATGACTTCATCGAGAATAAAGAGTGCTATTCGGTGCATTGGGATGAACTTAGGGTAGGTCTGGATGAGCTTCTTCAGTCTCTGCATTAGCTGAGGCAGGATTTCTGGCAAAACTTGCCACACCGCAGTCACAGAGCTAATAATCACCTCCACAAGAACAAAGGCAACCTTTCCAATCTCTTGGGGGATAACTTCGGCTATTTTACGTTTGATTTCCTTCAAATCTTGAAGGCGACATCGGTAAGGATCCAACAACATTTTTGCTACACATTCTTTGAAGTTTTCTGGAATATCTTGATTGGCATATCGAGGGGCCCAGACTTCGATCAACTGGTATGGAGTTGTAATTTGACAAAATTGGTCAACTTCTCTCTCGTAGTTGGACATCTCCTCTTTTAGTTTACAAGTTCCACATCTTCGAACAAGAAGACGGATGAAGTCATAGTCTATGAAGTTCCAAATGTTTCGGTTTAAACGAAAAAACTTTTGAATGTCACCGTCTTCAAGGCCTCTGCAATTTAAGTGCTCCTCTAGACCTTGCAAAGGCTGTGGCAAAAGGTACATCTTGTCTTCATAGAAAAAATCAACTTTGTTGGTATCGCCCTCCAAACACTTACATAGCTCCTTAATCATAACCTTGAATTTTTTCTCGAGCAGATCAACCTTTTCCCTCACTGGTGTGAAAGGAAATGACAACAACAAGAAAACAAACAAACAATTAATGAAATGATATGCTATGAGTTGCTAGTGACGACTCATTTGCGGTCATGATAATATTTTGTTACTGTGATAAGATTTTGTTGATTACAACCACGTTATTCTATAGGGTTTCTATAAGAAATAAATAATTACGGCTACATTATTCTATAGGGTTTCTATAAGTTATGTAAATGATCACGGCCACATTATTCTATAGGGCTTCTATAAGAAATGTAAATTGCAGCTACATTATTCTATAGGGTTTCTATAAGAAATGTAAATGATTACAGCTACATTATTTATTCTATAGCATTTCTTATGAAATGTAAATGATTACGGCTACATTATTCTATAGGGTTTCCATAAGAAATGTAAGTGATTACAGCTCTATAGGGTTTCTATAAGAAATGTAAATGATTACGGCTACATTATTCTATAGGGTTTCCATAAGAAATGTAAATGATTACGGCCTATAGGGTTTCCATAAGAAATGTAAATGATTACAGCTACATGATTCCATAGGGTTTCCATAAGAAATATAAATGATTACGACTATAGGGTTTCCATAAGAAATATAAATATATTATTCTATAGGGTTTCCATAAGAAATGTAAATGATTATGGCTACTATAAGAAATGTAAAACTGACTTTTCCAAGTAGTAATTACACTATGAATATCATCATGACTTGACCATCGACATTATACTAGCATTACACCTTCTGTTTTGGTAGCCATCTCATGTGGCTGCAAGTCTTCCACTAAAGCAGTTCGTTTCAGCCATTTCTGAATTATCTCCCAATTAAATTCTGTGGATGTTTTCCTCATGTGTACCGACTCGACCACTCGAACTGTGCGCTCTTCTATCACATACTCCCTGATGCTAACAAGGTCTTCTAGGCCGAAATATCTTCCAAATGACTCCCATTTGAAATTGGGTATTTCCGATAAGGCATTGGCAATGTTCAAAACTGTGAACTCCTGGTTTGTAATTTCTACAGAGGACATACATTTAATAGAGACATTTTAGTTGTTGATGTGTGCAGTTGCAAACCAAATCTACTTACTTGTGGGTAGTTGGGTGCTGAAGCTGAATGATGGAGATTCCAAACTATTTGCTGAACTAGGTGAAAATGAAACACTCACGGCTGAATCTCCTGATTCCTGCTTTACCATGTGAGGCCAATTTCCACAGGAGAGGAAGACATTTATTCTCTCAGCTGCTCTCATGCATTTCAACAGTGGGGCACAAAGTGCTTCTTGCAGACGTTGCCAGTTGCACTCGTCCCTATTGGGTATGCTACTTATCCACCGTAGGACTAACTCAGCTTTTCGATCTTTGGGGTTGTTGAAGGTGGTGTCCAGTGCATCCCTCTCATCTTGAGAAAGACCAAGTTGCAGAGCCAAGCCTCTTATGTTACGCACTCCGTCCAAAGCATCTACTACTTGGCTCACATCTGCAGATGTAATTGATTTCGGTTTCCCTATTAACAAAAGTGGTCATCATACATACCATCAACTACTAAATAGATAAAGCACAACACCTCCCCTCCTGCCCCCACCTCTCTCCATCTCCAGGTGTCGAGGTCTAAACATTCCCCCCCCCCCCCCTTCCAATGGGCAACTTAAAGTTCTTCATCCTTCATGCAGAGTTTAGAGTTTATCACATTCATTAACTGCAAAAATGGCAGGATATGGTAATGATCAATGGCTCGACTGGCCCAGCCAGATTCCTGCTTAGTTTGGCCAGGCCATATTTTACCCTCCTCCCCCACTCCCCAGATGAACTACCCAGATGAACTAGTAACAAGACTGCTCTACACACAACACACCACACACTCGTATTGATCTAGGCTTGGTTACTAGAATCTAGTGTGGCCCATTTCAAATCATCCCACCATAACTCTCCATTTGCATTGGTTCCAGTATGGCAATTTCAAATCAGCTATATAGTATGGATTTTACACAATGACCGTCACCAATAACTAATAGTACACTATTATTATAGCAACACTAATATTTTAATCGTCACAAATTCGTGTCAACTAGTATCCTACTATTTTATCCTACCATCAAGTGTTGGAGGAGAAGTAATGTGAAGTGTGGGAGAGTTCTCTTGTTCCATCTGTACATCCATCGGTGCTCGAAACCTGTCAGTTGAGCTAGCCAGCTGCGAAGCTCTCTGCTCTGCACTGCAAACTGAAGCTACCACCGTTAGCTGGCTAGCTCAGAAGTGTCAGATAAACAGAGCGGTCGTCTGCAGGTCATTACTCATAACATTCACGTCCATTCAAGCAGCTGCGCCAGTCGCTCCTGGAAACAAATCCAGTCGCTAACGATTTGGGCGAGGCCACCAGCGAGTGATTAGTGGGTGGGGAATGTTCTTGTGCAGATTTGTTTTCTTAATCCTACTATATATTTAAATATTTAAAATCACATTTATGTAAATGGCGTTCAATATTTTACACTAGGAAGTTTAAAACTGTTGGACATATTTTCAGTTTATAGGTTAGTAACAAGTTGTTGTTGATCACTGGCAAAATATTTGTGTGGGGTGGGGAAGAGATTTTAGCTACAGCATCAGCCAAAACATTGAGAGGAAAAATTGTTGGGAAAATCCAGTTATAATCTACTTAGACTGGCAGCTCATTGAGAGTACACACAATGGTGATAAATGTGCAGCGTTGGACTGATCTAAAATGGTGGGGTTAGGGCAATATGTATTTTAATGTTTTCGTGCATGTATATACTAATGTTCCTATAATTATACAGTTCTAGACACTGTACATATTACACAAGGTGATTTAAAAATGGGCAAAACCATAAAGTAGTATATAGTAAGTGTAATTTTTTTGGTGGTTACCACTTTATATTTAAGTGCTATATATATATAAGTGAGTGCAAAAGTAGTTACAGATGTATGACGTCTATCCAACAGATTTGCATGTATAATGTCAAGCCACAAATAAGATTCCCCCCACCCCCCACCCCCCTTATTTCCTTTTTGGCTTTGTTAGAGTGTGGTATATATGTCAGGTATATATATATATATATATATATATATATATATATATATATATATACACACACCTGTATAATAGTTACAGTAATTATAGGGATCAAAGCATGGTCAGTTGCCGATGACTTGTTCTTGCCAGTATGGAATTCGAAGTTGCTGGACACCTTTTCTTGAAGTGATCTCTTCTCCAGCATAATTTATTTTGGATAAGTATGTGGTCCAGATATTATCAAACAGCTTCAAGAGTGTGGTATATATGTCAGGTATATATATATATATATATATATATATACACACACCTGTATAATAGTTACAGTAATTATAGGGATCAAAGCATGGTCAGTTGCCGATGACTTGTTCTTGCCAGTATGGAATTCGAAGTTGCTGGACACCTTTTCTTGAAGTGATCTCTTCTCCAGCATAATTTATTTTGGATAAGTATGTGGTCCAGATATTATCAAACAGCTTCATTCTGTCCTTGACAACCTAATGTGATGGCATGATGCAATAAATTACATGCAAAATACAAACAAGCAAACACGAGAGAGAGGAAGGGGGGAGAGAACAGCTCACTTACCAATTTCCTGGTCAGTAACTCCATTTTCTGCCTATTTTTTCCCTCTGTTGTTCTTATGTCAGAGGATTGAGGCACATCCTCATCAACTTCACTGGCACCATATAAAGATGATGTGTCTTCTTCCTCTTCCTCATCCTCTCGCACTTCCTTCTTCAATTGCTCCTTTGCCTCTTGTTCTTCCTACATGGATGGCAATTAGGTGCGTGTAGCGCCATTATAGCAACAGCAACAACAAAATGGTTTAAATTTGGTCCCCAGTGATGTAAATGATGTGTTATTATTGAAGGATAAGGTGGGAGGTTGGGGTACTGGTCAAAATAGGTAGAGATATGAAAGACGGGGAAAAGGGTGTACCCTTCCTTGCAGTTCCACAAGCATCATAGTATTTTATTATTTAAAAATAGCTTTCTTTTGACATTAATATTGTACATGCAACCAAGGTCAGGGACCTAAGTCCACAAATGCTTTGAGGGGAGCAGGTTTATTAAAAAAAATTTTTTTTTTAACTGTGGTTGTCTTGTATGCTGAAACTTGCAATGTAACTTTGTGTTGCTACATGTATAAACAGCATAATGATTTTTTTTAATAGGTGAAAAAATTATTTGACTGCTTCAAGTTTCAATTTTAATTTTTTTAAATCACTTCATTAGTATTTATGATATATGTATATACATCATTCACACTTGAGCTTACAGCATCGCAGAGCCACAATGCAAGTTCCTGCCCACCACATCAGTAGTAACACTTTTTAGTTGACCTCGTGAATTTATTTAAGGCTTAGAGTACGTCATGCACGTATATATCACCCAATACCAATAATAATAAAGAAAAGCATGTATATAGAAGCTATGGAGCACCAAAAAGACAAACTCTTTTATTTATATTTTGATCTGTACCACCTCCCATTAAGGATTCTGTAAATGTCATTATAACATGCATTATGCACTGATAACAGAAAGCCTGGCAATGGCATAATAATAAGAGGTTAGTGATTTCCCTGTGCCTATGTGCATGCACACACACACACACACACACACTCACAGAGAGATGTCGAGTAGAACTGTGACTGTCAACTTTATGATGTTCAGCCTCAGTCACCGCTACTAGAGGTTGGAGAGGAGTACCCAAAACTTCAACCACAGTTTCATTCAGTGGAAGAGGAGCAATCCTATCTTTCTCAAAAGGCTCAATTTCTTCTTCATAATGTGTTAATTCCTGTGTGAACATTGAAACAGTTTATAAGTATGTTCAACAAAGCATCATTCATGCAATGATGCTTCTAAATTAACTAACTTCCTTCACTATAGCAGCAGAGGGTGTTTCAGGAACAGCTTCAATGAAAACAACCTCTGATGGTGGCTCAGTCCTAGGTCCCATTTTTTCTGGCTGCAGCTCAGTCTGTGGCTGCAGCTCAGTCTCTGTCTGTGACTGCAGCTCAGTCTCTGTCTGTGGCTGCAGCTCAGTCTCTGTCTGTAGCTGTAGCTCAGTCTCTCTCTGTGGCTGCAGCTCAGTCTCTGTCTGTAGCTGTAGCTCAGTCTCTCTCTGTGGCTGCAGCTCAGTCTCTGTCTGTGGCTGCAGCTCAGTCTCTGTCTGTGGCTGCAGCTCAGTCTCTGTCTGTGACTGCAGCTCAGTCTCTGTCTGTGGCTGCAGCTCAGTCTCTGTCTGTGGCTGCAGCTCAGTCTCTGTCTGTGGCTGCAGCTCAGTCTCTGTCTGTGACTGCAGCTCAGTCTCTGTCTGTGGCTGCAGCTCAGTCTCTCTCTGTGGCTGTAGCTCAGTCTCTGTCTGTAGCTGTAGCTCAGTCGCTCTCTGTGGCTGTAGCTCAGTCTCTGTCTGTGGCTGTAGCTCAGTTTCTGTCTGTGGCTGCAGCTCAGTCTCTGTCTGTAGCTGTAGCTCAGTCTGTGGCTGTGGCTGTAGCTCAGTCTCTGTCTGTGGCTGTAGCTCAATCTCTGTCTGTAGTTCAGTTCCTACCTGTAGCTCGGCTGCTTGTAGCTCAGTCTCACCCTGTACTTCAGTCTCTTCCTGCAAATCATCTTCTGCCTGTAGCTCTGTCTGTGCCTGTATCTTTGTCAATGGCTGAAGATTTTCACCTGTCTGTAGCTCCATTTCTCCTCGCAGCCCTCCCTGCCCTTGTGGCTGCATTCCTTTCAGTTCAGTATCTTCCTGCTGACCTTTTCCTGCTACTTGAACCTGTGAATGCTGAAAACAACAGCAACATCAACACATGCAACGAAAAAATATATGATATTAATACCCTATTTAATCTATGTGATTCCAGCCTGATTCTAGCCTGGGTCAGTACTTGATCTGCACCATGCCTACTCAGCATTCTAGAAGTTTGAGGAGAGCACAGTCCAGCAGACCATGAGAACAGAGCCGGACTGGTGATTGTGCAAATACATAGATTATAACATCCACTGTTGTTTTAAAACTTGTGGGAGAGAGTCATCTAGAAATAGGATCACAGTGTTTTTTCATGGTTGGAAAGATGCATTCTGACTACTGAAGAATAGCAGAGCACTCTTCAATTTCCTTACTAGCAACCGACTCAAACTTTTTAGCCTCTAAATAGTTCCTATATAGCAGCCTTAATGACCTCCAAAAGACAAACAAAGAAACTAGATTCAATCTTGTCTTCAATATTTAATTATTTTATTTTGTGTTTGGATTTAGCTATCTCAGATCACAGGATGCATGCATTGCTTGCTCCAACCGTGGCCTGGTGCGAATATACAAGATGCAGTAGTATACTTATAGTGGACATACAATTGAGTTGTACTTGTGGAGCATTTCACAGATAGCCTTTTGTTTGTACAAGGTAGCCACATCCATTATGCTGAAGTCCTATACAAATATACCGTAAACAGTTTGAAAAATGACAATGACAACAACAACAACAACAAAACAATTCTCTATTTACATACATCAATCTCAATGTTGGCTCCATGTTCTAGAAGTAGCTGACATATCTTGATGTCACCATTCTTAGCAGCCATGGCCATAGCAGGAAAACCACTATCCTAGAGAATGATATGTTAATATACTTACACAGAAACAGGTCTACACGTGTTACAAATTTCAAAGATACGCACCATCTGTGGAAGGTTTACATCGATGAATTTGCTTCCCAGTAGAGTCTTCACTGTATCTACTTTTCCCCGATTTGTGGCTAGCATTAGAGGAGTTAATCCAGCCTGAGGGAGTGATAAAACAAAAGCAATATTTCCAGGGACACAATTACCGATGGGAAAGTATCATTGAAATTACATATTTTATTATGCACATTTCATGGATACTATTTAAACAAGCACTCTCCGGGTGAACCAGCCAGGGGGAGATGTCATGCAACACTTGCCACTTAGTCAGTTACTATGGCATGCAAGTAAAGTTGTGGCTACACGATTATTGTCTACTCACTGCATTCATTTTGTTGACTTGTGCTCCTCTTTCCAACAATTCTCCCACAACATTCTCACTGCCTTTATAACACGCAACATGGAGGGAGGATTCTCCTGTGGTCTTCCCTGCTCCCTAGAACATCAACAAGTTAACCATCGCTCAGACACAGTCCATCTGGTTACTACTGCAGGATATGTTTCTTATCTACCTGAACACTCCCAGAATGCGAGATCATACTGATAGGCACCAGGTTTGCCACTCTCTGTATAGTAAAGACTTGTACATAGTACCCACCTCCATCACTAGTTCTGTGTCTGCTCCACTCTCTATGAGCATCTTTGCGATCTTTCTATTATTAACCCTAGCAGCTTCCATCAGTGCAGTCCATCCTTTCTGTACACAATATATATAGTAAATTCATGGAGTGCAGATGCCATCTTCTTCTTACATGAGCCTGCCTGTTAGGATTAGCATTGTACTCCAAGTAAAGCTTCACCAGCTCTTCATCCCCAGAACAGGCTGCCTCTATCAGTGGTGTACTACCGTCCTATGTTGCACACAGGAAACACAATAAGTATACTACACCCCATCAACATCACTACCTAGGGCAAGTAGAGGATAGAGGTCAAAAGATCAAAATCAGAATTCCAGTAAAAAGGGTGTGTCCGTACTCTAGAGCTCCATATCTTTTTACACACACAGTATATAGTGCTTTCTTTTGGCAGCAAAATTATTATTATCACTAGAAAAAGAGACCTTCCCTCAAATTTTGACAGGCTTACAGTATATAGGACACGAAGAGGAAAATGTTGATAAATATTTAATACGATCTCTGAGACCAAATCTGAGGCTTTTATTAACCCCCCCCCCCTCCCCAATGGATGGAAACAGACAGACGACTTTAGTTTATATTGAGCAGATTCAGATTGGAGCTTATGTTCAGTACGGTTAGTGTTTAGTCAGGTTTCAAGCCAACTATGGCTACTAGGTTCACACACATTCTATTCAATGGCATTTACTCTTTTGAAAGAGTTTCTTCCCAGTTTCCCAAGACATCTCACGATTCCATGGGATTTACATTTCCCAATTTCCCAAGCCAAACTTTGGAAAGTAGATAGTTCTGTTCAGCCCAGAATCCATGGTTCAGCAGCTGGCCCTTCCTTTTCACTTTTCTTTTTTTGTTGCTAGTAAAAATTATAATATTACTGACGATATATCAATACCGCATTTATTAGAAGTGCGTCACTATTGTAGAGTTCCTGGCATTACCTGGGGAAAGTATATATCTAGCAGAGGGCACAAAAGAGAACGAGGAACATTGTACCCCCCCCCCCCCCCCAAGATATTGAACCCCAAACCCCTTTTACGACTCATTAAAATTTTTATTTTTATCAAACCAGTCAAAGATGACAGTAACTTCCATTAAATCTCTCCATTTCCACAACTGCAATGTTATTCTAATAGAGCAGGGCTAGAAGCAACCTCACTAGCAAACTATTTGCATAAGTGAGTTATAATGTAAATGGTTGGTAATGCTGCCATTGTGCATTACTTTGTGTGTTAACATCGGAACATGAAAATGCATGTGCAAGAGCACAAAATGAGGGATGTGACCCCTTCCCCGTCCCTAGGGATATCGATTCCCCAACGTTACTCTCCCAAACCTCTTTTATGACCACTAAAAACATTGAAATAGTCAAAAATGATACTACCTTCCATAAATCTTGCTATTTCAGCAACTGTGATGATTTTCTAATAGAGTAGGGCTAGAAACAGCCTCCCTAGCAAACTATTTGCATTAGGTGAGATCCAATGCAGCTAGCATAGTTTGTTGGCACTACTGCCATGTTGCATTGTTAGTATACTATTGCAAAATAACATGCGCAGGGGTATTCCCTAAACAAAATGGCCGACAATCTCAAGTGTTATACCATTTGATGGTGCCATTTACATCACAGGGAAACCCCTATGCTAAATTAGATGTGCCCATGACTTTCCTCGTGAAAAGTTACCCCCAATGAGCCCCTTTGAGTCCCCCACCTAGGCTTCCCCTGGAATTCTACGGGGACCAAATAATCAATCAATCAATCATATGAATATGAGATTTCCTGCTTCACTGAAATCAACATCACCACTTAAACTGTGGTGGCTACAGCCAAGCAGTTGGGTTGAATAGGAATGCAAGGCTACATGAGTATGTATGTGAGATTGAGGCCTCCAAAACTATGCCTCCTTTTGGTACTACAATTATAGCCAACGATATGTGCTCCCAAATTTGAAGACCTCTATCTCACATATTCGTGAGATCACCAGCTGCCATGCATTCCAACTCAATCTGAGCTTGACATGAGCAGCTGAAACATTTGTGTGGGGCAGTTACTACAGGCTCCTTTGAAATCTGCTATATAACAATGTGTGAAATACTTGATTGAAGTTTGGAATGTGGGTGCAAGTAGGCATGGTCACACACCCTGCAATTATAGTGCCAAAAGAAAGCACACATAGATATAGAGAAATTCTATACCAATGGAACTTCAAATATATGGAAGTTATAGAGCACTAAAGTAGGGAGGGACACGCTTATTTTTTAGATTTTAACCTTTTGACCTTCCCCCAATGATTATGTCTACGCTAATCAGTATTGTCTGGTTGCGCATGGTTGGTTACTGCTAGGCCACACAGCATACCATGGTAGTTGCTATCTCTACATCTGCTCCATGCTTCAGTAAAGTTCTTGCCATCTCTATGTAGCCCATGTCAGATATGTACAGCAAGGCAGAGTACTTGCTCTATAAATAATAAACAAACACAGAAAAGTGACATCACAAGTCTAAACGGAAACACGCACTTAATTGAATACATAAGTTGAATACATAAGTAAATAAAATAATTATTAAATAGTAACAATAATAATAATAACAATAATTATTAATATGTCAACTGAGAGTTCATTGAGAATAATAATAATATAGTAGTAGTATTAGTAGTAGTAGTAATAATAATAATAATAATAATAATAATAATAATAATAATAATAATAATAATAATAATAATAATAGCAATAGTAATAGCAACAACACAACACAACAACACAACACAACAACACAACAACACAAAACAACAACAACAACATATCCTTACAGAAAGAAGACTGTTTGGGTTAGCGCTGTTCTTCAGCAGGAGGTTAGCTATTCTCACATAGTTCTCAGTGACAGCTAGCAGCAATGCAGTCCAATCATTCTATTATTATAGAGCAGTTTATAAATATAAAGTAATATATCATTCTAATCCTCTTGCCTTAGTAGATTTAACATTAACATCAGCACCATTTTCAATAAGGAGCTCAGCCACTTCATAATGCCCTCCAGTACAGGCCCACATCAAAGGTGTCCAATTCTGTGTATTAGATTCATGAACTAACAGCATATTCTATTCCACGCAGCATAAAGAGAAGACTCCACACAGAAGCACAAGCTTACTCGGGGGAAGCCGTCCGTCATGTTCACATCAACCTGCTTCTTTCTTAGCAACTCCTTAACTGCCTCGTACTTACCAATTTCACAATAACCAATCAAACGCTAGAACAACAAAAAGTAGAAGCCGGCATGATTATGTAAACTATAGAGTAGGCAAGCACACCTGATTACATACACAATGTATATAGGCGTGTGTGTGTGTGTGCTTGTGTTATGTGGACATACCTTTTTAAAAAAGGGTAGCATTTTTTTAAGCCCTGAACCAAGTTTCTTGGCTAATCCCATTTTCCCCTTTTTAACAATAGTCATATCAGCAGCTCTTTTACCATCCTAGGGGAAAGGGAGGGAAAGCACGCGAAAGAAAAACAATATAACAACAACAAACAACAACAACAAATGAACAAACAACAACAAACAACAATAAAACAAATAAATAAAACAGACAACAAACAACAATAAATTAAACAAACAGAATAAAACGAACAAGAAACAACAATAAACAAACATTAAAATAGCAACAATATTGCCTACATATTAGCACATATTAGCAGCAAAATGAAAACAAAAGTCACATGATCTATAGCCAGAGAGAACATCATCCTCGAAGGCAGGCTCTTGGCCAGGAGCCACAACATTGAACATCTCAATAGCCTCCATAGATGACCATTTTTACTACTAAGTGCGTAATAATAAGTGCGTAATAATAATAATACCACTCAGGTATCAACTTCCATAAGCAATAATACACACACACACACACACACACACAACATGGAGTTTCAACATGAATTGGTATGTACAGATGCCACACTGTGTAGTACATACTCTGTCCTTCAGTTCCCCATTAGCACCATATTCTCGAAGGAGCTTGACAGTGCCCCAGTGACCGCTACTGTAGGCAAAGAACAGAGCAGTCCATAGCTTTCCCTATCATGCAGTGGAAAAGTCAGTCATCATTTACGTTTCTCCCTCAAATGCCAACAACTTCAATACTTATTTCTTACATTGAGTTGTGCAGAATGTCTATAATATGGGCACATACATACATACATACATACATACATACATGTGGTTAAAAGGTATCAGTCTGGAGCTACTTCACTGTATTTCTATACGACTTTAGTTAGCTGTATTATTACTCTCTCAGGCCAGATAGAAAAACAATAGAGTGAAGTATTAATACAGCTTTGGCTGAGGGTAGTGATCATCACCAAGTCTAGCAAAACCTTGATTCACAAATGCAGGATCAGCATTGTTGGTTCTCACTCCCTTCAGAGCCACATAACAGGTGTAGCCAGTTTGGTCTCATAATGAAAGAAGGGTCATTTAGAGAGCTTCTCACCAAAAGATCTCTGAGAAAGTTGAAAGAATTGGGATGGTAAGGTTTAGCAGAAATTGCTTCCCCTTCTGAATCTGAAGAAGTAATGGAGAAGTCAGTGAAGGTGGTCCTTGCATTCCTGCCACTGACCTAGCGTGACAGATACTTGAGACTCGAAATAACAGGCAGCTTCTCTTAAGGTTCATGCCCACAGTGTATGCATGCTAGCTTCTCTTTGAAGGGGGCAGTCATTCATCACAGTATGCATGCTAGGTACAGTCATTCATGCCACAGTGTGCATGCTAGCTTCACTTTGAAGGGGACAGTCATTCATCACAGTATGCATGCTAGGTACAGTCATTCATGCCCCAGTGTGCATGCTAGCTTCTCTTTGAAGGGGACAGTCATTCCACAGTATGCATGCTAGGTACAGTCATTCCTGCCACAGTGTGCATGCTAGCTTCTCTTTGAAGGGGACAGTCATTCCACAGTATGCATGCTAGGTACAGTCATTCATGCCTCAGCATGCATGTAGCTTCTCTTTGAAGGGTACAGTAATTCATGCCACAGTACATATGCATGCTAATAGGGAGGCCCACCCATGTTTAATTGAGGTGATATTCTGTAGTACTAAAACATGTCAGGCCAAAATTGGACCTGCTGGAATGGCCATAGTAGTGGACAGGTGGTTAGTTTGGGTTTCCACGCCAGCCTCACTCCCACACATTGATGGTCAAACTCCAACCACTAGGTCTGGTTGCAGCAAGCAAGGGCTCTCACCCCATCAGTGCACACCATGAGCCTACCTGCAACTCCGCCTCTCATTAACCTCAGTTTGATATCCATGTCGCTTAGGATAGTCATACTATTACAAGTCCAAGCACTAATGAACTGTGTAACTGGTAGTGCACCGGACTATGGATCTAACGGGTGGGAACGGATATGAAACACATGAGTAGGTTTTGATTCAACTAGGTTTTGATTCAACTCTTGCATCCAATCTATTGCATCATCATGTTTTGAACTTTATAGAATTATTGAAGTGATGAAGAGCTTTCCTAACCTCTGAGGTCTCAGCTAGAGGCTATAAAGATGTCAGGGTTGAAGAAAATGCCTGGAACGAAGTGGCTATCCAGGTAACTAGCTAGCTATTGCCAGCTATTTCAGGTAGTAATATTTCTTTCTGCACCTCCTCCTGCTAGCCAATAGCAAAATCAAATCCAACTCTTCCTCACTGCTAGTACTGCCGTCCATTGCATTGGTCAAAGTTCAAATGCGGCGGACTCAAAAATTCAACGCAAATATTGTGAACCTTGCAGCGAAATGGAACTGATTGCGCAACGCATGCAATGGAAACAGGTTCAACGGAATCGATTGTCATCTGTAAACCTGCCTTAAAGCTTGTATAATACCTCCATTAGTTTCCCAAAGAATTGTCATCTGTGAACCTGCCTTAAAGCTTGTATAATACCTTCATTAGTTTCCCAACATTGCCTCATTACTGAAAATACAACCAGGCATCCCTCTGGTGCCGTGAACAACCCGGGAATCAACTATGGCTGGCCCAAGCTAAAAGTTCCTGCCCATTAATCCTAGTCCTACAGCCCTCATCCTAACAGCCTTAGCCAGGTAGGCAACAAGCTTGAGCTTTGGATATTCATAATTGATCCATTGGAGTGTCCGCGACAGCACTGGACACAAACGCTTAATAGGAGCATAACCTAGCCTTTCCTTAGCTGGTATGCATGGCCATGTACTGCATATATATATATACATATATATATATGCATATATATAACACACATATATATACCTTCATCTGATAATCAATGTCCAGCTGGTGTTGTTCTAAGAGCAAGGCTACCACGCCTGCATATCCCAGCTCAGATGCCAGTATGAGACATGTTTTGCCATCCTATTGGTCAGAAAGAAACTTGTAGCATGTATCGGAGAGCACCACAAAGAGAGAAGGGAGAGAGAGGCAGAAATGCTAGCACAAGTTTGTCACTACACACCTCATCAGTTCTATTGATGTCGTGTTTGTTCTGGTCCCACTTCTCAAGCAGTACGTCCATGCAGTTCACATCACCTCGCTTGGATGCTTCAAGTAGCATCTACGAAACCATACCACCATACGATGTAAAGTTGATACACATATTCTAACTTGTGTATATATATGTATATAGCATGAAGTACTTGGTTATATTTGCCCAGCTACTAATAGGCAGGCATGACTCACACCCCAGAAATTAGTATGCTAACTCAACTTAAGGTGACATACAAGGTTAAGTACGTGGGTAGCCAGGGAGATCTAAGGAGAGAGTGCAAATAACAAGAAGTACCATGTACATATATATAATTGTCAAAATATTTTCTGTCATTCGCTTAATTAAGAAGCGTTATTATGAGTGTGTGAATGATTTCCTGTTCGTACCCTTTCCATAGTCATGAAGACGCGTCCATCCAGCTCCAAACAAATGATTGTGTTTTGGTCAAAAAATGTCCCTTCCAAGGTGCAGGCCTCAAACATTTGCTCGAATATCTTCACCTGCTCAGATAGCAGCAGCCAGGTAATTCTCACACAGCACAGTTCTACGCGATCATATACCATCAGTGCCACTTGAGACAGACTGAGTTCCCTCAACTTGTCGTAGTGTCGTGTGCGTAACACATCCAGATGAGCCAGCGTACAAATGTTGGGATTTTGCTCAATAGTTTCGATTAATTTTTTGAAAATTGCTTCATTTGGCTTTCTTGGGTGAAAGTTTCTCTTCTGAAGGGCCCTAACAAAGGGAGCAATGGTGGTCTTCTTCTGAAAAATCCTCAGATCACTAGTGTACTTCTTCATTTTGTGCTTGAGAACTACACTGCCGAACTTGCCAATGATAACATCGAGGAGACCGCAGTCAAGGAAACTCCAGCATTTAGAGATGTGTCCAAATAAATGTTGTACAGTTTTAACATAAGGTTTGGACAGCACAGACATCAAGTAATTGGAGTACTCTGGGTAATGCCTTGCACTAGTAAGTTTAAACTTGAAGGTTTGCATGCTCAAGTCCTCTCTGCTCAACTCTTCCATGATTTCCACCTGGAGGTCTTCGAATATGTTCTGAAGCTCTTCTACTTCAGTGTAAGTTTCATCACCTAAAATTGATGGAGGTTTAGAACATTCTAACATTCTAGGATAGCCATCAACATGTCAATACCTGACTTACAATCCTCAGGAAGAAGAGAATCTGACAAGGATGATTCGTGCCTACAGAATGTTCTTCCATACTTCCCCAGTGCAGTATTCATGATGGCCGTTTCAAGCATGACCCAGCTGAAATCTTCGCGCCTGCTGCTTCTCCACCATTGTTCGATCATATATGCTGCTTGGTCGCCACTCATTGATGGGTCCTGCTTTATCTTCTCCACTTCTTCAATGCCAATCAAATAATTTCCAATAGAGTCCCACTCTGGGTAGTCAGCAACACAGTTAAGCACACTTTGACGAGTGCAACACTCTTTTCTTTGGCCAATTTTCTCTATTGTTTATATAAATAAATATATGGATATGAGAACACTCACATAAACAGAATTTAAAATATCATATAGTGTAACTAAAAAAACTTTAGTACAAATAGCTAGTATTAGGTCGTTATTTGGACTGTAAGGGTTTTAATGCTCTAACAATGCGTGCATTTTGGTGGATTAGAAGTTTAAAGGCCAACTGCTCATGGCAATAGAGTCTTGTGGCACGAGGTGCTTCAACTGTGTGAAGCAGAACTGCTATAAGCAATGCTCACTAAATCAATGGGCTGGAGCATATTTGGTACACAGCTTTTGGCTTAATATTAAAATGGTGGAATAGACCACTGTGGTAGGGGGAGCAGACCATTTTTTAACATTAATTTTTCTTTCTCTTCCTTCACCATTCTATACTTTCACTATTATACTAACTGCATTTCAAGTCTCAACTCATTATTGTCAACCACTCTTGAGTTATGATACTTTTTAGCCACCCATATCATTGTATATAATATACAGCTCAAGAAATGAATATACCAAGTATTAAAAAACTGAGGTTACGACTTTGGAGCTCCATAGCTTCTGCACACTTCACTGTATGTCCTTGATACAGCTCAAAAGATAGATCTCTCCGTGTGCTCTCTTTTGATAACTAGAATTTTTTTGCATAGGTACAACCATACCTGCAGTCAAAATCGGGAGCCTCAAAACAAGTTTTCTGCATTTCTAACTCCTAATTGGAAGGTAAGACATTTGAAATTAATATCAGTGGCTGGAGGAAGCTGGTGGAAAATTATTTTTTGAAATTAATTTTCCACCTGCACGCTTACCACGCGCCTGCCCACAAACTTATGTTTTAGCGACTAATGATAACACCCGTTGTATAGAGTAGAGCTTCATCTAGCCATTGGTACTAATTTCAACTGTCTTGCCACCTTCCAATTAGGAGTTAGAAATGCAGAAAACTTGGGTAGGCTGGTTTAGAGCCCCCCAATTTTGACTGCATGTAACTTGGGTATGCTTGTACCTATGCAACAGTTTTTAGTATCAAAAGAGAGCACACAGAATGATCTATCTTTTGTTTGCTCAGCTAAGCGCATAGTTACATGCTTCCTGTATAAAAGTGGCCTAGAGCCTGCTACAGTGTATATAGCAAAGAGGTGCCACAAGAAATTCTACCTTAATAGTTGTTCTTTGCGCCCAGACCACAACTGTGAAGCAACTACTTAATAGTTTGGCCACATACATAATACATCAGTTGGACAAAGGAATGAATGTGGAAACTGGCCATTTTTACACCTCTCACAAAAACTAGTAACAACAGATTTTTGTTGTACAAACCAATGTGTGATGCTTGGTATTGCACAGGAACAAATCCAGTGGTGGAAGATCGAGAAGAGGACAGGGAGTCCACAATACTAATCCCAGAGTCCCCAGAATATCCTCGACTGAACTGTCGTATATTCTGTGCTATCCTCACTTCTTTAAGGGCTGGCTGCAACATAATCCTCTCCAGCTCGTCTAAACTAACATTTGTCCCACTCTTGATCCACCTGTAAGCCAGTCTGGCCCTGATTGAATCAGGTGGGCCATCGGTCCTAATGTATTCCCAATCGCATGACTCCATTCCTAGCATGATGCCCAGTGACCTCAACTTATGGACATCTTGAATTTGCTGTGCTACTGTAAGTGGACACAGGCTGCCTATTAGAATGATATAATACATGTAAGTTAACCTTCTATGTGTGAGGATACAATTCTAATAATGAATGAACAAGTCTACCATGGGCATAATAATATAGGAAGCAAGTTTTGAGCTGCTAGCTACTAGCTACCATATTTCACTGTGGAAACAAAATATTCATGTGTCAAAAACTAAATGAGTCCAATACACATGGAGGGGGTACAAAATCAATATCTACACCCCCACCTGGTGGCTGGCTGACTTAGATTAAATGAGTCCAATACACATGAAGGGGGGACACAATCAATATCTACACCCCCTGGAGACTGGCTTGGATAAAATGAGTCCAATACACATGGAGGGGGGACACAATCAATATCTACCCCCTGGTGCTAGCTTCTAGGCATGCATTTCCACTTAGCTGATTGTCAGCTTGTCGTCACACATCTCTTCCTCCCAATCTTGTATTATTAAAATTCTTATTGATTTTGATAAGTGCTTGACATCATGCCCCCCCCTTAATATCCAGATTCCTCCAGTTGCCCCCCCCTTGGACAATTTTCTAAATGAAACCCTGACATGGGCTAAAAAGATCGAATGAGGTGAAAATCTTGGCTAGGGCCTGAACAAAGTTATCAACGAGGTTTTGCTAGTCTTCATCTACTGGAAGTTTGCTGGTTTCCAGTTCTTCTTCATTGTCGTTATTGAGGTAAGAGAAAAAGGGTCTATAGAACCCGCTTGACTATCCACCTCAGAGATAAACCATGTAATTTCTACCACTGCTGTACTATCACCTCTCCCTGCTTTAGAGTGAATGTCGTCATCTTCATTGCCATCTGTTGCCACTGAAATCCCATGGACTTTTGCACGGTACAAAAACATACCGAGAACACAATTCGAGGGCACCTATATACATCATTTGGACTTTGAATATCTCTATGAGGGCAAGTACTACTGAAGGGTAGCCATTCGAGGAACTATGGTAACTAATATTCAAGCCATTATTCAGCTACAGGCAGCTACTACTAATAGCTAACTGGCCCGACCCAAACTTCTTGAAGATAATGTAAAGAGTGGTCCTCTCTTCAATATCTTCATGCAGTATATTAAATAGAACATTTTTTAGGTGAACCATGAGTATATATTTTCTTTTCCAAAACAAACTTTTTTCGGGGGGGGGGGGGGATAGGGGGGTAATTGGGGTAGGGAGATGAATCCAGGTCCAGGTTGATTGATGTGGTTAGTCAGTAAGACTAGCTCAAGCCATATCTCTTTTGCATAGCAACCACAAACAAAACCAAAAATGAACGAAATGCCTTCAATGGTGGTAAACCACGACCTGACTTGTTAGGCGTCTTGCACTGTGCACATGCAAGAATTAACAAATTGTAGGTAATTAAAACACTAAGTAGATGGGTACTTCTTGTTCAAAGAGAAATAATTGGATATTGATGCATGCATTCACTTGTGACGAAGCAACAGCATGAGTGAAGGGTGCCTTCTTCATCAGTTGAGGTATCTATCAAGAAAGCACTGTTTTGATGTGCTAACCAGCCTAGAGACAATAAGGTGTAGTAGTGGTAGTTTTTGGTTCTTTATCTTTAGCTTAGGCCAAAGGTTGAATCTTCAAACATCTGGTACGGTAGACAATGAATTGGTCTCGAGTCCTTCCATGTTATACTCTGGACTCATTCTCTGCCTTCAGCTAATAGCCACCTAAATGGCTAAATGGATACACACTTATTATTGCTCTCTTTTTTCGTCGAAACCATTGATGACAACGCTTGCAGCTATAAACTTTACTATTTCAGCAACTGTGGTGTCTCTTCTATTCACCTGCGAGCAGCATAGCTCTCTGATAGTGGCCAACTTGTCTGTTTTCATACAGAACATGAAAGTGAAAGCATATGAGGGGCCTTAAAGGCCTTAAAACTACACCAGTCCAGACCTTACTGAGGCTCAAGGCTTTGGCAGTGTAATTGAGACAAGAGTGACATATAGGGATAGAAGGTTGGAACTACATTCGATTTCTGGTTTGGATCTTCACAGTCACCATGATATTTTGCCGCAAATAAATGAGGCATGTACAGAATCTCTCCCAGCTGCTGGATTTTGTATCGGATGTCTGCTGGTGTAGTCAGAGATCTATACTTACAAGGTCATGGTTGTCAGAACCTCAAGTGAGATAAGGTAGCCTAGGAAGAAGATAGAAAATGTTTTGCAAGCCACTTCCAAGGAGGACTCTCTCTCAAAATCTATGTGCTGATTTAAAGTGATGTCTGTTGATAATTCTTTAGGATGAAGAGTAAGAACACACCATAGCACTACTTAGTGGAAGAAGCCAAGGCAGTGGTTATATGATTATAGTAGACTTGTCCATGAAAGTGGTTTAGGGCACTGATGTAAAGTGAAGTTGATGCCTTTAAAAGGAGAGAAGTGCAGGCGTATGAAGAAAATCACATGGAGGAGGGGTAAATGATTCATAGTGGTCTTTGAACCTTTTCACACTCCAGGTTTTCAACCTCCCAAAATGTCTTGGCCAGAGATATACGTCCAGAATATCGTTAATGTATTCCATACAGATTAAACACAAGGAACACTTCAATAGCTGTACAGCAATCACTATGTATTAAACTACTAGCGTTTCAATGTACAGAGCATACCTTATCTCACTTGGGCTGTAACAATCCACTAACATAGGAAGACAATATATGAGAGAAATGTTTGGATACCATCTTCTGCTGGATATGTTTTGAAAACGATACCAAAGCACTTTGCCTGTCACATTTGGTACTGATATTTAATGTCCTGCTATGGCCAGTTAACAAAAACAAAGAATATCAACTTACAGCATGAGTACGGTTTTTATATGGCTAGCTGCAAGCTGGTAAAATCACATAAGAGGCCCAATAATGTAAAAAGACGTTACAGTTCTGCAGTGGTTCTAAAGGAACGCTCAAGATAATCATCAGAGCCATAAACGCATTTTTAAAGGGATAATTTGGAGGTGAACCATGACGAGCAATCACCTTGCATCAGTACACCCTTCAGCATGCATTACCAATCTCTTCTGCTTGCTACCATCTACGGTGGCATGTTATTATGCATATTTAGTTCTGGGCGGTCTTATTTATTGAACCATTGCTTAGAAGATTTCATGTCATACCTTTTGGAGAAGTATTTGAGTTCATACCTTTTGGAGAAGTATCTGAGCTAGCATGTGAACTTCCTACAAAATCCCTTGACACTTCACATTGAGAAGGTGGTTTACCTGCATATCCACATATAGGCACATATAGGACAGAGCTGTGTAAAAACTACAACAAATGCACATCTGCCATTACCTCTTCGTGTATGAAGTACTCCCTCCAGCTCTTTTTTCACATTGTCGTAGTAAGTACCATTCAGTGAATCCAAAAAATCTGAGTAAAGGTGAGGGTTGACTTTAACAGCACTTTTAACGTTGCCAAGAATAGCATTTGCAACTTCTGTTCCAGTGCTGTTAAGTCGTGTTCTACTCTCTGTTTCCTCAGTGATCAGGCCTTTGGCGATAAGTATGGAAGCTAGATCATGGACGTCGTGCTTGATGAGCTCTGCCAGCTTATGGGAACAGTCTCTTAAAGCTTGAAACTCTGGCGGTTCTGAATCATCCATATAAAGTGGATCATCTTCTCGATTAGGAGGCCAGCTCTTATCAATCAATGCATGCCACTATAAAGCACGAAGGAAAGTTACATACCGAACGCCTGGAGATGGGAGGGGGAAAAGGAAAAGAAAAGAAAAACGGTAAGGGGGTAAAACCCCGCTACCGATGGTTGTCAGGAACGAATCGGCTGACATTATGCTAGCAAATGTCGACTACCGGTCTGGTTTCAGTCTCTCAGTGGATCTGCAGATAGAATTGATTCCTAATCTACCTGAACATAGCTGCCCTGAACACAGTATTTTTCCAGAAAGGATCTGCCAGATTATCTGCAGCAGAAGAGACTCACTTGAACTAGCTACAATGAACAGATCAACTTAACAGAAGGAATCCACACATAATAATCCACACAATTATCCTGTGGAGTAGATTTCCCTTAACATAACAACTTTTCATGTATAGCTAGCTACCTGTTAGCAGATTGTATCTCCCTGAACTACATACAGACCGGTTGCACATATAATAGCAGAATAAGCCTCCCAGAGTACCTGAAACAAACAGATCTTAGCTGAAAGGTAGCTACCATTGGACAAATGAATCGCCTGCACATAATCATCCACCTTAACAGATCTGCCAGAAGAGTAGATCATCAATGAATTTCGTACAAATATTATCTAATAATATGGCTACCATATAGGACTGATACACCATATTACTGTACAGGCCAGAAGAGATTCCTATAAGTGTATGCTTGGCTGTATATACTGTGTATCATGTGATGTTAATGGGCACTGCCATGTATACAACAAAAAAAAATCAGGACGTGTATACCCCAAAAAACCCCGGACAATTACCACCTGGACAAATACTCCCCATGTCAATTAGCCACTAGGACATATCCCCCCCCCCCCCATAAAAAATTTAAAAAAATTGGGAAATGTGCTAGGTCAATAAGCTTGAGGGTTAGGGCTAGGGTTATGGCTAGAGCTAGGGCTAGGGCAATAAGGTTTAGGAAATGGGCTAGGGCTAGGGCTAGGGCTAGGGCTATATAGGGCTAGGGCAATAGGTTTAGGAATAGGGCTAGGGCTAGAGCTAGGGCTAGAGCTAGGGCAAAATCCCAACTTTCATCCATAAGAAAATATTTATGGGTTGGGTAAATGTCTAGGTTGGCACGGGTGGGAGGGGGGGGGATGGAGTATTTGTCGAGGTGGTATAGCCAAAATGTTGAAAGTTGTTGAACTAGGTAATGAATTAAGCTATTCTCTCCTCTTTTGAATACAGGTGATAGGAGACCGATTCTTGCTACTCCTGGTATATATGTATTCGTAGTTTATTAGGTGTTCCCCCCCCCATTTTTCTCTCTTTTATTATGTGTGGAACAAATGTTCGAGTAGAGAGGTGTACAAACTCCAAACCATATTACTCTTGCTGCTGGCACAGTCAGTGTAGGTGTTATTACTCTTGCTGCTGGCACAGTCAGTGTAGATGTTATTATACTCTTGCTGCTGGCACAGTCAGTGTAGATGTTATTACTCTTGCTGCTGGCACAGTCAGTGTAGATGTTATTACTCTTGCAGTGGAGTAGGAACAGGGGGGGCAGGGGGGGCAGCTGCCCCCCCAATATTACCAATGGGGGGCAGTGCCCCCCCAATATATTCTCCATAAAATTATGTTCACAGAGGCTAACAGCTATTACATGTGGCTAACGCTTCTACACTAATGCAGTGCAGCTACAATGTTCTATTTAGTGCACTATGCATAGCTGTAGTAGTGACTATGATTGAAAAAAGAAGAAAAATAGACAACAGTCAGTTAGGCATCAAGTCCTTCTTTCGTCCCTCAGTGGAAGCACCTCCACTTGAAGGTATGTATACAAGTTAGCTATAATTATTAGTAGTTATTGCTAAGTTCTCCCATTTTATTGCTATGATGTTAAATTAAATTTGACAGAGGTTGACAAAGAAGATTCAAATGATGCTGAGGAAATGTGTTCTGATACTGACATAAGTGAGTCTATTACTGGTAGCACCACCACTTCATCCAGAACCTCAACTGTGTGTAATAGTTTGCAGAGGGACAATCAATCAACCAACTGATGAAGCATTGCTAACCAAAACAGACAAAAATTATGGTTCTGGAAGAAATCTTCACTTTCTCTCATCATGGTACAAGTCGTTCGCATGGATTCACTTTTGCTCCGAATCATTAAAAGTATTTTGCTAACTACTGTCAAGCAGCGGACAAATCAGGGGTTACAGTTATGAGTACAAAAGTGTTTAGTAGAGTTGGATATTCTAATTGGAAAAAAGCCACTACACGATTTAAAGAGCATGAGTGTTCTCTAGCTCACAGGGATGCTATAGCAGCTCATATTTCAACAAGGTCTACACCTGTGTCTGAAATGCTTCAAAGTCAAGCTGATAGTATCCAAATTAGCAGGAGACATAGTCTGATGAAGCAGTTTTCTGCTTTACATTATTTATTACGACAAGGTATTTCTGTCAGAAATGACCATGCTGGTGGCTCTAATTTGACTGTTATGCTCAAGCAGGTGCTCGATGAAAAAACTTGGGTAGAAGCCAAAAAATATCAGTCCCCAGAAATAATTAATGAAATTATTCAGCTAATGGCTCATAAAGTGTTACGTTCAATGATTGTCGATTTACTTCCTCAGCGGTGGTTTTCGCTCTTGGCCGACGAAACTAGGGATGTTTCCAATCGTGAACAGCTTGTTATTACTCTGCGATGGGTGTCAGAAAATTATGAGATTAATGAGGATTTCTTTGGCCTCATTCAAGTTGATGCCACTACAGCTGAATGTATCTTCTTGTCACTGTAACATTGTTTATTTTCTTTAGGCATTCCTTTTGAGCTTTGCAGGGGTCAGGGATATGACAGAGCAAGGAATTTTCAGGGTCATATTAGTGGTGTTGCCAGACGATTTCAAGATGAAAACACGTCTGCTATTTCTGTGCACTGTCTTGCTCACTGTGTGAATTTGTGTACAAGATGTTGCCAGAAATAGCAAGTGTATAAAGGAAGCCTTAAATTTTGCTATGGAAGTCATCCAATTGATAAAATATTCACCAAAGAGGCAAGTAGTATTTGATAAAGTTCAAAGGCAGCAAGAAGGCTCACCTAAATCAGGAATTCGCAGTCTTTGCCCAACTAGGTGGACAGTCCGCACTGGAGCAATGCAAGCAATTCTTGATAATTATGAGTTAACTATGGAAGCATCCTCACATGGTTCAGATGACTGCTCTAGGCGAGCTAGTGGTATAATAGCACTTATGGATATTTATAAAACCTACTTTGGCTTGAAGCTTTCTATACTAATTTTTAGTATTACAGAACAGTTGTCAGTTACACTCCAAGGAGTAAATACTACTGTTGATGATTGCTTTGCTGCAGTTAATGTCACCATTCACGCTCTGACCAAGTACAGAAATGATGAAATGTTCAAAATAAATTTTGAGGCTGTCAAAGAAGAAGCAAGAGACAAGTGTGATGAACCAGTATTACCTAGGCAACGACGACTTCCAAGGAGATTAAATGATGGGTCAGAGGAGCATGCTTTTAGTTCTATAGAGTACCTTTACAGAAAAGAATATTTTGAAGTAATCGATAGCATAAAAGGAGATCTCGAAAAACGGTTCACACAGAAGAATTTTCTCTTTGTGAGAAGCATCGAGACTCTGCTGATTGATAGTGCTAATGGCAAACCAGTAACTCTGTCTGATGAAATTGTTGATCTTTACCAAAGGGATATTGACATGCAGAAGTTAAGGCTCCACCTTCAGCTCCTTCCAGATGCCATCAAATCGGTAAATATGGATGGAATTCCCATTAGAGAAGTGACACGAATACAAACCATTTGTGATGTTTTTAACAAGCAACCCAGTTTGAAAAAAATTATTACAGAAGTGCATAAGCTACTTAAACTATATCTAACCATTACAGTCACTACAGCTCAGCAGAGCGCAACTTTTCTTCTCTTAAGCGTATCAAAACCTACCTGAGAAATTCGATGATGCAGCAACGCTTAAATCATTGCATGATGCTCAACATACATCGGGACAGAACTAATGCACTCGATCTGAACAGCATTATGAAAGAATTTATTGAAACTAATGAAACACGTATAAACTATTTTGGACATTTTTGAATAATTATTATATACTATAATTATAAAGAATCTTCAAACATGTTGCATATAACTAACTATCTCGGATCAGGATCTGCCCCCCCAATATTTTTTTCCTTCCTACTCCCTGCTGGCACAGTCAGTGTAGGTGTTATTACTCTTGCTGCTGGCACAGTCAGTGTAGGTGTTATTGCTCTTGCTGCTGGAACAGTCAGTCTGGGTGTTATTACTCTTGCTGCTGGATTAGTCAGTGTAGGTTTAGATTAACTTATTAACCAACTTTAATTTGTGTGTTTTTAATGTATTCTAGCAGAAATACCCACCCTCTGTGCAGAAGAGTCCTGACAGTCCCGTCCTTAAATGCTATTTTAAAGATGTGGGTGCATCTGGCAAGGGAGCATGGCCTAAAGGCCCAAAGCTGGGTCCAAAACCCTCCTGGGATAAGAGGTTTCCAAATTATGTGCGACATGTGGTAGGCCTGTTTGTATACTTTAGCTGTTGTGTTCAATATTCGATAATTGGATGTACCTCCCACTGCTGGGCATTTTGAGGGGACACCCTCCAGAATTGACCCTACAATATTGCACTTCAGCGCCAACTCTGTATCTATCCTAGTTTGGCTGTCTGTTACATATAAGCTTTGAGGGAGTGGCATGGTTTGGTGGGGGGGGGGGGGGGGGGAGGCATGTCCTACAGGCCCAAAACTGGCTCCAAAACTGTCCTGGGGTCAAGAGGTGACATGTTGGCAGGCCCAAAAGGCAGCCGCATACAAACAGATAGACAGATAATCAGACAGACAGACAGATAATCATATATAGTATATATCCTTTGTTAGGAACCAACCCTCCAATGGTATCCACTGCACCTCTAGTTTGGTTAGCCAGGCTCGAGCTAGACATTAGAGTGCAGGTATGTACAATAAGCTGCAGTTTGCCTGAACCTGCTCCACTGAAGTAAGCTAGGTTCATAGCAAAATTTGCAGCCAAGAAATTAGCAATTAGGTCTGGAAGGTTTGACCAAGACAGTGACAATCACACACACACACACACACACACACACACACACACACGCACAAAAAATTATTTTTACATTGGCCTGCAAAATGTCAAATTGGAATTACTGTTTTTCTATTTTTATGATTCAGCAGTTTACTTGGCGTGCACAGTTAAAAGATTTAGCCTGCATGGTTAATTTTTATAATTTTTTTGGCGAATGATGTCTGACATTCATTTAAATATAATTATGCACTCATGTTAAAATTAAGCATGCAGCGTAAATGTGAAGGATAAAAATACATGTGTAGCCCTACCTGTACTGTCATGTTAGTTGGTATGTAGTCCTACCTGTACTGCCATGCAAGTTGGTGTATAGTCCTACCTGTACTGCCATGCTAGTTGGTGTGTAGTCCTACCTGTACTGCCATGCTAGTTGGTGTATAGTCCTACCTGTACTGCCATGCTAGTTGGTGTGTAGTCCTACCTGTACTGCCATGCAAGTTGGTGTATAGTCCTACATGTGTACTGTCATGCTAGTTGGTATGTAGTCCTACCTGTACTATCATACTAGTTGGTGTGTAGTCCTACCTGTACTGCCATGCTAGTTGGTGTGCTGTACTGCCATGCTAGTTGGTGTGAGGTCCTACCTGTACTGCCATGCTAGTTGGTGTGTAGTCCTACCTGTACTGCCATGCTAGTTGATTTGTAGTACTACCTGTACTGCCATGCTAGTTGATGTGTAGTCCTACCTGTACTATCATGCTAGTTGGTGTGTAGTCCTACCTGTATTGGTATGTAGTCCTACCTGTACTGCTATGCTAGTTAGTGTGAAATCCTACCTGTACTGCCATGCTAGTTGGTGTGTAGTCCTACCTGTACTGCCATGCTAGTTGGTGTGTAGTCCTACCTGTACTGCCATGCTAGTTGGTGTATAGTCCTACCTGTACTGCCATGCTAGTTGGTGTGTAGTCCTACTGTACTGACATGCTAGTTACGTAGTAGGTGTGTAGTCTACCTGTACTGCCATGCTAGTTGGTGTGTAGTCCTACCTGTACTGCCATGCTAGTTGGTGTGTAGTCCTACCTGTACTGCCATGCTAGTTGGTGTGTAGTCCTACCTGTACTGACATGCTAGTTACGTAGTAGGTGTGTAGTCCTACCTGTACTGCCATGCTAGTAGGTGTGTAGTCCTACCTGTACTGCCATGCTAGTGGGTGTGTAGTCAATAACTCAGCCATGGACATACCTGAAATTTATTTACCAGTTTAGTTGATAGTGATAGTCTTAGTCCACCAGTCCTGAAATTCTGGCTCCTGGCTCTGTTCAGAACTTCACCCCCTGACATGATTTTATGTGTAATATATACACATATATATGTACATATAATGCTGTTAATTGCTAGAAAAGGGTGGCAAGTATAGAGGAGTAAAAACAGCTTCTTATTCGATGAAGAATTATATATAATATTATGGAAGACCAATATTGATCCAATATTCATTATGTTGCCATTTAGCTTATGATAATGACATCAAACCAAACTTCTTGCTACTGATCAAATGGAAAGACAAGTGGAAAAAACGTATGTTTGATCAGTTAACTTTCGTTTGGCAAAGATTGGCTTTTTCGATAGGTTTGGACATGAACCCATATAAAACAGAGGAATCCAGGAAAAGAGCTGGACTATATGCAAGATGTTATGAGGCACTGGAAGAAGGATGTGCCCAAATTGGGTCGCCCCTACACTTGGAAGTAACTGTGTACCCTGCTAATTGCTTTGAAATTCAGTGGCATCAGTAAAGAATTGGAGGAAGCACTCGAGAGCGACTTCAAGGGCAACTTTATCTGAAGGTATGTTTATATTGCTTGTAGAAATTGTATCCATCACCCTTTCCTGTCTGCCATAGCCCTTTCTCGCATGTGCACAATTTTTATTTATTTATGTATATATGTATTATTGTTTATTTAGTATTTTGTATGTATTATTATTGTTTTATTAATTATTTTATTATTATTATTATTATTATCATTAAGAAGGTATGCTATCTATCCAGTGCATTTCCTCACCCTGTGGCCCAGCTCCTTAAAAAAGGGCAGTGACTTCTTCCCAATATTTTTATTTATTTATATATTTCATTTTTTTGGTTTATTGTTTATTTGTTTACTTTTTATGAGAGCCTATATATGTGGGAGATGGTTTTAGAGGGCTTGTGGAGAGGGTATGTGTGGGTTATTAGGGTATTGGTTTGTTGTTTGTCTTTTTCAGGTTGGCTTGTTCTGCCATCAGGTAAAGGATCATTCAAGCTACAAACTGTGCAGGCCCCATTATCACATGTACAATGCAGCTAAGCCAGTCTTGCTTCAAATCTTTGGGCATTCACTCTATAGATTTCTTCAATGTGACAAACCATTCCTGATTTACATTTATAAGCTAGCATTATTTAAGCGAGTGATCCATTCACATTTTTGGGCGGTGAACATACAGTGCATAAATAGATAGATGCATATTCAATATATACATATATACATAGATAAACCATGCATGGCAATACAAAGTTTTCCCATCAAACTCCCCACTTCACTCACCAATTATTGCCTTCATTTTTTTTTGTCTTTATTATTTTTACTAGTAATGAATGCTAGGCATTGAGTGATGAGTAAAGGTGAAATGGAAAGGGTTTAAAAGTTTAACATCAATTGTTTTAGCTTGAGATCCCAGTATTGTTATATCTCATTGGTCTAACATAGGCACAGCTGCGGGTATAACACCATAATATAAAAAATTTGATTTAATAACCATTATGTATTGCTTGGATTGTTATTATCAACTGCTACCCGATTATGGAATCAAATAGTCTGTCATACGTTGGTGTCCATTTCGAGTATGAACTTCTTGATATCAAAGGCACAATCTTTAAGGTTTAGTTAAGGTTTCACTTTTGTGATGCTCCTTCTCAACATGGTCAGATAGAATGTAGAAGTTTTAACTGAGCCCAAGGAAACTTCTTGAGAGTGGATGATGCCAAGTGCTATATAGTAATGAAGGCACAAAAAAGGCTATAATTTATTTTGAGCAGGAATATATAGCTAGAGCTAAGGCTGGTAGTAAGGGAATTCAAAATCTGCCTCTGACAGTAAGCTAGGTTTTGTATAATTTGAGTCGATGCTGGTTCAAATTCCAAATTTATGTATCTGTGAGTTTGGTTGAGTTGATAGCTCAATAGATATTCCAAAAAACGTATGGTGAGTTGGTGATAAAAAAATGTATCTAAATAATGGCACAAATACATCCTATTGATCGCCATTTGCATCAACATTCAGTTCCTATCCTCTCTTAGTTTATTTACAACTATTTTTACCAATCTGCTCTGTTCCAACACCTCTAATCTCTTACCAAACAAAACCTTCATCTCTTCCCTCCTCTCCTCTAGCTTCCTCTACCTCATATCTCCCCGATTGCCACTCCTGCTACTGTATTACTTGCCCTCAACAATCTCCGCATCTGTGCTGACTCCAACTTCTTGTAAGCATTATGTCCTCCTATCCACCACACTTTGGCTGCATACTCCAAACTAGGTATCACTAGAATTTCCCACACCATTCTTACTCTGTCTACTTCCACCTGCTCATTTACTCTACTCATCCATGTCACCTTTCCAACCCACTCTTCTGCCTTCTTTGCCATCTTCTTTAACTGAACATTACCCCATAGCTCCCTATCAAAACATACTCCCAAGTACTTGAATTCTTTTCCAATATCTTCTCACCAATCCTCCAATGCACTCCTGCTTCCTTCTTCCCTCCATAACCTTGCTCTTCTTAAACGTCACCTACCACCTTAACGCAAAGCCTGTACCACATTCAACATAGCTTGCAATTCCACCCCGAGTCCGCCAAAAGAACAAGATCATCTGCATACATAAGTGCCCCACACTAGCAGTCTTCCACCTTGACTCCAACTCAGCTCTCTCCAACTCCTCTGCCATCCCCATCAGACAAATATTGAAAAGAAATAGAGACAAAGGACATGCCTGCCTAAGTCCATTCTCCACAGCGAACCACCTTGACCTCATCCTTCTGTTCAATATCACCGTCATCTCCATCCAACTATACAATCCTACACATGTCCCCACAAGTTTCTTCTCTACTCCATACAGCCTCAACTTGTCCCTCCCTCCACACACTGTCATATGCCTTACTTATGTCCAGGAAAGCCAGAAATGAACTTTTCTTCTGCTCTTCCCACTTCACAAACTCCTCTTAACACCAACCACTGGTCCGAACATCTCCTCTGACTCCTAAATCCCCCTTGTGCTTCCGTCAAACTCCTATCCTCAGCAAACCCTCCCAACCTCCTTGCCAACACTGCTAGAATGTAGTTGAGGAGTGCTATAGCAGCTAGCGTGTAGTTTTCCATCAGTACATCAGTAGTATTCCTTGTTTGGTCCTAACCAAGACCAGTGCAGCTGCTAATACAGCTGTGGTTTGTAGCTATGCTTTCTTTGCACTCTCTAAGAGCTGTATTGAAAACCACAACAAAGTATGTTGATAGCTCAAGTTAACCTAAGCTGTGGGCGCTTAGTAAGTTAGTAGTTAATCTGATGATTTCATCATGCCTAGTACAATGCAGTAGTTTTAATTTTGTAGCTATAGTCTTCTCACAGCTATCTCAAGCGTCCATGGTATATAGCATTTCAAGCTTCTAGATCTCAAAGGCAATCTTATTAATAGCATATTTTTCCTTTGTACATTAGGACTATTACAAAGATTGGTAATTCAAGGTGGTAATATTATTTTACACACACACACACACATTTCTTGTAATAGCCAGATCATAGAGATTCAGCTACAGCATATTCCAGAGGATATCCAACAGCTTAAGCGGGTCTACACTCCAAAAGCATGTCTATAGCCATTAGTACTAAGTAAGTTTACCACAGAATTATGACCATGAGCTAGGTAGCTAGCCCCTATAGAAGGCTAGCTGTTAGTTTTGCAAGAGCTAATTCAACTAAAATCGTGTCAACTGATAATTCATTGAGAGCAATAGTAGATAGGATGAACAAATGCTATTATGATACTTTTCATCTCGTCTTCAAATGCAGGTGGATATGTTCTGAACAAGGAAACTGTAAAAGTCAGTTGGAGTAGGAGGAGCTGGAAGCGAGTATGGGAGTGGTTTGACAACTGCACCGGTAGGGGAGCTGAAAACTGTTGAGGAGAGGTAGTTTGTTCTTTGGAATGTCTAAGAAGCTCCACTGCCACTTGGGCTAAGGTAGACAAATATCAAGTGAACTGTAGCTCATGTATTCTCTCCGCAAAAATGCCCTCATTCAGATAGCCGTGGAAGTCATTGCTAGAGTCCTCACTTGGGGGCCTGTGCAGGTACTCCAGCAAACAATCTGGGTCAAATGGTAGCTAGGATTCTAGGCCTCTTCTAAGAGAGGGATTTAAACAGCCAAAAAATGTCTGAGCAGTCTGAAGGACCAAGGCTGGAAAGGAGAATGTGATAAGAGAGTCACTGACACTGTGAGGATATGTGAGGATATGGTTTAGAACAAACACGGGTCCTAGTCACTATGTGTGCCAGCAGTTCTTAAGGCATGAGCAATAGCAGGTGCCCTTTCGCACGGCTTTTACTACACGTGCACTACTTGATTGCGCATGTGCAAAACGGAGTCCCTTTTCCTACTGCGAGTTGGCTGAAAGATGGGTAAGATAAATGCTTTATGGATGAATCTAACCCAATCCTTATGTCTAGCTTCAACTATTATTACATCCCGTAACATCCCGTAGCAATGAAACTATATTTTAGCTTTCCTCAAGTAGTTGACGGTTCACAAGTGATTCTACCCCTTAGGTATCTCTAGGGACAGTGTCCATAAACGAAGGGCAACTGGTGGTAAGAGGACTGCTCTCAGAAAAAAGAGGAAATTTGAACTTGGTCGACCTGCCGCTAATACTAAGGTATGCGTGTGTGTGAAATATTTCTGTGGGCAATTAAACGCTAGCAGACTAGCTTGCAAACATTGTTAGGGATAAGGCTTTGGGATAAGGCTTTTGCATCCTAGCCCTATTGTTAGCTTGCTAGTTTATTGGCTGATGGGGTCATTACACATTTGGGTTTTTTTATGGCTAATCCTGTGTGGGTGTGGTCTTCTTGCCAGAACACCATATTTCCTGTTCATGTGTCTGCGATAACTGTGCTTCCTTATAATGGTGTTTATTAATTTGGTTGCTTTGTAGATTGGAGCGAAAAGGATTCATAAGGTCCGCACTCGAGGGGGCAATCGCAAATATCGTGCAATGAGGTTGGACAGTGGCAACTATTCCTGGGGATCTGAATGTAATATATATATATAGAATAATATATATATAGACTTAGAAAATAGGCACCTGGTCATACACAGTTCTATTTTGCAGCTGTAACTCGGAAGTGTCGTATCCTAGACGTAGTATACAATGCTAGCAACAATGAGCTCGTGAGGACTAAGACTTTGGTCAAGAACTGCATCATTCTCGTTGACTGCACTCCTTTTAGACAGTGGTGAGTGAAGATCATATGCTGTGTTGGCTGTTGTACTAAACTTTTTGGTGAAGATGGCCCAGCTTGTTGATGATTCTGCCACATTGCTGGAAATTTGACACAATTGAATTTGATAATGATTAAAAACATGAACACTTTGTAAATTTGTTGCTCCCTGCATTATTTGTTGCCCCCTGCATTACAAGGCACGGTTTCATTTAGAAAATTGTCGCAAGGGAGGGCAACTGGAGGAATCTGGATTTTAAGGGGTGGCATGGTGGTCAAAGATATGTGTAATATAATTTCCAGGGGGGGTGGGGGGGGGGGGCAAAAAGGTTCCAAGGGGGACAGCTGCCCCCCTCCCCCCCTAAATGAAACCCTGCAAGGTGTCCACAAATAAATGAAATAGCTGCATTAGTCGATCACTACTAGTTGCTTTTTCCCCTCCCTTCTTTTTTCCCCCTTCTTCTTCGTTGCAACAACATTTGTTCGTTTGACTTTTTGTTGGCAGGTATGAAGCTCATTATGGCCTTCCCCTTGGACGCAAGAAGACCAAGAAAGATGTGGAGCCATCAGAGGACGATCCTCTTAGCAAGAAGAGGTCGAACCATCACCAGAGGAAGCTGGAGGAGAGAAAAAAAGATAACAAGTCTAAAGTTGATCCTCATGTGGAGGAGCAGTTCCTTACTGGAAGGGTTACGGTAGGTAAGGCTTTGTGGAGAAATGGATTCTATTGTGTGTTGTTGGTGAATGTGCTATATGCCACAACGTTTGAAGTGTTCACTTCTCCTGATGGTATTCTTTTGTGTGTCTGTATTGTAACCCACGAAGCTCTGTTGCTTGATTTTATACATAGAAGCGCCTTTTGTGTGCTTTCTCCTCGTCTAATTGCCATCTGCATATTGTTAATCTGTTTTGCTGGCATTTCCATTTAATACCTGTCCACGCTGTGTAAAATGAAAGCACATCTAGTCCTGAACAGCCTAAATTTGAATCCATATACCTGTTGGTGGCGTCCACACTGGAATTTCAATAAACAACGTAGTAAAGAGAGATACTATTTTCTATCCTCGTGGGATGAGTTGCCTGCGGAGCAGAAAGAGAAGAAAGTTAAGGGGAAAGGTATTGTCGAAGGACGATCCTCCACGAATCCCACAAAAGAAAAATCTGGAGCTCTTTGCCATCTAAATCATTAGCACCATGTAAGTTATTCAAGATATAACTAGCTGGTGCCCTGCAAACTGTTTCTAGCGAGTAATACCTGACCTAGTCTCCTCCAAGCTATGACCTGCAGCCGTGAGGGCCAAATTCTATTTAACACACACTTGCATAACTATCTGGATCGCAATTCAAAGTTCTTCACAGGTCTCATTAGGACACACTCAATTTTGCATGGAGTGGTGCTGTGTGGGCAGGCCTTTAGTGTCTGGCGGTTGTTGGTTATTGCCTCGTGTTAATAAATTGATAAAGTATTTAAACCTACTACAGTTCTTAATTATACTCTTCGTGAGTGGGAGACAACATGATTTCGGCTAGAGAGTTTTGTTGTTTAGGCATCGCAGGATACTAGACTATTTAGAGATAGTAGAAGTATTTGCCTGACAGTGGTGGCAGCGGTGGGATTCAGAGAACGACACTAACTTTGGGGTTATACAAGTATACTAGAAACTCTCCACACAACGAGAACGTCTCTCTCATGGGTATCGATATCGTTGGAAGAAGCATTGGTTGTGTGTACAACAGTCTCTTGTTGCTCATTTACCATTTACAGACACTTTTAACCCTTTCCTCCTGTCTTCCAATGGCTGTTAATTTGCAGGTTATTCCTACTCTGTAGCCTATGAAGTTAAAAAACACTTTCCAATGTACTCATCGTGAAGGATGCCAACAGTGAGCCTGTTGCAAGAATACGTTCTGAACTTTATTTCAATGGAAGTTGGGTCTTTCTTAGTATGGCTCAAGAGATGAGTTCCTTCTTTTATGGGTTCTTAAGACTGCTCCACTATTCCCGATCGGCCCAGACCCCCCCCCCCCCCCCCCCCCCACACACACACAAAGTATATATATGTATGCAAAGAATTTGTTCAATTTTGGTAGAAGCAATAGATTAAGTATTATTTAGCAATAGTGTAACGTTGTTGTTCAGTTTGGATTGGAGTGCCAAAACAAGAGAGTTTATGATACTTCTTTTAACAATAATTAGTTTAAAAAACACAACAACAATAATTATTTATATATATATATATATATATATAAATATATAAATATATATATATACATAAATATATTATGTATATAAAATGTTTTTCCTCTTTTCCTACCTCTCCCTTACATGAAATGATGGAAGATATTTCCATTTATATTAACTAGTAATTAACCTCCTGTGATGTCCCCGGGTTATCAAGGATAGCCCACATAACTCCATGCCTGTCTGCCGGTGGCTAAGTTACTAGAGGTGTCAACATATCCCCCACGCCCATCAGTCGGTGTCTCTGGATGGCTAGTTACTAGGCCTGGTCCCTTCATCAGATTATATCCATGGATACATTTGCATTCGCTTTGCCGCCGGAAGAAACACACGGTAACCGGAAGCCTCTACAAATTGGGGCATACTCTGTCTGTAAGAATGTTTATACTTTCCTGTACAGCTTGGTCTGTTTGTACATCTGAGAGCTTATAGGAAGGAGTGGAACGTCAGCAGGAGGTGGTGGTCAGTCTGAATTAAAAAAAAAAAGTTTTTTTATTTATTTATTATTATTTTTATACCGCAATGTGAATCGACTTGACTTTAGTGCAATGTATCTTTCTTGGGGGGGGGGGGGGGGGGGGGGGGGGAGAGAGAGACGAGATTCAATACACCCCACCCCTATAGAACTATAACTTCTCCCTCTAAAGGCTGATTCACGACGGTGGCCGAGCGGAGCATTCCGTCTGACGTTGCGTCATGTTGTGAACGCAACGGAGCGCAACGCGGCGGAGCTGTATTCTCGATTAGAAAAAAGTTCTAATCCAGCGTCTGAAATGCAGCGTCGGACCAATCAGAATGCTATAATCTATCACGTGCCGTTGACCTGCAGTTTAGCCAGTATCAAAGGTGTCTTGTCTTGATGAAGAAAAGTTGCTGTCAGGAGCTTCCTGTTTGTGGTAGGTGACTGCAAGTCAGTGGCAAGTCAGGTAAGAATGGTCTAGCTATAACTAGCTATAGAAAGAATGGCCTAGCTACAACTAGTTTCTATCGAGTGACGACAATTATCCACATATTGATATGATAGGTTGGAGAGAAGGAGCAACCTCAGAACACTGTTGCAAAAAGTGGAAGACACCGAGGGATCGGTATGTAAGGGAACTGAAGAAGAAGAGTCCCAAGAGGGTGATGCAGGTCCATGGTTATTTCATCAATTTATTATTAGCATTGTGTGTTTATGTATGCTTGCTAAAACATAGTTGTATTGCCAGGGGACTCTCCAGCTGTGCTTGAGAAGTAGTCCCTGAAGGCATCTCTCGTGGAAGCAGCGGATTGTGAATACCTCAAGATCAATTGGACTTTATATAATGAACAAGGTACAAAGGGGGGAAACCCTGCTGCTTCCAGCACGTGATACGTGATAGGGACTCCATTCCAGTACATGGCTCCTCGTCGATGGTGCAAACTGTTTATCGTCCCATACGAAAGTTGAAGGGCAGTGAGGTCTGAAAAATCAGGGGATACTTCATGACTGAGAGACCTAACAAAAAAAAATTTTAGCACTATACTTGTGAGTTGCCTGTAGCAATAAATCACAGGAAATGAGCATATTTAGCACTCAGAAACGGATTTATTGCTTTCCAAAGAATCTTTCAGGGGTTGACAAGAGAGGTACCAATGGTCTTATCCACATCTCTCTCAAACTCTGCCAGCTTTGCAAAGTCATAATTTCGACCTAGAAGACCTCTGTGCAACATGGCTGCCTTCATCTTGGAGACAGTTGGAGTAGGGATCTCGTCTTCTTCTTCCTCATCTGCTGCTGCTGCCGAAAAAGAGGCTAGGACATCCTGGACAATTGCCTCGTCTGTCAAAGGCTGCACAATGAGAGCATCAGAGTCTGCGTTTTCGGCCCATGTCCCAAAAGCATCTTGTTCCATAGGAATGTCACCCATTGAAAATTCGGCTGCAGCTTCCTCTTCCTCCTCTTCTTCTTTCCCAAGACCAGAGTGGCGCCAGCAGTTCCGAATTGTCTCCTCTTTGACATGATCCCAAGCAGACACAAGAAGATGAATTGCATTCCTCTTCCTCCTCTTCTTCTTTCCCAAGACCAGAGTGGCGCCAGCAGTTCCGAATTGTCTCCTCTTTGACATGATCCCAAGCAGACACAAGAAGATGAATTGAATTGAGAAGAGTAATCTTTTTGGCTAGATCTGAAGCAGTAGCTATGTCAGAAGAGTCCAATTCCCGGAGAACAGTGTGCATCATATCCCGACGATAATGTTTCTTAGCGGCAGCAATGAGATTCCCTGATCCAGAGGCTGTAGAATAGACGTGGTGTTGGGTGGGATAAAGGCAACTTCAATGTTTGTGAGTTCAACATCATGAGGATGGGCAGTGCAATTGTTGGACAACAACAGGATCTTCTTCCTCCTCCTCCTCAGGTCTTTATCCCAGTGTTTGAGCCAGTCTGAGAAAAAGAGTGCAGTAATCCAAGCTGAAGAATTTGCGTCATAATCAACAGGGAGCACTGTGTTCTTGAAGCATCTTGGATTCTTGCTTTTTCCAATCACATAGAGTTTCTTCTTCTTCCCAGTCATAGAGCAGCAGAACAGGATTGTTACACGTTCCTTGGACTTCTTTCCTCCCTTCCGTGTGTCAGTCTTGAAAGTCAAGGTGGAATCAGGTAAAGCTCTGTAGAAGAACCCTGACTCGTCACAGTTCCAAATGTCCTCAGCAGGGAATCTCTCTTGCAGGGAAGGCCAGACAGTCTCCGTCCAATATTGCTGGGCAATCACATCTGCTGCCTGTGCCTCTCCATGGACCTTTTTGTGGCACAAGCCCTCCCTCTTCTTAAATTTGAAAGAATTGTTCCCTATCATTTGTGCCATCTCTTGTGCTTTCTGTTTGACCAGAGGGCCCGATAAAGGAGCATTCTTCTCGCGTGCAGCACTAATCCACTGAAGCATGGCAGAATTGAGAGCAGGATCTTTCGTAGAACGTTGTTGTTTCCTTCCTCCTGCACCTGTGTTGTCCTTGATGCTGTCCTGCTGTTTGAGGAGTTTGCCAAGGGTAGATCTTGGGATGCCAAGTCTTTCTGCTGCTTGAGATTGAGACAACTGTAAAGAATGAACATGCAGTGTACAGGCACAATCCCAAAGAACTTAAATCCTTTACCTTAGGAAGAGCATTGTAAGCCTCTAGGAGATCCTTCTTTTCTTTGACTGACAAGTCTTTCCGGACTTTTTTGGGCCTAGATGTGGTTGCTGGAGGTGACCACCATCTTTGGACCTCTTCCCCTTGAGCTCCTTGTGCAGGTTCTTCACCTTGTTCCTCAGGTGGTTCTTGATGGAGAGTAGCTGGGTCTGGGAACTCAGTCTCCATTGCATCCACACACAAGAAAAGCAGCTGCACTACACAAGAAAAGCAGCTGCACTCCTGTAGCTGCTCTATTAAGGGGAGAGGCTGCTCGTTATGATTTGATTAATGCAATTGAGCACCAATTCCTTTGGAACTGGACTTTGCTGCTGACTTCAGCAAAGCTTCCTTGTGCATGGCACTATTCTCATGTTCATGGCACTATTCTCATGTTCATGGAATTTCGCCAGTGATTTCTTCCAGTTCATAAAGCCATTGTAAACAAATGCTAGTTCCTGTCTTTTGGGAAAGGTCAAAAGGCTGTGATGTTTGGCACTTCAACATGTAGCACAAAAAATTGTGAAATTAACTGTACAGACACTAATCCATGGATGACGTGCATACCAGCTTGGCTGAATGTGGCGTGAGTAATAAGCTTGGGAATTTCTCTGATAACTTTGGTATGCAGTATGAAGAACACACGATTCGGTCACATTTGTCGGGTGGCAAGGGATATCAGGCTCAGAACAACATGACACTCACGTACACTTTGGTTAGAAGAGTTCAAGCTACTTGCTAATCTAGTACACGTGATTTCTCCCACTGATTTTGGTGAAGATGACAAGGAATTGATCCAGGCTCACAGTCACTATCATATTCATCAGTTTGGCCTGAAGCTGTGTCTGAATGAGGAATGACCACACATTTGACATGATGGATAGATTATATAATGATGTCATTAATAATTTAATGTTTACCTGAAGTTTGGCCATCAACCACAATTTCTGACTGACCAAGACTTAAACGTGAAGCAAAAAAAAGAAGTTGATAACTTCTGTCGAGACATTTTGTCCTGGCGTGTTTACCACGAATCTTCATTTTCACTAAATTTGTCGTAACTTTTTTGTTCTTAATTTTTTAAATGTCATGTGTCATAAGTCATAAATGTTGAGTATTTGATGCTCTTTCTAAACATATATTTAGTTTGTGCATAGCTACTTTCTAAATCAAGATATGCTAATCTCATGATCTCATTTCTCTGTGCGCTCCTGATAGTTTAATAGCCTGCCCTACCCACTTAGGATGTGATGAGTACAACTACAGATGTGTAAAATGGATTGACAGAATCAACACATCATTAACTTCTGGAGTAATGAAAGTCAACCCAAGTAATCAAGTCTTTTTCTCCCACAAAACCAACCATATCCTTACCATCGTTGCCCTTATTAAAATTTCCTCAATGGAAGTGATAGAGCAAGAAAAGAGCTTCAAAATGATATCTTTCAAGTTGCTCTAACTTATAAATAAAATAAAATGTGGGAAGTCAGTTATCCGAAAATGTTGGGACCGGAGGGTGTTTGGATTACTGAAGTTTGCTGTACTGTATGTATCATAAAAAAGCAAACCAGATGGAAATAAAATAGTTTGGCATAGTCTAAAACTGTCCTGCTGCATAGAAAATACCCTCTCCCTCAATTCGTGCCTCCTCTACATTTTTCTCCGTCACACGTTTAGACTATCGTCGTCTCTTGGCTACCACAGCTTCCTTGGCAAGGGAGCGCTTCACATGGATTTGGTCTTGTTTTGTCAAATTTAGATTTAGACGATCCATAACTGAAATCATTGCTCGTTTGCCACTATTGAATATGATGGCAGATAGCCCAACTGCGAGATCTGTATCGTGTCCAAGGAGACAAATTCAGTCTTCGGTGCATGTTTCCAGATGACGCTGTTAAAGCTTTCGTTCTGGTTCTGGGTAGCTCTTACCAGACACCTCTCTAAGAGCGTCTCACTGCAGAGATCTTCAAAGAATGGCTTCACATACTCGGCCAGATCAGCTGGAATGGTGGGGTTATGAGGTGGTGGAGAGTCGTCAAACTCACACCGATGGAGGGCCTTGTTATAGCTACACCAACTGTTGACAGTTTTGGGGCAGAAGTCATGTTGAGGATCGCCATCACTTGAACAGGAGTGGTAGAACATTGCCCAACATGCCTCTGTCATTCCTTTCAAGTCGTTGGTTTGACCACGGATCACATTGCCATAATACTGTCCCAGCTGATCGATTACACCCACAGCCAATCGTCCCTTTCCCCCAAACTTGACAACTTTGCCATCCTCTCCAACCACATGAGTCTTCTTCAGTTGACGCAAGCGAGAAGACATCCTCTTCTAAACATGCCCTACACACTCGTGCTTCACAATCTTCACCTGGTCACCATAGGGATGGACCTTGTTGAGATGATTAGCTGTCTTGGAGTCTCCATCTGAAATGACTGTCGTATGGCGTAGCTGCAGCTTCTCTACCGAGCGTTTCCGTATTCTAACTGCTCCCTCTGGTGCCATCACTGGAGATGATCCAACTGCTCCCTCTGGCTCCATCACTGGAGACGATCCAACTGCTCCCTCTGGCTCCATCACTGGAGACGATCCAACTGCTCCCTCTGGTGCCATCACTGGAGATGATCCAACTGCTCCCTCTGGCTCCATCACTGGAGATGATCCAACATGGTTCAGCTCTCATTCTGTCTTGTGTTCTTCATGCCACTCCTTGAACTCCTCAGATGACTTGTCAAGCTTCTCTTTCTTGAGAACATACAGTACAGCACTTGCTGAGGATCTCAAAGTCGAGAACCTGGCCTGTCATCCACGAGATCACCATCAAAATGCCTTATATTGCTGTGAACCCACGCTTTGACCAAGTTCCATCGCAGGTGACAGCAACATCAATGACATCAGAAGGGGCAACAGCGAACAGGTGGTGAAGATGTACAGAGGCACCACACATATTCTCAGACGCAACTTCCAGAGATGCAACAGCCACATCATGGTTATGTAACTGATAGCAACCGGTTGAGACCGGAGGAAGCATGTCCATCACTCCACAGAATGATTATAGGCCAGCTCAATTGTCCACATCGCCAGGACAGATCTAGTATTCAAGGACTTCGACTCCTTGGAATATGGATCAGTGACAAAAACCTCCTTGTTGCATGCACTATTGGTACAACAGATCGACACCTACATTCCAAACTCTCTTTGAGGGTGAGGGGAGATCGACAGGCAGAACAGAGACCAGTCTCACTAACTGCTTGGGAAAGTCTCTCACAGCTAATGAGCCAATTTCCTTGGAGCTTCTCACTATGTACTCACAAGACTCTCCAGTAACAGCGCTAGGCTGTGATCGACTCCTGAGCTCCATAGAAGAAGAACTGGACAATGAGCAATGTGTAGCAATCGCAAGCTTCTTCTGACTTGTTGTCTCCTTGGGTATTGGCCTTTCAACTGCACTTCAGCTAAAGGGGAAAGTGGCTCTTCTTCTGAGCTGGCATATTCTGAAGCTAAACTCCAGAAAAATCTCGTAACTTGCTCTTCTTGGGAGGCATCCTTCTTGCTCACGCAACAAAAATTAGGTAATTGACTAAACAGCTGCGCAGAAAGTAGCACAATAATTCAGGACTGGACTGCTCATGAAACAGGAAGTAATGAATAATCTTAATTTTGGCACATTTTCAGGCTTCCAGCTATAAGCAGTCGCGATTGCTACTCACTTTACGTAGTATTTCTTCCTCGATCTTTGTCAGTCACCTGCGTGATGTTTATTCTAGATCTTGCTTGAAATAGCACACACTAAAACTACTGTAACTTTAGAATGGAGCTTTCAAATTCTCTGAAATACAACTAGCACATAGACCAAAGGATAGAATGGGACCCCAAAAAAATTGGGGGGGTATTCGAAGAAAAACATCCATTACATGTTCATGCATGTGTATATCCAGACTCACATCATGCATGTTAAATGAACACACATTCTTCAAGGACTTCTTGATGTCATAATCCTGCAATGATACAAGTGCCCGATGTCATGGGAATACCACCAGTCAGGATGGCTAACGCACCCCTTAAATAAAACACTCACTGTAGCATTGTTAAGAGACTACTGACCATGTGGTTCATGCCAAACTGTATTTATGTGGTTTTTCACATTAATTAACATAACTAGCACTAAATGTACTTCTGATTCTACACCAACAGACAGCTATTATGATAAGGTAAGGTAAGCCATTTGTTTCAGAATTTTTTAGGATCTGGCTGCAGCCCCCCCCCCTGGTTCCTAAACCAGTGCATAGGCAGAGCATACAGCCAGACCCAGACTCCTCCATAGATGCAGCTTAACATCATGCTGTACCAAATCCACCGAGACATCGTATGAGGCCCTCACATGAGGGGTATCCCATGCCTTCTGATGGAAGGAAGCTGACGCTTCAGGGAGATACTCGGAGTGATCCTCTTCAGGAAGAGACTTGGAGCGATCCTGTTGCCATAAGGCAAGTCCGCACTCAAAACAGGCAGAGGTAAGCATGGAATCTGGCAGGAAAAATTCGGTGGATGAGGTTGAATGTGCTAGTTGCAGAAGCCAGGAAGGCGGACAGTGCATTGTTTCATGAAATCAGGTCCAGAAGGACATGTTTTCACAACAATGCAGAGCAACAGGTGATCAGTTTTCAGCAGTGCCAAGAACTCGACCAGAAATGTTAGGACACTAGAGGTAGTGTGTTTGTGCCCGCTAGTTCAACCGACCTCCTTGTACCGGTGACACGGCGGTATCTGGGAATATAATTAAGTGGGGGTGGATCTCTCGCCCGCCCAGGTACATCTCGTAGGGTAGCGTGGAGGGGCACATGGTGTAGACTGTAGAGTGTTCCTAACGAAGGATGACTGTGTTGTCGCTGTAATAGCGGAGGCAAGTGTAGAAAGCATCTGCGCCCGAGGCTAATACACGTACCAATTGCTCGCCTACTCGTAGACGCTCGTAGTTGACCCCGCCCTATGTCTGTTTTCTCTGCCCCTGAATAATGCACACCATCTCCCTCCAGCTCGGATGACCAAGCACTGGTGTGGTCCAGGGACCAGTTGATGGATGCCGGCAGGTTGGGCTTCGGGCTTTGGTACGAAGCCAGATCGTTGGGCTGGGGGCTTGGATCTAAAGCCGGAGAGGTATTAGAACCATGGTCTTGGATTTGCCTCAACCCACCACACTTTTTATTCATCGCTATCAAAGAGGCCCCCCCCAAAAGAAGTGGCACACACTAGGAGGAGCTTTACCTAGAAGAACAAGGTTAAAAAAGGCTATTAAGGGGGGACGATGCTAATTTTTTTTTAACCCGTGGTTACAACTTTAGAGCTCCGTAGATTCTGCAAACTTCATGGTATGGACTTGATATATAGCTCAAAAGATTGTATGTCTCTGTGTGCTCTCTTTTGATACTAAAAAGGCTTCATTAGGTATAACTATAGGCAAGTTACTAGACCCTAACGCCCTCAATTTTGCACCACGTGTCTGACCAGGTAATAAATTTTTAACGCCTATTCAAATGAGTTAGTGCGTGCTCTAGAGCTTCCTCTAGCCACTCGTACCATTTCAATTTTTTGGCACTTTGCAACTCGGAGTGGTTTCTGTGGAGGTTGCGGTGATTCATTGAAGAACAAAGGTTTTTTTAATATATTTGTAGTCCAATTCTCCCTGATCTGTGTTTCTGTTTCATCTAGAGTCATAAGCCAAGTACCATCAAGGGTTACCAGTGAAGTGCCACCCAGAGCTCCAGGTGAAGCTTCATCAAGAGCCCTAATAATAGCGAGGCTTCAAGGACCTCTACGCCACAACCACCTGCAAAAAGGAGAAGAAGGGGGGGAAAGTGACGATGCAGATGAATTGTCCATTCGGGAGATGGCCAAGTTAGAGGCTTGCTGAGAGAGAAGAGAGGCATGGAAACAGGTTGGACGAAGACGATTTGTTTGGCAGCAGGTAGCTACAATAATGCGGCGGTTCACAAATGTGAAGAAGTCAAGTGCTCGCATTCAAGTTTTGCAACTTTAGATAACATTGATGTTCAAGATCAACCCCTTACCCTTCTCACCAATACAATTTTTAATATTACTATATACATGAAAGAATGCATTTACTATGTCTAGTTAAGTTTGCCAAACTCGGTCATACTGCCAGCTGTTCAACAACTTGACTACAAAAGTAATCTTTGTATGCATCTCTGACATCAGCAGCAGACCTTGAGTGTCTATTGATTATAGAAATAAGTCCATCATACAATATGATTATAAAGTAATTGTTACGTTGATGCAGACCTGTTCCCACCAACTTGACATACAGACAGTATCCCACCACATGGATCCTCGTCCGTTCTCCAGCTGCCCCTAATGTGGTTGCCAGAACGATCTTCTCCATCCACAAACCCTGGAGGACAATAAACACTTGACTCGGTCACCCTCAAGTAATTGTCTAGTCCTATTGCTGCCTTGGTGTACAGGACTACTTTCTCTGGCTCACCAATAATAGGCCTGTGGAATACTCGCCTCCTAAAATAGAGTACAAAAGGCAATAAATAAAAGATAACAAAAATTCTTATTACCTAGCAGCCAAGATCCCAAAGCTGTTCTCGATGATCCTGCGAGCTCTACTAAGTCTATAGTTATAGACTGCTAGTGACTCTGCAAGGTTCTTGCCAGGATAGGATCACAGCAAGTTCTTTTTGAGAGGAAATACCTCATCTCCAACAAAAACAAATGGAAGAGCTGGCTGAGTGGTGCTTGTGAGGGGTCTTGGATTTGGGGTGGAAAGGGTATCATTCTCAAATTCCTTCCCAAACTTAGAACTGGAAAACACCCCTCCATCGCTATGGTGTCCCTTGTCTCCAATATCAACATAAACATACTAGGTAGCTTCACTTCAAACCTGTAGTGAGTATCACAGACAGACAGCAATACAATCGAGTGCGTTCCTTGGTAGTTGAAGAAGGTAGAACCAGCATTGTGGGGTGCCTGCATCACTACATGCTTGCCATCAATAGCACCTCAATTGGTATGTAATCAAAAGAGTTGAAGGAAGGAATGTGGGGATAATAATACCGATGCAGTTGGGGAAATTGCAAAGCTGCTCAAACTGCCGGCTGATTCCAACCCACTCAGCCTCGTTGGAGGGTACTTTCACATACGGGCTCTGAATACATGAAGGGATGAAGTAGAAGCGGTGTTGTGAACAATACAGTAAGTATAATAACCCTGTTGTATACCTGCAACACTGTCCAAATGGCCATACAGGTCTCCTTCAAAATACAGCACACTGTGGACCTGCCCATCCGAAAATTGAAGGACAGGGTGACCTAACAACACAAATGTTTGATCTTAATTTGTTTTGTTGCATGCCTGTGAGTTGCTGTAGCCAAGTATCGCAATGTCAGGGCCAGCCAGACCAGATAAAAATTAGAAAGACAAAAACTAAGTAAGGTTTAAAAAAATACAGTTGGGCGACCAGAGAGACCAGAGATAAATAATTATAAAGATCCCCCCCCCCCCCCCCCCCCCCCCAAAAGGGGGGAAAGAAAAAAAATGTTCAGAATCTGCCAGCTTCATAGGTGACTCACTCATGAGCAGTATGCAATTCCTCCGTCACCAGCGCTGCAGATTTCAGGGCCTGCCTTTCTCCATCTTTGGGTTGTGCACACTGCCTTTAGCCCAGCCCGTATAAGACGAAGATCGTCTGATGACTGAAGGTAGTTTGCGGTGAAAGTACTTGGGGGAGAACCTAACAAGTGCTCAAAGAGAGACGAGAGTCCTTCCAAACCTGGTTGAAGGTGATGACCGCTAGACTAACTGCTAGCTCTACACTGACAAGAGAACAAAATCCTGTCTTTAGGCACCGAAACCAGACGATTCTCGTTCTGATTGGAGGTAGCACCCAACACACACCTTTCCAGCAGCTCCCTCCGGGACAGCTCAGTGAAAATTGGTTTCACAAAGGGACCTAGATCTTTTGGAATCTTAGGTGTGTGCTTAGTTGCAAGCGCCCGGTTGAACTTGCACCACGAGTCATATCCTGCCGGGCAGAAGTGGTGATTGCTCTCATCGTCATCAGAGATGGAGTGGTGATAAACAGCCCAGATCTCTCTGAACATGCCATCCACGTCCCCAGGATGATTGCGGATGGCCCCGCCATAGAAGACCGACAGAGAGTTGATTATTTGGTCGGTCAAGCCCCCCCCGCTTCACTTCAGTTTGAGCACTTGACCTCTCTCACCCCTCACCTCCCCAGTATATCGTGGCCTTGACTGATGATCCGATTTTCATCCATGAAGTTAGTAGACCCCCCCCCCCCACTTCAGTTTGAGCACTTGACCTCTCTCACCATAGAAAGTCTTCTTTTTGAGGTCACGCATTTTTTCCCCGAGGCGCTTCTGGACATGCCCCATGCACTCCATCTTCTGAAAGTTTCAAAACAACCAAAATAAATATGTAGTCACCATAAATGTAGTCACCATAAATGTAATTTAAGTAATCACCTGGATTTCAATATCTCCGTATGGTTGCTCTTGGTTGAGCCTGGAGACAGACTTAGCATCACCGTCTGAGATCACGGTGGTGTACCGTAATCCCAGCTTCTTCACAGAGCGTGCCCAGAGAACTGATGTACCTTCTGCCTCCATTGCTGGGGAGGACCCACTGAAATTAGAATTGCAGGAGCCCTTGTGCTTTTGGTACCAGTCAAGGAACTCCTGCGATTCGGGGTCCAAAGCACACTCGTGCTCCTTGCAAGTTTTGCTCGGGACCGTCACTTCGAGTACCCGTCTCCCAGGATATTACAGCTACCACGCCGTAAGGCAGCTGTAAATCCACGACGGGACCAGGTACCGTCACGTGACGGTGACATCGACTACATCATTATCTGGCTCAGCACCCTGCAATCTGTGCAGAGGCAGACTTGAAGCTGCCTCACACACTACTTGGGCGATGTCATGCAAAACAACATTGTGGTCCGAATATGCTCTAGGAGATACTGGTGGAGGCAAGCCCATTACCCCACAGATAGTCTGTAGCCCAGCCACACATCCTGCCTGCCAGAACAAACCTGGAATTCATCAACTGCTTTGAATTTTTGCAGGGGTCAGAAGAAGCCTCCTCATCTCCTGTACACAGTGGATTGGTACAGGAGAGAGTCAGCTTTGTACATATTCCCCTGCGATTTGTTAGATCTTCTCTCACAGTAAGCCCAGACCCACATACATTGCAAACAGCACGGCGAGTGACAGAAGCAAGTAGACCTTGTAGATCTACGAGCCGTAGACCTACCATCTCTGAAAGGGAATCAGATCTGCTACAGGCTACATCTGTAGCTGGGGAACTAACTAACTTAGATTTGCCCAAAGTACCATACTTACCCGATTTGTCCAGAACCAGTTTCTTCCCAGAAGATGTGATATGCTGCTTCTGCGTTCGTGACTCCTCAAAACCCTCGGAAGACATTCTCAAAAAGCTCGAGCGGTTGTGACTGGCGCCGCCGAAACGCGTTGCCCAATACCAAGCATGGTCTCATACCCATGCGCAATTGTCATGAATAGACTGTTTGAAATTTGCTTCCTGTAGGCAATAAATGAGCTACCAAGTAAGACGAAGTCGCCATTATGCGCTGGCATAAATTTACCTCGTCGTTGGCCTCGGCCCTTGCGTTTCTGGTTGGTTTCTTGTCGAATTTTTTAATCAAGATGAGAGAAATTGCATGGACAAAAACCACCATAACTTCGAAATGGAGCATCCAGGAATTCTAAAACTTTGGAATTGGATAGTAGATATGTACAACAACAGTTTGAACTGATAATATATTATTTTTATTTTTTAAAGATTTTCAGGTATAGTCCCCCCTTAATTAAAGGTGGCAATGTCACATGCCGTCTTCATCTGACCCATGAAACGCTCACCCGTCCAGTAGCCATATCGCTCGCACCCATACTCCAGAAAGACTCTTGCAGTCTGTTCAATTTCTGGGTCACTCCTTCTGGCTTTCTTATGCTGCTCTGCTGTGAGACAGACACAGATAATCCTCGGGCCTCCTGTTCATCGACAAAGTCAGAGACCATTATCCCACTGCCCTTTGTCTTGGGAAGAATAGCTGGCCTGTCATCCTCCCCCCACATCCATGTTTGCCCTTTGTTTGTATTATAGATAGACTCATCATGGTAGATGAGTACCAGCTTCTTCGTCTCATCCTCCTCTGCACGAACTAGGGGTGGCTCATCAGAGCACAATGGTGCTGGTTTGTGGGACTGACGGAGTGACTCGAGCGTCTTCAAATACTCCTGTATGTTATAATTCTATAATTATGGATACATGTATATAACCTCACGATGCTTCACCACATCCTCCCTCTCATGTCCATCTATGTAGATACCTTTCTTGTGAATCACAGGTTTAAAGCCGAGGTGGTGGAGCCAACGCACTGCTGTGCGTAATGACACCTGCCTGGGGTAGTGTGGTGGCAAATGACTGGAAGGGGAAAAGAGTATTGTTCACCCAGTTGCAGAATGATGGTGCAGTCATGTTAGGCTGTCCCTTCACAAAAGCGTTCTCTCTAACCCACTCTACGGCCTTGTGGTTCATCTGTCAAATATTTTATATATATAGCTACACACATTAACAACTAACCTCCTCGTCTCGATAGACAGTCATCCTCTCATGCTTGCCCCGCCTCCTCTCCTTCAACTCCACTTTATTTTCCAAAAACTCCTTCCTAAAATTCCGAACACTTTTGAACTATACCCCACTATCGAGGCAGATTCTTGGACAGCATCTGTGATGCTCATCATTTGCAAAGTCTCCACTAAAAGGACTGCCAGCATCTTCCGATGGTCCAGTGGGAGAGTCACCAGGCGGACATGATGTCAAACAGTTCCTCTGGCTCACTATCATAGTCTGTATCGCTTCCCACTCCAGCATCTTCCACTGTCACATCAGTAGGCTCTGGAGAGCCATCCTCAGACACCATGACAGCAGCAGGCTCCAGAGGACCATCCTCAGACACCATGACGGCAGAAGGCTCCAGAAGACCATCCTCAGACACCATGACAGCAGAAGGCTCCAGAGGACCATCCTCAGACACCATGACAGCAGAAGGCTCCAGAAGACCATCCTCAGACACCATGACAGCAGAAGGCTCCAGAGGACCATCCTCAGACACCATGACAGCAGAAGGCTCCAGAGGACCATCCTCAGACACCATGACAGCAGAAGGCTCCAGAGGACCATCCTCAGACACCATGACAGCAGAAGGCTCCAGAGGACCATCCTCAGACACCATGACAGCAGAAGGCTCCAGAGGACCATCCTCAGTCACCATGACAGCAGAAGGCTCCAGAGGACCATCCTCAGATACTATGACAGCAGAAGGCTCCAGAAGACCATCCTGCAGCAGGAACACGCACTGAAGCAACAGTTAGCTCTGCAGTAGGCTCTGTAATAGCAGCGAGATCGAGGACTGGGACTGGAGAGCTAGAAGACTCGACGGTCGGGTCTATGTCACTACTTTCGGGCTCAGGAAGAACAACAGACCGGCCAGCGCCTTGCGCATAGCGGTCTGTCTTGCTAAGACAGGCTTGGCAGCTCGAGATTTCAGCCTTTTTTTTGGTAGTCCACGGCATTTTCGTCAACTCCTGTTGCAGTAGAATAGGCGATCATACTCAACTGCTAGCTAAATGCTGCTTCTTCTTTGTTCTACTGCGTGTGAACAATTCCGCACGCAATATTTTATTCCGCGCTGCATCACTGGTTGCCATGGTAACTCCTAGTCAGCTGACCAATTAAAGTGTTCTGATTGGTCAGATTTTAGATATATATTTTCACTTTCATAATTTGCGAACCAAGTATAATATAGATTTTTTTAATGTCGGTTCAAAACGTTTTCAAATAACTTTAACCCCCTATTTACAACAAAAAAATTGGCAATTTATGCTGGCAGGCACTATAGTCCTCCCCCCCCCCAAATGCAACTGTCCCTTCCCCCCTACTTATATCATCAACTCCGCTAGAAATCTCATCCAGAATAGAGGCCAATTTGGAAGCAGCCTGCAATCTGGATGCACGTCAGACCCTCTTCAAGATCCTTACATTATGTTGAGGCAAACTACTCCAAGAAAACTCAAAACGGGAAGTATCTTCGACATCTTTATCGTCTTTGCGGGGCAGGATAAATGCAGGGAGAAGAACGAGAACCTGGACAGTGATTGGCAACTGGACCATGTACTCTAATGATGCCCACCTTGCTCAAAGGCATAACTCTGTGCGGCAGGCGGCACAATGAGATTCAGTTGAACTTGAAATCGTAGGTGATCGACTAACATCCTCGCCCTGGATAATGCCTAAATCGCTTCCCTCGTGTCCACCAGGCTCGATCAAGACGTCCATTTATTTACTATTATCAACAAAAAAATCTCTCTCTGTCCCCGCATCGCAATCAAATTTATTTTGGTCCCTACGTGGGGTCAGCGCTTGATTACTACACCAAAAAAGCGAATGAAGCAAGCAATGAATATAGAATAGTTGAGCAATATAGAATAGTGACCTATCAAAATTATATGTATGGGAAATGTCCTACCTATTCTATCCACTGCAAAGTGTTATAGTTTCCTTTGTAATTTGCTATCGGTTTGCCAGAACTCCACCAACCAAGCAGCTAAACTGACGCAGGTCATTTGTTCTGCATGAGCTAGCTTAATTCCATCATTGATAACCTCCACTACCACTCCATCTTTTATCGCTATTGTGAAAGAGCGGCACAAACCTACGTAGGAAATTTGTTATCCTGGATTAGGTTGTTTTTTGTGTGTGTAAATGAACAAAGTCTTTTTTGTTTGATATCTTTTTTCTTTTGTTCTTTCCCCCCTTTTTTTGTTCTTTCCCCCTTCTTCCCCCCCCCCCCCCCCCCCCCCGATGAACTAAGACTTGCCCTCCGTGTGAGGCATTAAACATCGAAGGTTTCTAGCTCCTAGAGAATCTAGTGCTATACGGTATGTGTATTGTATTATGCATATATGTATATATATTGGGCAATACTTGCTTCATTATGGCAAGCTTTGTTGTTGTTGTTTTAACAACAGTTCTCGTGTGTATGGTGTTGAAATGTTTATATATTTTGTTTTCCAGCATGCGTAGCCTCCAGGCCAGGTCAGAGTGGGAGATGTGATGGGTATATCTTGGAGGGGAAGGAGTTGGAATTTTATATGAAGAAGCTCAAATCAAAGAAGACCAAGTGATGATTCGGATGTAACTTGGACGAACAATATTTTATGTCAATATGGTGCATGGTTTGATGAATGTTTATCAGCACCAGGATATGGTGTATATATCTGCACATACATAATACACTTGAGATAATTAATTGGCATATGTTGGCACTTTTCAACGTGAGGAATTTCCTTTTTGTTTGTTATATTCCTGCCCATCTTTGATGGCATTCGTTTATAGAATGGTAGATGGTGTGATGTGCCTTACAAAGTTGGAGCACTAGCTTGTTCTTACAACATTACTAACCCTTTTGAAACGTGCACTGACATTTACACAAATATGACCCGTGGGAGGGGAGCTGAAGGGGCAAGTCAAGGTGTCGTTGGATCCTCAATTATGTGAAACTACTATTGAAGTGTTTTTCTCATCGTCCACCAGCTCCTGTAATTGTCCAACAGTATATACAAGTCGATTGTTATCACATTCCCCGACACATCACACATCACCGGGAAATGTCCCATAACACTGATTTTCTGCTTTTTCATTCTTAGGTTTGTATATAGCATTTTGTAATTCAGCCAAGATTGTGTTACGGTTTTATAGCAATTTTTTCCCAAAAACATCTTCAGTAGTATGATTCTGCCTTCGATGATTACTTTATGTACTGTAAAACTCTTTTCCACATCCACGTTGCGTGAATACATTCATCACCATCAATTTTGGCCAGTAGCGGGAAACTTGTTTCAACTCTCGCAGAATATAAGGAGATCAAGTGGGTTACAAGCGGTACCTTTCCTGAACTGTATAAATTGGCTAGATATTCTAAGAGTAAGACATGAAGGATTTTAATGGCCATTTTTATATGATATAATTAGTAACTGGGGGATGTGGTCAAATATTTAGCAGCTGCTTTGTGGAATGAATATAATTATAGGCTGGAAGATTTGCCAGATGATTTTTTTTAAATTGTTAGATAATGAAGACGGAATGACTTGATGCCTTTGATTTAGACAACAAATCTGTTCTTGTTCCAAAACTTGGGTATAATTATAAGAACATCATAAAAGGTTTTAAACTGCAAGCTAATGGAATTAATAGTACAGCGGATAATCTCTCGTATCCCAAGAATTGTGCAAATTATAACTAAAGCATAAATTTTTTACCAGTGTTAGTACATACCATAAGGTTCATTTTAAGATTGGGAGGTAAGTCAGATTTGACCTCTGAGGACCGTGAGAGGTCAATGACCTCACTTCATTGAAATTTACATTTTTTCACAATTCTGGTGTATTTTGGCTGTTTTGGGAATCATTAGAAAGGTTTGTTGCCATGTGTTGGTCAATTTATTTTCTGGAGAGCCTTTAGAGGTCAGTGACCTCATAAAACAAATTTATTGAAATACACATTTAGGTTATTGTGGTGTCCTTAATTAATAGCTTGCATGTTGTAAGATAATCTGCAAGTTTAATTTTCAATGTGCACTGATCAAAGGCTATAAGCTTAAATTACAGTGAGGTCAGTGACCTCAGACACATGTACAGTACATACCGGTACATGTAATACAGACGCATTATCCATATAGACGCATAAATGTCTAGGTGTCTGATTGCACCTAACAGTCTCCCGAACATGCACATAATGCAGTGCACTTGAGTGCAGCTTGGTGCACTGGCAGCGGCCAGTACATCCCTTCTTGCAGCCGCAGTGGATCAGTTCGTGGCAAGATTTTGATGCCTCTGGCAGTGTCGTCCAAAGAGGCTGCCACCCCGAGGCCACCTTTGTCCAGCCCCAGCTTGGTAACTCAGGATTCAGGACCAGAGTTTGGTTCCAACAGTTGCCCTGGAGAGATGCTCGCTTGATGTGCGGCTGGAGTGCTGCCTGCATTGGGGGAATGTTATCTAAAGCCCTAGACTTGTGTGCGAAGAGCTTTTTCCTAGCATCGTTCACTTCCATGATGTCACTGGTGCGGTCATACATCAGCACAACGAAGCGCTCCAGCAGTGACATTGACTCGTCACTGACATCACTTGGCATACGTAAGAGTTCTTCAAAGGCATCAGTCACCTCTGGGAACACTTTCCAAATCTCCCAGGCAGTCTTCTTCCCTCTGCCATTGAATGAAGACACAGTGTCGCACCATGTGAGGGCATGGAAGATGGGGAGAATCGCACATTGTCTTGGGTTCATGGTGGTAGCCAGTTGGTGAACAGCTATGTACCGGAAGCTGGATCCAGTACCAAAAGCTATCCACAGCTCGTCAGGATTGATTTTGTTGAAAGAAGCCACAGCCAGTACCACAACATCAGTATCCACAGTGCGTATGGCCACCTTCCTCATCCTCTTCTGCACAGCATCTGCCACATGTAGAAGCATGCGAGTATCCGCTTCCTCGTATGAACATGGGGCGATGCTGGTCAAGTCAGACTCGGCAGGAGACCACATGACCTCAGTTCCACATGTTGCATACATTTCCTTGCCATCGGCTATTGAAAGACGAAGGGCCTCTCGTGACAGGAAACCAAGCTCAGTCTTGTTTTGATCAACACGAAGAAAGTCCTTCCAGTTCTTAGTAGAGGGAACCACTCTTTTCCTGATGCCCTTGCCCCTCTTCTGTCTGGTCGTGCCTTTCAAGCTGTCAGGTAGATATACATCCCAGATGAGGTCCAGTCTGTGGACCTTTCCCAGTTGAGTGGAGATGTAAGGTGCAAAGAATACTCTTGAAAGGTCTTTGCCACTACAGGATTGAGCATGTGAACAATAGCTGCTCCGTCAAGGAGTGGCATCAACCCCAGGTGCACTTGTGGTTTCGTGTTGGTCTGATTTCAGGCAGTGTAGTAGATCTGCTTTGACTGCAAGGCGCAGTTTTCCTCCTGTTGATAATGCAGGTGGAGCTGCCTGGTTCTCGTGGCAGAAGAACTGGTCAAGATCCCAATCACGTGATTGACATGCAATATACAGCCTCGAGAAGAGACTACAGTCACTCTTACTGTGGCGAGTTGCATCTGCTGCTTTGACTGTGTCTTGGTCTGTGTCCGACTGAAGAGTGGCAACTTGTTCTTGGGCAGTGTGTCTGTAACTGGCTTTGTGCATAGTTACAGTCTTTCTTCAACAAACTTTGTGTAGTGCTCCTCACCAAGGGACTCAATCTTCCTCACAGTTTCTGCCACTGGGGTTTCCATGATGTCTCTCGTGTGAACGCTCTTGTCAATTTCCTTTGTAGCTGCTTGGTACAAGTCTGCAGTGCCAGCTGCAGAAGAAACAGATAGGCTCGGTTGACTGTGGAAGCCAGTGGGCATCTGCTGATCGTGTGCGCCTGGTTGGAGAACCGGTACTATATTGTTGTCCTGAAGCTGATTCTGCTCTGCTCTGCTTGTCAAAAAAAAATTGTTAAATTTTAAACGACATATCTTGTGCCACTGAGCACTGTGTCTCCTCAAGGTAGCTTCTATGTCATCGCCATCATCCAGTCTGATCACATTGAGTTCCATTGCCATGTGGCGAAGTCCCTTGACTTGAAGGTCTTCTGTCAATGATGCAGCATAGCCAACACCACTCGGTTTCATGGTAGATCTTAGTGGGGACTGCAAAGCTTCATCTGTCTTAAGAATACAAAGCTCCAAGTTAGTTCTTGGGAGTCGTCTTGATTTCTTGGACGTAGAGGGCTGGGCTGAGTCTATGAGGATGCTTTGCCATAGTGACGATCAGGTCTGGGGTATCTTCGCTTCGACCATCAGGCAGGGATCCTGCAACACACAAGAAGAAAAATTGTGTTAGTACCAGCCACCACAGTTTGCATTAATTGGCATCAATATTTGATATATTGAGGTAATTGACCTCCCACTGTCCTAGCTAGAAGAATCTGATCATCTCCCTCACCATCAGAGCTACTACTTTATTTTATGTAAAGGCTCTCCAGAAGATAAATTGACCAACACATGGCAACAAACCTTTAATGATTCCCAAAACAGACAAACTACACCAGAATTGTGAAAAAAATGTAAATTTCAATGTAAGCGAGGTCATTGACCTCTCACGGTCCTTAGAGGTCAAATCGTACTTGCCTCTCGATCTTAAAATGAAGCTTATGGTATGTACTAACACTGGTAAAAATTTCATGCTTTAGTCATAATTTGCACAATTGTTATGATTATCTGCTGCACTATAATACCTTTTGATTCAAGATGTGTTGATTTGACATTAATCTCAGCGGTTTTCCTTCACTATGTAATTCTGTGGGGAGTAAGCAAATTTCCAGATAAGTCGCAAACATCAACTACCACTCCCTTGCTTTTTTCACCTTTGTAGAAACTTTCAAGTTTAGCGCATGCGCAATGTAGTATCAGTAAGATAGCACGCCTACTCGTTTGCTGTTACATGCCTCGGGGTAACCGCAAACTCGGAGGTTACATAGGTATGATTTATGATCAGTATTGTTCAGTATTGTGTTAGTTCCAGCAAAGGCTGGTATAGCTGTTAGGTAATTCAGACCAATGGTCCAAAATTCTAATGCAATGCAGGTATTACTTATCCTTTAGTTCTTGCTTCTTGCTTTAGCTATCTCTTTAGCACCTCTAAGAGCAAAACAACCTTTTCTTGTGGGAAGAGCCTGTCGTCTGGTGGAAGTAAAAAAGCCCACTGTGTGCTAGCTTCTGCTAGCACACAGTAGGCTAGACGGCTAGACACCACGACCAACAGGGTCTAGTTTAGTCCCCTTTTTTCTTTGCTGGCCACTCAATGCATATTAGTGGTCTATGGTATTTAGAAATCCGAAGGCTTTGGGTTGTGGTATATAACCCGAGCACAGCCAAGGTGCTACTAAAGGCCCGAGTGTTTCCAAATACTGTAGATCTTTGCACATTATGCATAATATCCATAACTATCCTTAACAGCAAAGGGACCAGTCATAGTCTCGCACGGTCCCAAATCCAGATGCACAATGGTTAGATAGCCAGTCCTCTGTGCTCTGGGACCTGGTCAAACCGTAGATAATTTACACGTTGGACAACGAAGATATCACCTCCAACGAGATCAATGTCTATGAATTTACTGAAGCTCAAATTGAAGTGTTTATGCTCAGATAGACTGTTGCTCATTTGTAATGCTTTGCAACCACCCATCTGCCCAATCCAGTTATCCAATAGGGTGTGGCCTGCAAGATTAGGTATGTTGTGATGTCAACTGATGGTTGTGTGATTTGTAGAAACAGTGATGGGTGTTAATGCTCATGAAGGTGTGCAAGCATACATTAAACACTTGAGGGTAGTATGCTTCTCCACCTCCTTTCCTGCAGGGAGTTGCAAAACTGTTCTCTTGATCATGTCTATGCAGTGAATCCACAGGATAAAACAACCACAGATTAAACAACAAGTATATAGAATATTGGATGGTTTCTCTGCCAATATGATTTTTTTGTTTTTAGTGGCACTAAAAACAAAGAGCTGATTGGAAGCGAACTTGAAAGTATTTGATGTGTTTATACAAAAGTAATTATAAATTATACATAATTATACAAACACTACACAAATAGATAGCTTTAGGAAAACAGTTCATGTACAAAAGGTATGTTGTCAAAAAAAAAGATGTGCTTCACGCAGCTCCTGCTGTTATATGGGGTTCAGACTTCATTCTAGATTGCAATCGGTCCAACATAGGCTGGTAATATTCTCCCACTTGCTTGCCCAGTTTGGTAGTCGGCTTGGCTATTGTTACTTCTCTGCTCTTCTTAACCAGATGTTCCTCCTATTATGTGCAGGTAGAAAGTAGTTTTTAAAAATTCATGAGGTATAATATATATAGTTATATAGTACCATGTCTGCCTTGTGGTGTTTCTTTAGATATTCAAATGCTGTTTTGTTGATCTTCTCAGACAAGTCAAATAAGGTGTTCCCCTCCTTGTATTAGAGAGAATAAGAATAAGAGAGAATAATAATAATAATAATAATAATAATAATAATAATAATAATAATAATAATAATAATAATAATAATAATAATAATAATAATCTCTCAATGAACTCTCAGTTGACATAATAACATTAAAATCACCTTCTCAATAATCAACTTCAAATTCTATTCACTCGATGTTTCGACTAGATGCTCTAGCCTTCATCAGGAATTATGAAGGCTAGAGCATCAAGTTGAAACGTCGAGTGAATACAATTTGAAGTTGATTATTGAGGTGATTTTAATATAATAATAACAACAACAACAACAATAATAATAATAGTCATGATGCTAGTAATAGTAATGGTAGTAATAGTAATATCAATAATATTAATAACAGCAACAACAATAATAATATACTCTAATTTTAGTTTTTCCAGATTACTTACCACATCTTTATGCATCAGGTCAACTCTTCCAGTTCTCAACAAATACTCCAGCACTTCCTGTTGGTCAGCTTGCATGGCAAAGAACACAGCAGTCCACTTATTGCTCTTTTAGATCCAATAAAATACCACATTTTGCACTTGTATATAATACAATACTTGTTCATAATAGAGAAGGGGGAAAAATTGCTTTAGAACTTACGCTCTCAGAAATATTCAATTTTGCTCTTCCATTTTCAACCAATAGTCTCACAAAATTGAATTGTCCTTGCTTGGATGCAAATATCAGTGGTGTGAAACCATCCTAAAATATTTAAAAATTCTGATAAGTTATATTCAGTGGCACTTCCCTAGACAGACACTTCCCTAGACAGACTCCCTGAAATACAGACAACCTCTCTACAATGGTGGAGCTAAAATGATTCTCAATAAAGCTATAATGTAGAATGGCCTCTGACAGTGGACACCTTTCTGAACATATACCAGTCAGCTGAAAAGCAAACAATATAGTATTTCCTACACAGTGGACAAGCCATGCCCCAGCCAATGGGTATTTACCTGACCTTAGAAAGGCAAAACGAGATAATAATCGTGCTTGTTACTGCACCAAGAAACAAATAGAGGCCCATTGTGATCTGTAAATCTGTAAATCCACGATGTTTTAAAAGCCTCTTGCCATTAATCCAACCAGGTATGGATGACCAGTGAAATTTTGGAGTCAGTGTTGAATGAACTGTAACAACAATCGCCAACAAGTATATATGACAAAGTTGGCTGCCATCCTGAAGATCTGGACAAAAATTAAATGATTATGTTTTTGCCTGCCAATTCAACAGCAAAACTTCAGTAACTGGATCTAGGCAGTCAAGATGTTGTTATATATTAATGAGAGCTCCTTCCAGAGCTAGGGTAAAACCTGTAGCAACTTCTACGAAAGTTGGTGTCCTTTGGAACATGATGGATGTATAATGGTTACTAAAGATGTCACAGCAGACCCATTTCTGGAACCAGATGAGGGCATCGAGCTGCACAGTCTTACTGAGCAGGTTTATCCAGCTACTGTTTGTGTAGATATGGATGACGATGACTGGGAAGCCAATTCCTTAGATCAAGTTATCCAGCCATCAGCTACTCAGGATACTGTGGAAGATATGAAGGAGATCCCGAGGAAGAAGAACCTGTCTCAAGTTTGCACTCGATTATTGAAGCTCTGAGGTCATTAGATGACGTTAAAGCATTTTCTTGAAAATAGAGGATACAGTCAAGAAGCAATTGGTACAAGTTCAATAATGGACAGCATTTCTTCTGCCCACTTACTGGCTACAAAGCACTTTATTCCCACTAGTTACTTATTCCCACTAGTTACTTCATGTAATCGCTAGGGGAGGGCTACCCCTCCCCTCACCCCTACCCCCATTTGATCAACAAGCCTCTCCCCATGCATCTACACCCAAATATTCAGAATGTCATCATTGTTGTATTCACTTTTCTACTGTGTATATGTTTGGAAGATTCCCATGAGCACCAAGCTGCTCCCCACACTTATCTATGCACATCACTTATTATCGTATTTCCTTGATTAGAAGAGTATACTTGTTCTATTCATTTCATGAGTTGCCGGATTGCAAGTACTATTCAAGGGCACGTTCTACTATTTTCCATGCTCTGGCTTTCGCTAGTTCCATAGTCTGCTTCATCACTGGTAAGGGATCGTCATTGTCAGTCTCTCCCACCTCTTTTCTGTGGAGTTTGGCTGTCTCGCTGGCAATGTTTGCTGTAGCACTAATTACACAGGCTTTAATCAGTGAATGATGTCCAGGCCATGATTTGGAAGGGGGGTTCTAGTCTCAGATGGCGGACTTTTCCCTGCTAAATGCATAGTTCCTCACAAATGTAAGATTAATGGATTTTCAAATTGAAGTAAGATGGTAAATACTGCATGTCTAAGGGGGCGGGGCAAGGAAGCTTAACATAAAAATAGCATGTACAATAGCGTAAATTATTCAGCTAATATGTCTGCAAAAAGCATTCTACGCTGATGCTGTCACTTAAATTACTGTGGCGCTTATGAAATAGGTGCCCACAATAATTCTCCAGTAGGTTCACTAGTAACTGATAATATTGCAGGTGATGCTCTCTTTTGAGGCCAGCCACAGGACCTTTCTTCAGGAGTAATGGTCCAAACAAGGCAGCAGGCCTTTTGGTCACCATCAGAAGCTATGAAATTTTCTTGAAGTAACTGAGCAATGACATTTTGTAGATCTGGCTCTAATTAATAAGCACCAAAAAATAATAATTAAAACCCAACTCAGCGCAACAATTAAGATTTCAAAAATTAGAATACGGTTGAAGTGGCACTTGTTAGAGAGGCGCTATAAATCCAGAATTTATGGTAGCTCCTATATGAAGGAGAGGGGAGGGGGTTCAGGCAACAGGAAACACCCCTGGGTACGGGCCTGAATTGTCATCATGTGACCCTTCTGTCTCGCCTGAAATGAAGAAGGATTTGATTATCACTTCAGTGGTAACAGATTATCAAGCTCCTTCCCCCCACTACAGAAATCATTTTCTCTGGGGATTTCGTATTTCCTGTTGGGCATGGTCTAATTGCGGACACATTCTAATTGAGGGCATGCTCTAATAAATATTTCTTGTAAGTTTAAGTTAAACTACACTAATCAAGCTAGCAGCTGACAGAACATGCTTGAGGTGTTTTTTTAAACCATCTTCTAAAGTAGAACATCTTCTCTACAAAGGACCAGATGATGGGTCCTAAACATGTCATTAAGAGGTTCCACTATAATACACATGCTTCTATAGTAAAATGTTCTTCATACCAATTATTCTATTATAACATGGAAATAACGCAATGAGATTTAGGCTATAGAATAATTAGACCAAGCCCTTTGAAAAACACAAACACTGACTTAGTCACAGCCATTCACTGCTTTTGGCTGGAAGTTAGCTTGCTATACTACCCATTTTCTATATCTGAGCTGTCCACAAGTAAATGTAGACAGTCACCCCAAATTGTGTATGCTGTAATACCATATCTTGGATGTTGACATCGACTCTCTCTTCCACACACAAGTATCTTCCAATCTTCTCATGTCCTTTGTAGCTGGCTATATGCAGACTAGTTACCCCATCCTGCAGTTGGATTAAATTGGATTAAATTAAGAACATACAGCTATTCTTGAACTTAGTGTAGTAGTGTAGATAACATAGCTGGCATTATTTATTAACAACAAACAGATTAGACCGAAATTTGGATTACTACGAAGAGTGAGAATTTATTCTAACTGATGCACATGCACAATATTTGCATCCACGTGATATTTGATGAAGATAAAAGCCAGCTCTAGGAAAGAGTTTGTCAGTGCCTCTAGCTCTAGGAGAGGGTTTGCCAGTGCCTCTAGCTCTAGGAGAGGGTTTGCCAGTGCCTCTAGCTCTAGAAGAGGGTTTGCCAGTGCCTCTAGCTCTAGAAGAGGGTTTGCCAGTACCTCTAGCTCTAGGAGAGGGTTTGCCAGTGCCTCTAGCTCTAGGAGAGGGTTTGCCAGTGCCTCTAGCTCTAGGAGAGGGTTTGTCAGTGCCTCTAGCTCTAGGAGAGGGTTTGCCAGTGCCTCTAGCTCTAGGAGAGGGTTTGCCAGTGCCTCTAGCTCTAGGAGAGGGTTTGCCAGTACCTCTAGCTCTAGAAGAGGGTTTGCCAGTGCCTCTAGCTCTAGGAGAGGGTTTGCCAGTGCCTCTAGCTCTAGGAGAGGGTTTGCCAGTGCCTCTAGCTCTAGGAGAGGGTTTGCCAGTGCCTCTAGCTCTAGGAGAGGGTTTGCCAGTGCCTCTAGCTCTAGGAGAGGGTTTGCCAGTACCTCTAGCTCTAGAAGAGGGTTTGCCAGTACCTCTAGCTCTAGAAGAGGGTTTGCCAGTGCCTCTAGCTCTAGAAGAGGGTTTGCCAGTGCCTCTAGCTCTAGAAGAGGGTTTGCCAGTGCCTCTAGCTCTAGAAGAGGGTTTGCCAGTACCTCTAGCTCTAGAAGAGGGTTTGCCAGTACCTCTAGCTCTAGAAGAGGATTTGCCAGTGCCTCTAGTGGGTTTGCCAGTGCCTCTAGCTCTAGAAGAGGGTTTGCCAGTATACCTCTAGCTCTAGAAGAGGGTTTGCCAGTGCCTCTAGCTCTAGAAGAGGGTTTGCCAGTACCTCTAGCTCTAGAAGAGGGTTTGCCAGTGCCTCTAGCTCTAGAAGAGGGTTTGCCAGTACCTCTAGCTCTAGAAGAGGGTTTGCCAGTACCTCTAGCTGGTTTGCCAGTGCCTCTAGCTCTAGAAGAGGGTTTGCCAGTACCTCTAGCTCTAGAAGAGGGTTTGCCAGTGCCTCTAGCTCTAGAAGAGGATTTGCCAGTGCCTCTAGCTCTAGAAGAGGGTTTGCCAGTACCTCTAGCTCTAGAAGAGGGTTTGCCAGTACCTCTAGCTCTAGAAGAGGGTTTGCCAGTACCTCTAGCTCTAGAAGAGGGTTTGCCAGTGCCTCTAGCTCTAGAAGAGGGTTTGCCAGTACCTCTAGCTCTAGAAGAGGGTTTGCCAGTGCCTCTAGCTCTAGAAGAGGGTTTGCCAGTACCTCTAGCTCTAGAAGAGGGTTTGCCAGTACCTCTAGCTGGTTTGCCAGTGCCTCTAGCTCTAGAAGAGGGTTTGCCAGTGCCTCTAGCTCTAGAAGAGGGTTTGCCAGTGCCTCTAGCTCTAGAAGAGGGTTTGCCAGTGCCTCTAGCTCTAGAAGAGGGTTTGCCAGTGCCTCTAGCTCTAGGAGAGGGTTTGCCAGTGCCTCTAGCTCTAGAAGAGGGTTTGCCAGTATACCTCTAGCTCTAGAAGAGGGTTTGCCAGTGCCTCTAGCTCTAGAAGAGGGTTTGCCAGTGCCTCTAGCTCTAGAAGAGGGTTTGCCAGTACCTCTAGCTCTAGAAGAGGGTTTGCCAGTGCCTCTAGCTCTAGAAGAGGGTTTGCCAGTACCTCTAGCTCTAGAAGAGGGTTTGCCAGTACCTCTAGCTGGTTTGCCAGTGCCTCTAGCTCTAGAAGAGGGTTTGCCAGTGCCTCTAGCTCTAGAAGAGGGTTTGCCAGTACCTCTAGCTCTAGGAGAGGGTTTGCCAGTACCTCTAGCTCTAGGAGAGGGTTTGCCAGTACCTCTAGCTCTAGGAGAGGGTTTGCCAGTGCCTCTAGCTCTAGAAGAGGGTTTGCTAGTTCTAGCCAGTACCTCTAGCTCTAGGAGAGGGTTTGCCAGTGCCTCTAGCTCTAGGAGAGGGTTTGCTAGTCTAGCCAGTGGCTATAACTCTAGGAGAGGGTTTGCTAATTCTAGCCAGTTCCTCTATTGTTGTTCATGATTTAGAACTTCCAAGTCATCGACTTAATTAACTGCAAATGTATCACCTTTGCTATTTTTATCATCGGCTTTCATATGATCTGGACATAATCTATACAGCAACTGGGCATTTGTTACCTGTACTTCAGCCTAACCCTAGATGCATAGTGGGCACCTGCTATGTAGAGGGCACTTACTTGGTATTTTACATTTAGATCATAGCTTTTTTAATAAACAATTTCATTGGTCAATTGCAGGTTGTATAAATCCAATATAAACCTGGTAGTGCTAATCCCTAAAGCTCTTAGAAAACCTGTGATTATCTTGCAGTACTTGGAAAACCTGTTCGTAGACAAAGTTCGGAAATACTGTAGGTCCCAGGTCCAAGTGTCTGACTGATTTACAATAGAGCAACCATAACATAGCTACATCATTTATATAGTAGCTAGCAAGATGGATTTTTCCCCCTTTAGTGAAGAAATTAAAATTAAAGGCCCCTTCCATGCAAACATTATACTGCAGCACTTGTGTGGCTGCACAGTCGCAACCTATGGTAGTTAAGCTGCAGTTCCAACTTCTATTCGAGTGAATACGGTACTAATACCATACCTGAATTGATTCCTGTAGTAAAATGCGCAGAGTCCTTTGGCTATTGACATGATATTTCACATTCGTTAGCCAATCAGAACGCAATGGTTAGCGGGTTAGTGGTGAAGGAAAAAAGGTGAAATTGGGCCAGAATAAGCAAGCGCAAATCACGTTGTATAGGCATCAATGTGTGAGCCTTATCTCATTATTCCTGATGAAGGCTAGAGCATGTAGCCAATACATTGAGTGAGCAAATTCAAGTTCATTATCAAGAATGTTATTGTATAGTACATGTACTGGGGTTTTTTTTTGGGGGGGGGGGGGGGGGGGGGGGTTTGGGGGGGGAAGTAGCTCGCTAACTATAGTAGAGCAGTTAGATGTAGAACTACCTTAAGTGTTTTTTTCTTCCTCCACTCTTACTATGTGGTATTAACTTGAGATGGATCGTTGGGAAAAATTTGGTATAATTACTACTCGTAATGTAGAGGGACGGCAATTGCACTTGACTTTATCTCGTGTAATTTCCCCCCCCACTACATAACTCGTGTTATTTATAACAAATTTAACTACAAAGCATGTTATTTATATCATGCAGTACATAGTAAGCACCCTAGCAAGCGACCCTTTACCATTGCAAGAAAAATAGAAGACGCAAAAGTGGAAGAGCTACTCAGACTCAAGCTTTAGAAAGGCGTCAAGCTTCATAAGAGAAGTAGCAGCGAAGAGACAAGGTCATTGAGAAGGTGCAAACAGAGCTAGAGCCTGTCCACGGGGCAGCAAGAAGGTGCTTTGGGCTGATGTTTGGCTGGTAGGGCATAAATTTAAGTAGCAATTACACGTAAGAACATAAAGCCCCAACTAAACTCGAAGCAGTCAGAAAGAACCCCTTGCCACATGTGGTGAATTCTTCCTGGGTGATTAGTTAACTTGTAGTCCCACCTCTAGCCATAAGGCAGGCTGGAGAATAATAGTTACATAAAGTTACATAAAGCCAGCCACATTCCCTCCTGAAAGCAAACACTTGACTCCATTGCAAATTTAGTCTTCCTAGTCAAGTAAAATGGTTGGCGGCTGTGCAGGATATTTTCCGCTATAATTTAAATCAACTTTTTAACTCTTACACTACTTCCTATTGTGTGACTAATGTTGATTGTTCGTCCATTGCTCGTTTACTTACTCACCCATCCACTCACTCACTCACTAACCAACCCACCCACACCCACTCACCCATCCATACACACACTCACCAACTCACTCACTCACTCACTCACCCACCCACTCACTCACTAACCAACCCACACACACATACTCACACACACAACACTCACTCATTCACCCGCCCATCCACTCACTCACTCACTCGCCCACCCACCCACATACCCATTCACTCGCCCACCCACCCACATACCCACTCACTCGCTCACTCACCCACTCACTCACTAACCAACGCACCTACACCCATACACACACCCACACAACACTCACTCCCTCACCTACCAACCCACTTACTCACCCACCCACTCACTCACCCACCCACACACTCACTTACTCACTCACTCGCTCATTCATTCATTTTATAAAACATTATCAAGAAGAAAGCTATGCATGGATTCAGCTTTAAATAATAAGCATGACTTGTAAAATCCACTTACCTTCTTTTGATAGTTCAGATTTGCACCGTGATCTCCTAAAGTTCGGACAATCTCTTCATACCCATTCTTTGTGGCCACTGCCAAAGCTGACCAGTCGGTCTGAACACAAATGCAAGATAGTCATAGCAATACCATTGCAATCAACGCCAATCACTTTAACCTCCGTTGTGTAGTCTATGTCTAAATCAGTGTCATGCTCAAGCAAGACCTTAACCACATCAAGGCTGCCATCTTGAGAAGCTTGTATCAGAGGAGAAAATCCAGCCTGTAACAGTTTGTCTACAGCGATGGCTACACTACCCAGTGGCTAGTATTGTTAGTAGTACAAATACCTTGTCGTGCAAAGTGCTTTTTGCTCCGCTCTCCAGCAGCAGCTTAGCCACACCCGCATGATTTCCCGGGGCTGTCCACATCAGCGCAGTCCAACCAGCCTAGAGTAAGTTAACCAATGGATATCAGCGCCTTATCTTCTAATTTTACAAACATCGGTTGGTTTGTTCTGATCTGCTCCTTTATCCAGCAGCTTCTTGACTGTTCCTGCATCACCCTTTCTGCTAGCTAGTATGAGGCCTGTCCAATTTGATGACTGCAATAACAACAGCAACAACAACAAGACAATAAAATCAGCAACGACAACACAAATTTTCTAGCATGCATGTATCTATGCATGCATTATTTCTTCAAACGCTTGCAGACTGCTATATGTGTGACCGTATGTTTGTTATCTTACATCTTCAGCATTTGCATCGGCTCCACCTTCCAACAGAGTGTCCACTATCTCGCCATGGTTATTCTCACATGCCCACAACAAAGCAGTCCAACCATACTAAGAATACAGGAGATGGAATTATAATTGCGTGGGATTAGAATTCGATTGTGCATAAGACAAACTTCATCCTTCTCTTTGGCATTAGGATCCACCCCAAATTCGAGTGCTCCTTCCACATTTGATTTAAGCCCATCTTGAGCGGCTGTTATCTATACTGGCATGATACATACAGCATTAGCACCCTGAAGGAAGAGTTACAAAATAGTTCCAGTGATAATTTCAGAGACTTGCCAACTTTTCTTCGAGTTTGGTTGTCATCCAACTGTGGACATCACTATGCGGCTTGGACAGGCTAAGGACATCAAACCCAACCTGCAAACAGAAATATTTGTAGAAGAGAAGTCCATTTTTTGGTGCCAAATAATATCCCCAATGCTGACATACACTTATAGGATCTCTGTATATATGTATGCAGGTTGCGGCAGCAGCTCCATATCTTCCTCTCCATTTAAGGGGTGTGACTTACACACTGAATGGGTTGATTTTGGGGGTGCATATATAAGTCGCACTAGCTAAAGTGAATCATTAGATGGGATCACATGTAGCACGTGATCTCACTGCAGTAGCTGAACTTCTCTCGATTCTTTTCTGTATAATATCTGGAACTGATGGCTGGAACTGAGCATATTGAGCTACACTGCAGCTTTTGAGCTCAGAGCTGTTGAATTTGCATAGAGTTAAGAGAATATAAGAGCTGGAAAGGAATGCACAGCAAGAGAAACTGATTAACGATGCTACTAACTTCAACCAAATCACATCAAGACAGGGTTATAACTTATTCCACCTCCTGCATGCTAGGGAATCAGTGATTTTAGTATATGACTTGTGCTCTAATAATTGTAGTAGAGTATGCTCTGGCAATCAATATTTTTATATTGACATATAGTTAACTTTGGGGGAGCTATTTTTACTCTGGGGGGGATCTATATATACTCTAGCAAATATGGATACAAGTACTGCTTAAGTATATATCATGGAGTATGCTAGCACTATGATTTGACTCTTATCTCAAAGTGGCAGGAGGCAAAATAACACAAAAAATACAACTCCTACCTCAGCTAAAACTCACTGGGCAGCTTCCTATCATCCTAAACAGAAAATATTAGCTCCAAAAAAACTTCCAGCATGCCGTAAATTCTCTACTAAGTACACTGGCATAAAAAACTGCTTAAAAACCATGAAATCTGTCGCATCTATCTACTTTTCCTCACACATATGACCAGCAGAAGACTGCAAATGCAGCAACTAATATTTTCTTGATTCGTAAAATATGGTCACACAATATATGTACTCTTGTGGGTGTGCAATATTATATATGCACTCTTGTGGTTATATGTGCACTCTTGTGGGTATGCAATATTACAGCATCTACCACATTTTTGCTGCAAAGTAGTGAACATGTCTTGCTAGGAACAGTACAGACCTTCAACAAAACCAGTTTAACTACTTGTGATCTATCTATCTGTATATATATATATAATAACTACCTGTGATCTATGTATCTATCTGGTTATGTATATATAATATATATATATATATGATCTATGTATATATCTAGCTGGTTATGTATGTATAATATATATATATAATAACTACCTGTGATTTATGCATCTATCTGTAGATGGATGTATAATATATATAAGTGTGTGTATATACTTGAGCAATAAACATTGTATTAAGTATATGCCCTGATTGGTTAGTCTTGGAGTTATCCAGAGTAACTCGTTAAAGGAGGCTACTTGACTACAATATTTACAGAGAGGAAACAAAAAAGCAGCTGCATTTCAAAAAAAATGCATTGCTACATACTGAGGGGAGGGAAGGAAAACACGAATTTGGTCATAAATAGCAAACAATTGTTGCTTGGTGTCCTTGATTTAAAAGGTAAAGGGTCCTGCCAAATGAGGTCTACATTAAATATATGTATATATGTATATTGTTTTTAGTTTTTAAATAAGACATCTTTGTTTTGCTGTATATGGGGTAGTTTTACTTGGAAATCATTCTTACCTGGTCCAAAGTGACTTTAATGCAAGACTGAAGGAAGTATATACCACCACCGTACTTGCATTTAACTCCATCTTTGCTCCATTCCGCTAAAAGAGTGCCACACCTTCAACTTTTTTTTAAAGGTTTCGTCGACCGCTTTTGGTAAACCCACATACCACAGATCACCCCACTGACAAGTTAGTGGTTGATAACACATTATCTCGGTAAACCTCTAGTGTCCATGGATACTCCCAATATGCACTGTGCACTTACACTGTCCCGTTGGAATGGATCTGCTCCGTGATCCAATAAAAACTCCAGCATTGTTTTTCGGCCTTGTTGAGCTGCAAACATTAGGAGTGACCTTCCTTCCTATGATCAGATTAAAAAGTCATCTCTAATCTCATGGAAGGAACAGCATTGCAGCATTCTAGAGGTGTATTCACATTATGTTTTGAGGAACTGAACTGTCATGCTTTTTTACAGTTGATATACCAATCCACAAAACTTTATCAGCAACTGAGTATGTGTAGCCTAGGGAGGGCTTCCTCAAAACTTTATCTGTAACTGAGTATGTGTAATCTAGGTAGGGCTTCCTCAAAACTTTATCAGAAATATCTATTAAAACATATCGATGTTTTCACCCTTAAATCGTACCCCACTTCTCTTACTTCGCTGATGGCTACATTAATGTTTGGAAAGAAGAGTTGGAGGAAGGAATTCATCTTGTCCACATCACCTCCTTGTTCTGTCATTAGCAACCTTGTGTAATTCAAAACCTATGTGAAAAACAGAACTAGCTATGCATATCACCAACATGGCATAGAAATGTGATATGCATTGCATACCTCGACATTAGCCACACCAGAATCCGCATCATAAATGCAAACATCTTCTAAAAATACTCCAACTATAAATTCACCCCTTAGGAACTCAACAGCACAGGCAATTCCGTCGAGAATCTTACGAGCGTGGACACAGCGAACCAACCAGGTAACAACGATGCTCCCAGCGACAATGCTGTCCAGGAGTTTGGGCAGAGAAGGCATAAAAAATTCATCACAAAGTGAATCCCAGAGCTTTTCAATATACTGGAGTGACTTCATGGAGATCTTGACATTTAAGGTTCCTTTGCTCCCATCGAGTTTGATCGCTAGCTTTCTGCGGTACTTCTCGTCATACTTTGCTGCTTCAGCCATGATGCTGGTGTATTCTTCACTGTTATCACTTTTGTCTTCTTTGTCCGAACGCATATAGTCAACTATTTTGGTGGCAATTTTGAATCCCGCTAGCTCTTCCTTGTATTCCTTGATCATCTTGATGTTTTGATCTTCAAATTCTTCACTGAACATCTCTGCAATGCTCTCTAGATAGTTAACATTAGTAAATTTCCAATACTTCTTCTCCGACAGGATATCAAATATGTCCTTCACACTTTCTGCTTTGGGAATGTCAGCCTCAAGTAAATTGATAACAAACTGATGAAAATAATTCATATCAGGAGCAACTCTTGTTAGGTTCTTTGTGATCCTCATTATTAGCCTGGAGTAATTTTTCCTTATCATTGCGGTGTTTTTTACGGTGACCACTTTGAATGGCAATGGCTCATATTCATCTGTTTGAGGAGCAACAAGAAATAAAAGGAAATCAAGAAAACTATATAAAATTCATATTACTAAAGCACCTGCAGACATTTTGTTGTTGGTGTATGCATCATGCATTAGTCAATCAATCGGAAGCAGACATATCGAATAATTAGTGGAATATTTTCATGAGGTTTAATACTTGTGGCTTTCAAGGTTAGACTACTCCAATCCAGGAATAGGTATATATGTGAAGGACGGAGTAGAATATGGCATTATTATATAACCCACAAATATTTCTTCTGTCATCATCATTAGTGAAAATTTAGCCCCTCGAAAATATACCGCTAAATAGTAAATACTTATATACCTGGCATTGATGAAGCATCGCTGCTGATATCGGGAGTCAAAAAATCTTCAGAAAAAGAACCGGAACAGGATTTTTGCAAGCTACTGAAGCGTAATTTGCTGGTCTCGGTGGTCCACTCTAGCATAGATACATGCTTCATGGCTGCTCTTAATATTGTCCAGTTGCAGTCTGGTTCCACTTTGAACAAGATTTCCACCAACTTCTGCTTCTGTCGACCAGGTGCAAGCATGTCAATCTCAATTAGCTTACCTATGGGAATGCCCAATCTGTTTCCTAGCTCACGGTTGTTAACAACGTTTTCAATAGCATTACGAACATTAGCTTCGTTGAACTCTCCTTCTGCACATTCATAATTTAAAATAAAACTTGTATTATATCAAGTGACTATATCAAGTGACTAAATAACTGATACCTAAGTTTTCCGATGTCGCTACAGATTGGCTCCAGACAATACTTTTGCTGTCAAAGGAGGACCCTCGTCTCTTTACTAATTCTTTGACTACTCTGTTCTCGCACATCGCTGGAGTCAACAAGGCACTCACCAACTGCATCCAACTTGCTTCTTCAAGATTCATCCATACCTGAATCATCTTTCGCTTTCGATCCTCTTCAGATTGCTCATCTTCTTCTATACAGTTCATCCTTGCTGATGGCACTCCCAGCTGTGTTCCCAATTCCTTCCAGTTGGTAACATCTTCAATGGCACTTAATATATTGGTGAGTGTAAAATCTTTATCAGGGACAACAGGTGCTGAAAAGAAGTCAAAATGTTGAAATGTGAGCAAAATATATAGAAGGCCATCTAGACAGCAAAATTCCATTCACGTCATTGTAATGGCTAACTTAACCCTTACCAGATTCTGATGATGCACTTTTTTCCATGTTTCTCTTCTTTCTGGCTGGTTCTAGGTTTCCTTCATCTTCACCTCTTACTGCAGCACCTGGTTCTTCCATTAGTTACGACGTACCTCTATGTTACAGATTCATGCTACTCTACAGGGACGAGCTCGCAAGGAGACTGCTGGAGTAGCGCAAACGCTTCTACATGTTGCGGCAGCTGTAACTTGTTAGAGGTTGATTTTGGCGTACTGGTTATCCGACCACTACCGATTATAGGCGAATGGTCGATGTACAGTTAGAAACTCAAGACGCTATGTGACGTCATCACTGCCATACCGACTAGGTAGAGTCAACTGAGAGAACTTAATTAAAGGCATGTACGTACACACCAGAAGAAAGCAAATTCGTTGCAGAAAGTGTGGTGAAGTTAGCTACTAGGCTTCTTGGTTTAGCAGTTGTATTTAACCAGGAAGGGTATGATTTTATGCAGTTAACAAAGCCAACTACTACCCTTCATTCTGTATTGACTAAAATATAACTGTGCTATCCACTGTGGGATGTTGCTGAATCTGACTATAGTATCCGAAATTTGTACAAATGTGAAATATCCAGTATCCAAAAGGGAGAAGCCAATTAAAATACTCTGGTGCATCTGAATGCCTTTACCTCTCCTCAGCTATATATATATAGAAATTTTCTCTTGGTCAACTAAACCTGAATGAATGAATGAATATGGAAGGAAGGAAGGAAGGAAGGAAGGAAGGAAGGAAGGAAGGAAGGAAGGAAGGAAGGAAGGAAGGAAGGAAGGAAGGAAGGGAGGAAGGAAGGGAGGGAGGGAGGGGAAAAGGAGGGAGGGAGGGAGGGGAAAAGGAGGAAAGAAGGGAGGGAGGAATGAAGGAAATTGAAGTCCAATTTCCCTACAAAGGAGAGTTAAAGGGGAACTATACTTCTTTTCCCCCCAGTTCAAACGCTTGTTGAATATTTCTAGCTACTATTTAATTCAAAGTTATGATGACCGAAGTGGTAAGTTTTATGCCAGCATATTTAGCATCGTGTATATATATATATATATACCAGGAAGCTCATATTTTGCCTGAGAAGAAGTAAATTTTACAGTGAGTCTATTCATGATTGTCATGCAGTGGCCCTGAATATGTTGCTCTACTTCCTTTTCCAGTTTGACTTTATTCATGGGCATGGTATCTTCTCAAGTTTCTAAACTCAGCTTATTTCCACTATATGGAAATCCATGTTTTCTGTTTTCAATAGGGTCATAAACTTGCCATAGTTGATTCAATTTTTTTCTGTAATTTTAGAGCTCTTTTAGTGCTCCGTGTTATATATGAGCATTTTTATTTTTATTTTTTATATTAATTAATAATAATAAAAGTTTTATGTTTATTTAATAATACAATATTAAATACAATGTCCAATAAACAGAATAACAAACAAACATTAAAACAATATAATTATCTTAATAGACTACTTATAAAAAATAATCGTCATTACAACTAAATTAAAAAAAAATTGGCCGAGTACCGGAGGTGACCTTTTGGTTTTGCACAAACGGTTTTATTAACTGAGCTTGTGGAGCCAATTCCATATCATAGCTAAATGTTTCAGGAAGCCGCAACACAAATTTGTGCCTGAGCTATATATGACTGTATCAACAAATGAGGTGCAGTTTTTGGTGACCTTGATCTTGCAGGCTGTACAACTTCTAAGAAATTATGATATATAGAGATATTCACTTACTTTCCAAGTTCATTTCTGCTCTGAAAAAACAACAAGTATATCTTGGTGAATACAAACAATGGATATATATTATATATACCAACATTACCTGGCCATGTTCTTTCTGACCTTTATATATAGCACAAGTCAGTCACAATCAAGAAGCTTGAAGCAACAGTTATGCAGTAGACAAAGAAGAAGCTAACTTACCAAAAAATGCTATAAACTCATACTGCCGTATCACCCAAAGTCTCACAAACTACACCATCAAGCTAAAAGCACAAGTGACATATCTATCAGTAATAACTACCCAGACTCTCTAGATGTAAGTGCATGCTCTTCTCAAGAATGAAAGTGTTCGGAATGATTAAAAGATGCCACTACATAAGAAAATCATTGAATGTACAGGTGATCAAATGCCAAAAGGATGGCGAGAAAAAAGATCAAGAATTAGGGCATTAGTCTTAACGTGGAATAAGTAAATTCAAGTTGAAAGTCATTAGCTATGTCAACTGAGAGTTCGTTAAGAATTATTAATGATAGCCTAGCCAGCACATTATTGGAAACCCACTTTTGCTATATAGCATTCTCTTGTGTTCATGTGTACTTCATGGTTATGTGACATTGTCTCATGATTTAAAAAAACAACTTGGTAGTGAAGACGTGTATATAACTACTTGCTGACTACATATAATTATACATACATATGAATACATAGATAAATGAATAAAGTTAGATGACCCAGTTAACAAAGTCAGATAATCTCATTGATATCAGGAGCTTGGGGGAGCAGGTTCATCCAGAGATATGAGTTCCCTCGCCACAGGGTTATGGCTAACCTCTGAAACAAGTGTCGAGTTGTTTCAGCTGGTGGAATGCCTAGCCTCTGACCTTGCCACCGTCCAATGGTCCTGAATGAAATTTTGAAGTGGGTGGATAGATGGAGTGGTGAGTGAGTGATCCTCCAAAGCGCGCAGTTTAGAAGTACCCTGAACTGTCGCTGGTCATTTGAGCTACGGTTAATTTGTAGCCTTTAACTCTTTCACTGATAGATTTACGCAGGGTTTTCTTATATTTTGGACCTATTTTTACATTTATTTTTACCTTGCCAGGAAAGTGACAAATGCAACCTAATTTGTGGTTAAGCTTTGAACATTTTGTGGTCAACTACAGTTGCTAAGCAACTAAACCCACGATTATGAATATCATTAAACCTATCACATCACCATTTTACAATGTGTTTTTTGTAATCCACTATTGCCTATTCGAAGTGTACACTGGGTTGAGGCAGGTTGAAGTAGGTTGACAATAGCTCTATGGGGACCCACACTGGACCAACATCACACTGGGTTGAGGCAGGTTGTAGTAGGTTGACAATAGCTCTATATGGGGACCTACACTGGACCAACACAGCACTGGGTTGAGGCAGGTTGACAATAGCTAACTGCATTTCATAAATACTGCATCAAATCAGCAAATGTACTTACCACATTAAAGAACATTATCTGTTACTACAAGACATGAAATTCAGGTTCTGCCCAATAACACAGTACATTAAAAAACTACAGACACGTCATAGAAACCAACATTAGTCCTTATTATACATTACAAGACTACTGTTCACCCCTTGTTTGCAGGGGACATCTGGCACTCTCCATGTTTCTGCTAGATGAGCCCTCATCATAATAATGCCCCCTTGTTGGCTGGGGGATATGTGGCACTCTCAATGCTTCTGCTAGATGTTCTAGCACTCATCATAATAATGACCCCTTGTTTGCTGGGGGACATCTGGCACTCTCCATGTTTCTTCTACGCAAGTATGTAATGAATATAAGCACACTATAAATATAAGCACACTAGTATATGAAACCCTGCTATATAACAAATAATACTATAATAGTCAAGTTATCGACAGTAATCCAAAACATTGTGGTACTTATCAAAGCACAAGCGGTTGTTGTCCAAGCAGAGGGGGACTTGGCACGTGCAGCACATCATGCGTGTTTCGTGCCTATGTCCACTGTTTGGAAGATTCTTCCTTTTCCTGACCCCCTCACACACCACGCAGCGCTTGTGCTTCTCCATCTGACGCGGATAGTGGTCAGGATCACGGTTCAGGCGGGAGAGCTGAACACGCTCAATGCTCGGACGCCCTGCCCGCCTCCTTGAACAGAAAGTGCCCACCGGCAGCTCAGCAAGCTCCAGTCGATAGGACAGGTAGTCCCTCTTGGCCGAACCTTTTTTCACGTAGCTATTCAAAATAGCAGACTCAACTATATAATAAAATACTCCAGGAGGAGGGTGGCCTCGTCGTCCTGTTGCCGTCACAGCGACCCCTACCCTTTCGGAAGGCTCGAGTAACAATAGGTAAAGGGTTCTACGATAGATTCTCGCGTGGGACGAGAACACTCCTTTACCCTACAAAGTAAATCCTGGCATTCTGAGATACTATGGTAAGCCCTACTTATACCCATTGCCATGTCATCCCTCCTACCTTCTAACAGGGTAGAAAGAAAAAGAAGCCATTTATTGACAAGAAGGAAGCGCATACATATCATCTAGTACCCAGGAGTCAGCGAGATCCTTTGGCTGGAGATGCAAATGAATCTCAATATGTCCTCGTTTCAACGGATGATAAAGTAAGGCTGGTAGTCATTTCTGATGCCCACACATACTCTCTCCTACTATTGACGAAAGAACAAAGATAAGCAATAGCCTTCTTTTTGTCCTCCAGTTCACCAGCACTCCTGGTGAATACTACTGTATAGCCATGGACTAAAGCCGAGGCCAGGGTACTTCAAAAACATTCATGTTTGCTCTCCAGTAATCAGTGATGGGAAACCGAGACTGGCCAGGGATATTGTGTTGGGGGGTTGTAATTGATGTAGAACTTGAGCCCAGATTAATGTAGAACTTGAGCCCAGATTAATGTAGAACTTGAGCCCAGATTAATGTAGAACTTGAGCCCAGATTAATGTAAAACTTGAGCCCAGATTAATGTAGAACTTGAGCCCTTATTAATGTAGAACTTGAGCCCAGATTAATGTAGAACTTGAGCCCAGATTAATGTAGACCCTTATTAATGTAGAACTTGAGCCCAGATTAATGTAGAACTTGAGCCCAGATTAATGTAGAACTTGAGCCCAGATTAATGTAGAACTTGAGCCCAGATTAATGTAGAACTTGAGCCCAGATTAATGTAGAACTTGAGCCCAGATTAATGTAGAACTTGAGCCCAGATTAATGTAGAACTTGAGCCCAGATTAATGTAGAACTTGAGCCCAGATTAGTGTAGAACTTGAGCCCAGATTAATGTAGAGCTTGAGCCCAGGTTAATGTAGAACTTGAGCCCAGGTTAATGTAGAACTTGAGCCCAGGTTAATGCAGAACTTGAGCCCAGATTAATGTAGAACTTGAGCCAGGTTAATGTAGAACTTGAGCCCAGATTAATGTAGAACTTGAGCCCAGATTAATGTAGAACTTGAGCCCAGATTAATGTAGAACTTGAGCTCAGATTAATGTAGAACTTGAGTTCAGATTAATGTAGAACTTGAGCCCAGATTAATGTAGAACTTGAGCCCAGATTAATGTAGAACTTGAGTTCAGATTACTGTAGAACTTGAGCCCAGGTTAATGTAGAACTTGAGTTCAGATTAATGTAGAACTTGAGCCCAGATTAATGTAGAACTTGAGCCCAGATTAATGTAGAACTTGTGCCCAGATTAATGTAGAACTTGAGCCCAGATTAATGTAGAACTTGAGCCCAGATTAATGTAGAACTTGAGTTCAGATTAATGTAGAACTTGAGCCCAGATTAATGTAGAACTTGAGCCCAGGTTAATGTAGAACTTGAGCCCAGGTTAATGCAGAACTTGAGCCCAGATTAATGTAGAACTTGAGCCAGGTTAATGTAGAACTTGAGCCCAGATTAATGTAGAACTTGAGCCCAGATTAATGTAGAACTTGAGCCCAGATTAATGTAGAACTTGAGCCCAGATTAATGTAGAACTTGAGCTCAGATTAATGTAGAACTTGAGTTCAGATTAATGTAGGACTTGAGCCCAGATTAATGTAGAACTTGAGCCCAGATTAATGTAGAACTTGAGTTCAGATTACTGTAGAACTTGAGCCCAGGTTAATGTAGAACTTGAGTTCAGATTAATGTAGAACTTGAGCCCAGATTAATGTAGAACTTGAGCCCAGATTAATGTAGAACTTGTGCCCAGATTAATGTAGAACTTGAGCCCAGATTAATGTAGAACTTGAGCCCAGATTAATGTAGAACTTGAGTTCAGATTAATGTAGAACTTGAGCCCAGATTAATGTAGAACTTGAGTTCAGATTAATGTAGAACTTGAGCCCAGATTAATGTAGAACTTGAGCCCAGATTAATGTAGAACTTGAGTTCAGATTAATGTAGAACTTGAGCTCAGATTAATGTAGAACTTGAGCCCAGATTAATGTAGAACTTGAGCTCAGATTAATGTAGAACTTGAGCCCAGATTAATGTAGAACTTGAGGATTACTGTAGAACTTGAGCCCAGATTAATGTAGAACTTGTGCCCAGATTAATGTAGAACTTGAGCTCAGATTAATGAATAGAACTTGAGCCCAGATTAATGTAGAACTTGAGTTCAGATTACTGTAGAACTTGAGCCCAGATTAATGTAGAACTTGAGTTCAGATTAATGTAGAACTTGAGCCCAGATTAATGTAGAACTTGAGTTCAGATTAATGTAGAACTTGAGCCCAGATTAATGTAGAACTTGAGTTCAGATTAATGTAGAACTTGAGTTCAGATTAATGTAGAACTTGAGTTCAGATTAATGTAGAACTTGAGCCCAGATTAATGTAGAACTTGAGCCCAGATTAATGTAGAACTTGAGTTCAGATTAATGTAGAACTTGAGCCCAGATTAATGTAGAACTTGAGTTCAGATTAATGTAGAACTTGAGCTCAGATTAATGTAGAACTTGAGCCCAGATTAATGTAGAACTTGAGCTCAGATTAATGTAGAACTTGAGCCCAGATTAATGTAGAACTTGAGGATTACTGTAGAACTTGAGCCCAGATTAATGTAGAACTTGTGCCCAGATTAATGTAGAACTTGAGCTCAGATTAATGTAGAACTTGAGCCCAGATTAATGTAGAACTTGAGTTCAGATTACTGTAGAACTTGAGCCCAGATTAATGTAGAACTTGAGTTCAGATTAATGTAGAACTTGAGCCCAGATTAATGTAGAACTTGAGCTCAGATTAATGTAGAACTTGGGCCCAGATTAGTGTAGAACTTGAGTTCAGATTAATGTAGAACTTGAGTTCAGATTAATGTAGAACTGGAGCCCAGATTAATGTAGAACTGGAGCCCAGATTAATTTAGAACTTTAGCCCAGGTTAATGTAGAACATGCCCAGATTAATGTAGAACTTGAGCCCAGATTAATGCAGAACTTGAGCTCAGATTAATGCAGAACTTGAGCCCAGATTAATGTAGAACTTGAGCCCAGGTTAAGGGGGGGCTATGCCTCCAAAATTCGAGATTTCCTTTTTTTCCCTTTCCCCCCCCCCCCCCCTTCTTCTGGCAAACATTTCCCCCCCCCCCCCATGTAACAGATCAAGAAACTACAAAGAGGACACATCTTGCATGATATTTGCCCTAATTTGGTTTATATGTTTCTAAATCTTGTTTTTTTGCCGTAAAGCTCATAACTTTTCTACACTTTACCCAAAAAAGATAATTTTTATATCACCGGATAGCCCTTCTAATTATCTGTCTTTTGTACGTTCCAAAATTTTGAGTACTCTAAGTATTAGCAAGTTATGGTGATTTGAAGTGGTAAGGTTTGGGATTTTTCCTGGTGTTTTCCAGTTGTCAAAGCGGTGGCCTGCCAGTGAAAAACCACTACATTTATTGATAATCTGTTCACATGTTGCAGATAAGGGCCTTCTCTATCAGTTGACAAAATCTGGGACTTTGGTCTTGTTAATTAGGGCAGTTATGAATTGTACTGCAAGATAGATCAACTTATTTAGGGATCTTGATCTATCTTCCGAGAAAATATGTCTGCAGAGACATTCAACATATTATCATTACAGGATAGATCAACTTATTTAGGGATCTTGATGTATCTTCCCAGAAAATATGTCTGCAGAGACATTCAACATATCATTAGGAACAAAGCATAAGGAAATAGGGAATAAAATGACCTGCATATACTATGTTCCCCCCACCCCCCTCCCCCCACACACACCCCTGGCGACTACACATGAAATCAGTTCAAACTGTTGTTGCATCTATCTACTTGCTATTTCCAAAGTTTTGGAGACATAGGATGCTTCTTTCAAAGTTATGGTGGATCTACTTCATCATACATTTCTTTGACATGCAAAAACATTCAGCTGTAAAGGAAAGTTCCATAACAATTTTCATCATATTTTTCTTTCTTACATGTAGATATAGGCACAGAAAAACCCAAGAGTCACGGAAGTAAAAAAAAAAAACAGATCAAGGAATTGCTAAAACTTGTAAAAGAACATGTTTTGTCAAGTTATTTCAGTGTTAACTCAAACATTTCGTTTTCCAAACTTGGAATGCTTATTCCCACAATTAATGGAAATATTTCTTGTTGCGAGAATAACTTTAAAAACGTTTGCTCAATTTTTTGGCTATGTATGTCATTTTAGAGCTCTTTTAGTACTCTGTGATATCCATGAATCAGATTTTTGTTTACTGCAAGGATTGCCAAGAGATGGTAGTTAGAAGAGGTGGCCTCTAGTTTTTATCAGTTTTTCAGACTCTGTAAGTGTGTAACTAATCAACATGACAACATATGGTAACTTTGCTCCATGGATATCACTGAGACACTCCTTAGCAAGCCACACACCAATTATGAGTAAATAACTTCAAATCGTTAGGCAGCTAGGTCTGCCACAAATATCTTGGAGTCACCTCGATGTTTCTGCATGTATCTTCTGAGAAAATTATGTATATAGAGATATTAACACTTTATAAAAACAAACACAGAATAATAAAGACTGTATCATAAATACTTGTGTAGACGAAAGAGAAAAAAAGTTATGACAATTAGAAATAGGTACAACTATTTTGTGGTTTTGACGCATAGTCCCCCCTTAATGTAGAACTTGAGCCCAGGTTAATGCAGAACTTTGCTTTTCCAGAGCATAGAACTAATAAGAAAGTAATAGATGTTGGAGTTCTACTAAAAGCATGGTAGGAATGTTAGGAGCTGCATCGTTCTGGACGTGTGTTGCAGGGAAGTTATTATGCAGTATCAAGTGGTGGACTTACGCCATTCTCGCTGTTTTCCTTTGCAGCTTTCATTTGTACCACCGCGACAGGCAGAGGCCTCTGAGTTTATTTGTTATGGTGCTGATAATTAATGGTTGCTTTTGTGAAGTGTGCATTCTGTACTTGTGGCTTCATGGTAAGTGATGTTGGGCATGCACAGAGGGCTTTGTTTTGTCCACTTGTGAAAGGAAAGGGATGCAGAAAGAGATGAGACACAACTCGGCATAGGTCGTTGTTAGAACATCTTTGCATAACTTTTTTTTTTTACATATTAATTTTTTTAAATTAAAAAAAAAAAAAAATGTAAGAAGAGACAATGAGCACAGCCATAAAGCACTGGCCCTCTAGTTTGATGTTGGTCTCCCTGCCGGTTTATGGCGTCTTTGTTAAGAGAAGTTAGCATCATAAACTAGGACATCCCTTCTTGAATTGGGAGGTCGCAGAACCAGGGAGGCCTTTTTGTTGAAGCCAAGTGTGGATTCAGAGAAGGTTGCACTTGACAACTAAGCTTTACCTTCGTGGCGAAATGCATAACTTTGTTGCATTTTGTATAGTGTAAAATCTAAGAACAAGACTAGGCAGCCTCTGCAGCATTGCAAGGTCAAATGTCTGGTTGCAGACATGCACTGAACTATTAAACCTCACCAGACTCAATTTATATTGCACTCTATGTCATTGAAGAGCCAAGTGAGAACCTTATGGAGACCCTTTACCTACTAATTGAATGACTGGTAGTCCTACTTCCAAGTTTTAGGATGTGTGTGCATCGTATTCTAGTTTCATCGGAATGAACCTTTCACGCCATCTGCTTCAGGATTTGCGTGCATCATGCGAATTTGCTTCCTGTGGTTCTTTGTTTGCAGGAGCTACGCGGAGAGGAGAAAGGACCCGGGAAGGACTGCACCGAGGAGCAGCGCAAGCATGGAATATACTACGAAGACGACTACGATTATTTGCAGCACGTCAGAGCTCCAACGACTGCTGTGCTGGAGCCGATAATGTTGGGCTCTGCTGAGAAGAAGGAGCGAGATGTGGAGGGAGGAGTGAGTGGGTCTCGCTGGCGCAGGATTGAAATTGAATGTTGTTCTGTTGTATCTGCTCATGATTCAGATTAAACTACCGGATGCAGTGTTTGGCGCAGAGGTCAATGTAGAGGGACACATGGACAGAGTTCTACCCATTACAGGTGATGATAACGGTGGTTCTTGAGAGAGAGTGTGCACGTGCTTGTGTGTGTGTCCCAATTAACTGCGTCATTAATTATACCATGTGGGGCGGAGTGATTTTCAAGTGACCGCCTCATTCAGTATGAGAAAGAAAAAAGTGCCTGAAGCTTAGACTAGAGTTTGAAGAGCTTCACTATCACCTGCCCTAAAGCAAGCGGTGTGTTGTCTTGGCTACCATATTATGGAAACAATCTACAGTAGTCTGCCACGCTATAGTGGCTGTTTGGAGTTCGTGCTTCTCTATCTCCAATGCTATCTTCGATGTTGAGGCAATGTTTAGCTAACGGTCGACTTTTGTGACGCTACTTCCACTATAGAAACATGCACAGAAGGGGTGTAGAAGCTTAACCTGAGCTTAAGGAAGCTCCTAGATATGGACAACGCCAAGCACTAGCAATGAGGAAAAAGCCAACTATAATTTTGTGTGTGAATAATTTTCAGTGTGTAGCTAGCTAGCTTAGAGAGAGCTGTGGGTCTCATGCATGGTGTAATGGATTCTTATAAGCAGTGCCCTCTTTTCTAGAAGTGCAATACTGCCATATAAAACAAGGCCCAGTAAAAGTGCTATTGGCGCCAATAGGTGTCTAATTGGTTAAGAATGTGGAAGTACATGCTTTGCCTTCCCTTGGACCTGGTCTTCCCCCCCCCCTGCCCCTCCTCTCCCCTTGAATACAATTTTAAAATGTGATTCCTCACAACTGACTCCCCAGCCGTAGAATCCTAACTCACCCAGAAGAATCCTAAACTCACTCACATAAAATCCTAACTCACCCACATAGAATCCTAAACTCACACACATAGAGTCCCACAGAGTCCTAAACTCACTCACATAAAATCCTAACTCACCCACATAGAATCCTAACTCACCCACATAGAGTCCTAAACTCACTCACATAAAATCCTAACTCACCCACATAGAATCCTAACTCACCCACATCGAGTCCTAAACTCACTCACATAAAATCCTAACTCACCCACATAGAATCCTAACTCGCCCACATAGAGTCTTAAACTCACCCACATAGAGTCCTAAACTTACCCACATAGAATCCTAAACTAACCCACATAGAATCCTAAACTAGCCCACATAGAATCCTAAACTCACTCACATAGAATCCTAGTCACCCACATAGAGTCCTAAACTCACCCACATAGAATCCTAAACTCACCCACATAGAATCCTAGTCACCCACATAGAATCCTAAACTCACCCACATAGAGTCCTAAACTAACCCACATAGAATCCTAAACTCACCCACATAGAATCCTAAACTCACCCACATAGAATCCTAAACTCACCCACATAGAATCCTAAACTCACCCACATAGAGTCCTAAACTCACCCACATAGAGTTCCTAAACTCACCCACATCGAATCCTAAATTCACCCACATAGAATCCTAAACTCACCCACATAGAATCCTAAACTCACCCACATAGAATCCTAAACTCACCCACATAGAATAATAAACTCACCCACATAGAATCCTAAACTCACCCACATAGAATCCTAAATTCACCCACATAGAATCCTAAACTCACCCACATAGAATCCTAAACTCACCCACATAGAACCCTAAACTCACCCACATAGAATCCTAAACTCACCCACATAGAATCCTAAACTCACCCACATAGAATCCTAAACTCACCCACATAGTCCTAAACTCACCCGAATCCTAAACTCACTCACATAGAATCCTAAACTCACCCACATAGAGTCCTAAACTCCCCACTTAGAATCCTAAAATCACCCACATAGAATCCTAGTCACCCACATAGAATCCTAAACTCCCCACATAGAATCCTAAACTCACCCACATAGAATCATAAACTCACCCACATAGAATCATAAACTCACCCACATAGAATCCTAAACTCACCCACATAGAATCCTAAACTCACCCACATAGAATCCTAAACTCACTCACATAGAATCCTAAACTCACCCACATAGAGTCCTAAACTCACCCACATAGAATCCTAAACTCACCCACATAGAATCCTAGTCACCCACATAGAATCCTAAACTCACCCACATAGAATCCTAAACTCACTCACATAAAATCCTAACTCACCCACATAGAATCCTAAACTCACCCACATAGAATCCTAAACTCACCCACATAGAATCCTAGTCACCCACATAGAATCCTAAACTCACCCACATAGAATCCTAAACTCACTCACATAGAATCCTAAACTCACTCACATAAAATCCTAACTCACCCACATAGAATCCTAAACTCACACACATAGGCTGGTGCTGTCAAAGTTGGTGAGTTCTATGCTGTACGTTATTTACAACCAATGAAATATTGGGGACAAGTTCAGCTCCTCTTCAGTGATGATGTAGACATTGAGGAGGATACAAAGGTCGAAATGAAATATATGAAACCGGTTCAGCTGTCTGCAAATCCAAAGGACATACGATGGGACTGGCCAAAGATTGCTGATGTTGATATAGTGGAGATCTCCCGCTTCATAGCTGGTCCATCATTACCATCCCTGGAAGCAAAATCAAGGGGCCGTGGAACATTCTGCTTTGAGGATGGTACCCTTGCCATGAGTAGAATGGAAAAGTATTACACCCAATGTATTACACCCAATATATGTAACTAAATAGATACATACATAAAGACTATATTTACGAATGTGGAGCATCAACCAAGACACATAAATGTGTGTATTTCACTGTCGTTTAGTTGTTTAGTTTTTCTAGGCATTTTTTTTTTCACCCCGATCACTGTTCTTTTTCACCCCTTTGGCTGGGATGGAAAAAAATTTCACATTTTTGCATGTTAACAAAAAAGTAAGAGGTATTTTCAAGCACACTAGGTGTTAAAACTATTGCATGGGGTACTTGTGAAAAGTTAGGTATATTGTTTTGGATTTCAAGCACGTAGGCTAGGCTGTAGGTCAAAGTTTAGGTAAAAATGTTTTTCTTTTCCATCCCAAGTGACTATATACATGTATGCTAGGCACTGAGTGGCTGGCAAAGAAAGAGAAAGGAAAAAAAGTGATTAACTGTGTCCACCATCCTTTTCTGTATCTCGTTCTTACCTCCCTCTGCAGCCAATTAAGAATATATATATATATTTGTACGTTGAACTATAGGAGATGTGGGTTTGGAGGCCTTGCAGAGTTTCTAGGGGGGAGGTGGTTTTGGAGGCCTTGCGGAATGTCTAGGGGTGGGAGGTGGTTATCGATGACTTGTGGGGCGTTTGTTTTAGAGGGCATGTGTGGGTTATAAGGAACTTGGTTTGTTGTTTGACGTATTTCAGGCTGGCTTGTTCTACTATCTGGTAAGGGGTCTTGTCAGCTACCTTATTCACACAAATGGAAGTCGCACTTGAAATGTACCATTCCAATTGTAGCACACCTAGTTGATTATAGTAAATTACCACTGTTCCAGCACCAGCGCACAGTCGGCAAATCTCTTGCACTCTACTATATAAGTTGCCATGTTGATCAAGAAATCTTTCTGTGCTTGCGAATATCTGTGAAGGTGGAAGTGTCTCAAGGCAGAGAGATCCATTGGTTCATGGTTCAACGGTGATAGAGTAGCTTAGCTGTTCCAGCCATTGCTGAAGCTGCTCACCGGCTGTTGGAAGAGAGTGACAGTGATGGAGAAGATCCATTCACCTCCCTGGATGAGGAGGAGGATGAAGAAGAGACTGAACTGAACAACAACTGCTGTGATGCAGCAAATAAATTGTGTCAGCGCAAGTATATCGGCCACAAAAGGCTTTCTTTTTTGCACTGTGTTAGCTAAGCATTGTCCCACAGCACTTGTGTGTCTATGCAGCCACAACCCACGGTGATTAGGCTGGAAGAAATAGAAGTCATGACTTCTATTCCAGTGAATATGTATTTGCAGCCTGTTCTCACTAGCACAGTCTGGCTTCATATCTGCTCCTATTAAGGGATCGCATCGCTCGCCAATGAACTTTGCACTAGCTACAATTGGATCTTGAGTTGTAAGATTATTACTTTATGAATCTCATTACAGTCTTCCTGTAGTATACTAGAGCAAGTGTCTAGTATACTAGACATCTGTGCCCTAGCACCTTTAATAATGCAAATTTCACTCACTTTACTGACTAAAGGGGTGCCTACTGCTAGTGCAGAACTTGTAATAGCCAATGTCCATATAGCACCTAGACATCTTGGTTTATCATGCATCAAACTCCAGTGCTAAATCAGTACGTACTGGAACAATATCAGACTATTGCGAGGCAGTACGTCACGCTTGCTTGAGGCAGGTTGAAGCAAGTCTCACTTGCTTGAGGCTGGTTGCGGTACGTCATACTTGCTTGAGGTAGGTTGAAGCAAGTCACACTTGCTTGAGGCAAGTTGCAGTACGTCACACTAGGTTGCAGAACACGAGTAGTTGAATCAAGTTATAGTGGCTGCTTATTCACACAGAATGCCATATAAACATCTCTCTCTCTCTCTCTTTGATCTTGATCTGAGCCAGTGTCCCACCATTTGCTCCTGCTTGTTCTGTATGTGATTCATCACAGGCCCTTGTCCCAACTGGGACCCGGAGGTAGTGGAGGCCCTGGACAATGCTGAGATATGTGACGAGACTGGTTCTCAGCTGGAGGACGACTTTGTCATGCTTGTAAGCTATCTGGAAGCTTATATCTCAAGGCATACACCAAAACTGCCAATCATCTTTATTGTTGTTGTTGTTGTTGTTGTTATTGCTATTCCTTGTCTCGACTCAAGGCTAATGCAGGTGAGCCAGGACTGCCAGTTTATGTCACTAATCAACAGGAGTGAGTATATTCTAACAGCAATTTCTGGTCGCTACAAAGTATATATATAGCAGATATTAGCTTTGTGAATGGTGTAGTCAATTTTGTTTAGGGATTGACCATTTTCCGGGGGGGGGGGGGGGGGGAAGGTAGCTTATTTGATAATTGTTCGGGGGGGGGGTAACTTCTTTGATAATTGTAATGGGAGGGAGTGGGAGGGGTTCTTGTCTATTACAGAAAAGAAGATTTTTTGTAGTTAGTTTAAATAGTTAGTTTTAAGGACTCTCTTTAAATTCTTTTTGCTTTTAGTGCTAGCAAACCAAAATACTCCCATCGTCATTGTTGTTGTTATTAATGTTGTTGTTGTTGTTATTATTATTATTATTGTATCATCATTATCATCATTACTAATGTGTTTTCTCCCCCCATTTTTCCCCGATGACCTTCAAGAAAAATGACATCATATAATAAAAGGAGGGGTGAGGGGTGGAGCTAATGGCTTATGTTTCTTGTAGTGATGATACTAATTGGCGTGGCCCTTGGTGGAGCGACAGAGTCGACTTTGACTGTTCCAAGCAGACACCTGGCAGCTCCTCAGACTCTGACGACGATGATGCCGGTAATGAATCGACTTCATCAGAGGCGCAGCCAGGTATCGGGAGTTTGCAAGACGATATTCTTGAGAAGAAGACCGCCCAGTTCACTGAGTACTCCATGACCTCTTCAGTCGTACCAAGAAGCGAAGGTTTGGAGCTCATTAATGTAGAAAGATGGCAGATCCAATTAATAGACGGTAAATGATGTTTGTTCAATACTGTGCTTATAGTATCAGTGAGCTAGAAAATGGCCGCTTAGTACTGAGCAGTCACTTAGCAAGCTGCTCCTATGCGCAGACATAGTTTCTACCTGTGGATCTGTGGGTGCGTACAATACACTGAGCTAGCTAGAAGTGTTTGGTGACTGTTGCAGAGAGCAGAGCCCACGACATCACATCTACAAATTTGCCAGATTGGAAGCAACACTGACTTGCGAGCAGAAGGAGAGGTGCTTAATAGCACCTCGGATCTCTTCTTGGTGTATCCTTTGTTTCTAGCGTAAAGAAAACTGACTAGCCACTGAAAAGCAAACAAAGGTCAACAAAGTTCAAAAACAGCATGTGTGGTACTTTACCTTTTCTACTGTGCACTGTGCTGTACTTTACCTTTTCTACTGCACATGTGCAGTAGGCTTACTATAATGCAGTAGACTGCATTTTAATAGGTCAAATGGTTATCAAAATTGCTTGACATACACCTTCAAGGATCTCCTTCATTGCCATCTTCACGAAATTAGTGTGTGAAATGATGGAGGTGCATGGATAAAAGTTAGCATAACTATGCAATGGAAACTTCAATTAATCTGAAACTTCAAATCCAGCTTCTACACATGTTATGCTATCATCCTAAGGCAGGGGGGAGAATAACTTTTTTTGAACATCAATTTTTCAGCAATACAATAATATCCTTAACAACTACATGTAGCATGGAATGTTTTGGGGGTAATTGTGTCTGGAACTTGTTCTGATACCATGTGATATGTATGGTTGAGAATGATTTGGAGGTAAGACACATGACATGTTCCATCCTGTGAAAATGCTTTTTGAGGTTGTGACCACCTGCAATGTTCTGTAATCAGGTGAGAATGGCTGCTGTGACCCCAGGGAGCCGAGGTGTCTAGGGTCATTCTCTTCCCTGACCACTAGGTTTACGAGCACCTGCACAGGACATTGCATGTGGTCAATAACAACTCACACAACTGTAGTTGCCATACGGTAGGTCTCTACCTGGAGAAATATGTAGTAACACTCCCTAGCTCTAGCCCTATATAGCCTTAGCCCAAACATAACTGTGGTTCGCCAGAGGTCTCAACACTGGACAAATATGTAGTGATTCTCCCTAGCACAAGGCCTAGCATTATTTCTGGTTGCCTTCATATGAGGACCACTAAATGTGCATTGCCAGTATTGGGATTACAACTAGGGATAGGTTCTTAGGTTGGTGCTATGGTTAGGGCCAGCACTGGCTCTTATAGCCCTGGCTCTTATAGCCCTGGCTCTTATAGCCCTGGCTCTTATAGGTACACACACCCTATCCCTAGCCTTAGAGATAGCCCTAGTTAAGCCCTAGTTAAGCCCTGGTCCTTAGCCCTAGCCTAGTTAAGCCTTGGTCCTTAGCCCTATCCCTAGTTAAGCTCTGGTCCTTAGAGCTAGCCCTAGTTAAGCCTTGGTCCTTAGCCCTAGCCCTAGTTAAGCCCTGGTCCTGGTCCTATCCCTAGTTAAGCCTTGGTCCCCCTAGTTAAGCCCTGGTCCTTAGAGCTAGCCCTAGTTAAGCCCTGGTCCTTAACCCTAGCCCTAGTTAAGCCCTCGTCCTGGTCCTATCCCTAGTTAAACCCTGGTCCTGGTCCTATCCCTAGTTAAGTCCTGGTCCTAGTCCTGGCCCTACTTAGTCCGGTTCCTGTCCTAGCCCTAGTTAATTAAGTCCTGGCCCTACTTAGTCCTGGTCCTAGCCCTAGTTAAACCCTGGTCCTGGTCCTAGCCCTAGTTAAGTCCTAGTCCTAGTCCTGGCCCTACTTAAATCTTGTTCCTGGTCCTAGCCCTAGTCAAGTCCTGGTCCTACTTAGTCCTGGTCCTACTTAGTCCTGGTCCTAGCCCTAGTTAAGTCATGGCCCTACTTAGTCCTGTTCCTGGTCCCAGCCCTAGTCAAGTCCTGGTCCTAGTGCTAGTGCTGGCAATGTATATTTATTTCATTATGCTTACATGATGATACAACACTGCTTCTCCTCCTAGAGAGCGGGCTACTGCATGCCCCCAAGGGCTCACAGCCATGAGGTGGCCCCATGTAGTTGTCTAACACTATGCATAGCCTTGAGGGTGTTACTCCATAACCTACACAACAAGGCACGTGCCTCTTACATCGTGGTAGGAAAGTCATGTGATCAATGCATGCTCCTCATTAGTTTTTGAGGTAGTCCTTGTTCTCTCACACAGCCCTGACCTTGCTGGACGACCACTTTGAGGAGGTATGCACTGTGTAGGTGGTCCTGATCGAATGCGTGAGTCACTGCTTTCTCTTGCTGCCTTGCAGTTCATGGTGAAGTACAGCAACGATCAGCTCGGTGCTGGGGATGAGGAGGTGGGCCGGGAAGACAGCGGAGATGGGCAGGACCGGCGGAGGGAATACGATCAGATGTTACTGCAAAGTGCCATGGAGGATTTTGTGAGGAACTACCGAGAAGATGGTCATTGGTAAGATGCAAAGCTGCTCTTTAAAGCAACTACTCAAATCTGCACTTTTGAGCCGGAGGTGCTAGACGAGAGTCTCTTTTACTTTAAATTGGTCATTGTTGTCTTCCTTTACATGCATAACTGGGAAAGTACATGCATAACTGGTTAAGTACATGCATAACTGGGAAAGTACATGTATAACTGGGAAAGTACATGCATAACTGGGAAAGTACATGCATAACTGGGAAAGTGCATGTATAACTGGGAAAGCACATGTATAACTGGGAAAGTACATGCATAACTGGGAAAGTACATGCATAACTGGGAAAGTGCATGTATAACTGGGAAAGCACATGTATAACTGGGAAAGTACGTGCATAACTGGGAAAGTACATGCATAACTGGGAAAGTGCATGTATAACTGGGAAAGCACATGTATAACTGGGAAAGTACATGTATAACTGGGAAAGTGCATGCATAACTGGGAAAGTGCATGCATAACTGGGAAAGTACATGTATAACTGGGAAAGTACATGCATAACTGGTTAAGTACATGTATAACTGGGAAAGTACATGTATAACTGGGAAAGTACATGCATAACTGGGAAAGTGCATGCATAACTGGGAAAGTGCATGCATAACTGGGAAAGTACATGTATAACTGGGAAAGTGCATGCATAACTGGGAAAGTACATGCATAACTGGTTAAGTACATGTATAACAGGGAAAGTACATGCATAACTGGGAAAGTACATGCATAACTGGGAAAGTACATGCATAACTGGTTAAGTACATGTATAACAGGGAAAGTACATGCATAACTGGGAAAGTACATGTATAACTGGGAAAGTGCATGCATAACTGGGAAAGTACATGCATAACTGGTTAAGTACATGTATAATTGGGAAAGTACGTGCATAACTGGGAAAGTACATGCATAACTGGGAAAGTACGTGCATAACTGGGAAAGTACATGCATAACTGGGAAAGTACATGCATAACTGGTTAAGTACATGTATAACAGGGAAAGTACATGTATAACTGGGAAAGTACATGCATAACTGGGAAAGTACATGCATAACTGGGAAAGTACATGCATAACTGGGAAAGTGCATGCATAACTGGGAAAGTACATGTATAACTGGGAAAGTGCATGCATAACTGGGAAAGTACATGCATAACTGGTTAAGTACATGTATAACAGGGAAAGTGCATGCATAACTGGGAAAGTGCATGCATAACTGGGAAAGTGCATGCATAACTGGGAAAGTACATGTATAACTGGGAAAGTACATGCATAACTGGGAAAGTGCATGCATAACTGGGAAAGTACATGTATAACTGGGAAAGTACGTGCATAACTGGGAAAGCACGTGCATAACTGGGAAAGCACATGCATAACTGGGAAAGTACATGTATAACTGGGAAAGTGCATGCATAACTGGGAAAGCACATGCATAACTGGAAAAGTACATGCATAACTGGGAAAGTACATGTATAACTGGGAAAGTACATGTATAACTGGGAAAGTACGTGCATAACTGGGAAAGTACATGTATAACTGGGAAAGTGCATGCATAACTGGGAAAGCACATGCATAACTGGGAAAGCACATGTATAACTGGGAAAGTACATGTATAACTGGGAAAGTACGTGCATAACTGGGAAAGTACATGTATAACTGGGAAAGTGCATGCATAACTGGGAAAGTACATGCATAACTGGGAAAGTACATGTATAACTGGGAAAGTGCATGCATAACTGGGAAAGCACATGTATAACTGGGAAAGCACATGTATAACTGGGAAAGTACATGTATAACTGGGAAAGTACGTGCATAACTGGGAAAGTACATGCATAACTGGGAAAGTGCATGCATAACTGGGAAAGTGCATGCATAACTGGGAAAGTACATGCATAACTGGGAAAGTACATGCATAACTGGGAAAGTACATGCATAACTGGGAAAGTACATGCATAACTGGGAAAGTACATGTATAACTGGGAAAGTACATGTATAACTGGGAAAGTACATGCATAACTGGGAAAGTACATGTATAACTGGGAAAGTACATGTATAACTGGGAAAGTACGTGCATAACTGGGAAAGTACATGTATAACTGGGAAAGTGCATGCATAACTGGGAAAGTACATGCATAACTGGGAAAGTACATGTATAACTGGGAAAGTGCATGCATAACTGGGAAAGCACATGTATAACTGGGAAAGCACATGTATAACTGGGAAAGTACATGTATAACTGGGAAAGTACGTGCATAACTGGGAAAGTACATGTATAACTGGGAAAGTGCATGCATAACTGGGAAAGTACATGCATAACTGGGAAAGTACATGCATAACTGGGAAAGTACATGCATAACTGGGAAAGTACATGTATAACTGGGAAAGTACATGCATAACTGGGAAAGTACATGTATAACTGGGAAAGTGCATGCATAACTGGGAAAGTACATGCATAACTGGGAAAGTACATGCATAACTGGGAAAGTACATGTATAACTGGGAAAGTACATGTATAACTGGGAAAGCACATGTATAACTGGGAAAGCACATGTATAACTGGGAAAGCACATGTATAACTGGGAAAGTGCATGCATAACTGGGAAAGCACATGCATAACTGGGAAAGTACATGCATAACTGGTGATGTGTTTGTGTAAGTATGTGCACAAGTGGATTGTGCCTGTGGTCTGTGTGTGTGCATGTGGTGTGTTGATGTAGTGATGCTGGTGATGGTGAAAGAGGAGGGAAAGCAGGAGGTGGACGTAGGGACCTTTCGGAGCATGACGCAGAGAAAGATGAAGAGAGGGAAGAAGGAAATTCAGAAATAACAAGCAGTGAAGAGGAGGAGGAGCCACTGACCAAATTAGGATTCAGCGAGACCAAGGCCGCCAAGTGGGATTGTGAGAGCATTCTGAGGTCAGCAATTTGAATGGCGATGTCAGTGGCCTTGGTCCATAGTGATGTCAGTGGCCTTGGTCCATAGTGATGTCAGTGGCCTTGGTCCATAGTGATGTCAGTGGCCTTGGTCCATAGTGATGTCAGTGGCCTTGGTCCATAGTGATGTCAGTGGCCTTGATCCATAGTGATGTCAGTGGCCTTGGTCAATAGTGATGTCGGTGGCCTTGGTCCATAGTGATGTCAGTGGCCTTGGTCCATAGTGATGTCAGTGGCCTTGGTCCATAGTGATGTCAGTGGCCTTGGTCCATAGTGATGTCAGTGGCCTTGGTCCATAGTGATGTTAGTGGCCTTGGTCCATAGTGATGTCAGTGGCCTTGGTCCATAGTGAGGTCAGTGGCCCTGGTCCATAGTGATGTTAGTGGCCTTGGTCCATAGTGATGTCAGTGGCCTTGGTCCATAGTAATGTCAGTGGCCTTGGTCCACAGTGATGTCAGTGGCCTTGGTCCACAGTGATGTCAGTGGCCCTGGTCCATAGTGATGTCAGTGGCCTTGGTCCATAGTGATGTCAGTGGCCTTGGTCCATAGTGAGGTCAGTGGCCCTGGTCCATAGTGATGTTAGTGGCCTTGGTCTATAGTGATGTCAGTGGCCTTGGTCCATAGTGTTGTCAGTGGCCCTGGTCCATAGTGATGTCAGTGACCTTGGTCCATAGTGATGCCTCAGTGGCGGCTGTGGATTGCACAGCTATGGTCGCAGTCAGAGAATCACAATCGTAACCTTCACCAAGAAGATATTATCAACACAGTATGTTTATTGTCTGTCTCTTGGCAAGATTACATGAAAACTTACAGAAGAATTTTTGCGAAATGTTATGGACAGGCTAGGCTTGCAAGGACCAATCCATACATTTTGGTTGTGGGTTGAGATGTACCTACCTATACAGGCATTGTTTGTGTTAACAACAATAGCTCACAAATCGTGCACTTTTCCCCCTTCATAATTTTAATTTTGTTAATAGCTCCATCAAAAAATTATTGGGCAGGTCGGAGGTTTGCAGTCCCTGATTGCTCTTCTGTTTTGATTATTTTTTTGTCAGGTAGCTGATGGTAGCCCTTTTTTGCATGCACATCTACTGAACTGATGACGGATATCGTGTGAGACTTGCTGTGTGTAGCAGTTGGTCTAAATAGTGTCTGCAGAGGGCACTGTGTAGTGGGCTTGGGCAACTTGCCAAGTGTCTGCCAAAGGCTACTCTAGCATCTAGTCAACCCTTCAAAACCATCACAGCTAGTGTGTGCATCCATAGTTGCATGTCTTTCTCTTGTTCATACTTGTTCCAGTGTGTGACCACCATCAGCAGATCTCCATCCTCTCCAAGCTGTGCAGCCAGGTTGCTCTGCTCTTGCTCATCTTTGCTGCAGCATACATGTAGTTTGCTCTGCTCTTGCTCATCTCTGCAGTCCATGAGACTGTATAAGTGACAAGTGTGCCAAGAAAATGAGATGGACAACTATTTCCTCTTTCATAAGCACATGCAAAGGCTTTTAGGTAGGAGGGATCAGGGTTTGTGAAATTAAAAAAATAAGGGGGGGGGGTAGATTGCTGAAATTTATCAATTACACAATTAAGCCATTTCCAAGGGGGGAAGGAGGTGAAAAACCCAAGGGGTTGGGGAGAAACCCCCCACCCCTCCCCCCTTACACCCCTTACCATTCCTTAAAGAAACTGCTGTGATGAAATATGATTGAAAGAAACTGTATATTTATATTTATATTTATGCTTCAATGCAAAACATATTTAGAGTGTGTGACTCATATCACTAGATAGATATGTCCATCTTCTTATTAAAACACACACACACACACACACACACCATAACATGCTTGAATTGGGCTGGTGCATAACCTAGCCTACTTTTGTGAGGATTTAATGCTTGCATTTCTCCCCCTTCCATCCAGCACCTACTCCAACCTTTATAACCACCCAACTAAGATTACTGAGCCAGCAAATATGCGTCACGATCACGGCAACGTCAGGCTGTCCAAGAAGACGGGGATACCCCTAGGAGTCATCCCGGGTCCCTCCCCCAAGGAAAACCTTCCAAAAAAAGGTTATCTCCATGTGTGTGAAGTGATGAGTCGAGAGTTTGTATTTGTGTGTTAAATGTATTTCCAATGATCTCTGCCGGAGCTTCTGGTTGTCATGCGTGCCATTCACATACTATAAACATTAAGAGACAAGTTTGCACTAAAGTGGTCTCTCTCAAAGGAGATGCTCCGTCACTAGAGGTGTGTGAAGCAATGGGAGTGGCCAACTTTATATAGTGTTACTGTAGAATGACGTACATGAATAATTCACATTTGTTTATAGAAAGAGTCGAGTGCTTAATAGTCATGATTTGACCCTCTATAGTTTCTTTAAAACCTTGCCTCTCTCTTCTAAAGTGGGCAGTTTGTTTGTTTCCTGGTTGGCGAGCGAAGAGAACCCTCACGAGGAGTTGGATGGAAAAGTTTGTATTGCCATGCATGGCACATGTGGCTATGTATGTATTCACCCTATGCTCAGCCGTATATAGAAATAAATATGAATGGGTCATCCACCTTGAATAGTACTAGCTCATGTCATCTGAAAGTGGTCATCTTAGTGAAGATGATTAGACTTACAGATTATTGAGAAGAGAGCACTGACTGCACAAGAGGTTTGATGGCTGCTCAGTTAGTAGCAGATAGGGCAAGGATGCTTGAATTCCACTGCAACATTCCGTATGGCTATATAGGTGGATAAAAAATTTGTCACGATGGTTTAGCATATAAGCGCTGTTATTTTCGAGGAGCTAAAATTTTAAGGTTTTTGTGGACTTAATCCTAAACGTCTCCAATTATATTTGGAATAATAATGTCTGGTAAGGGACTGCAATAACCACCAAAATTATTCCACAACACAAAAATTCGATTACGTGCAATCCTCGGAAACTTTACCTCCTTGAAAATCAAGCGCTCTCTATGTTATTATAAGTGTAAGACAATTCCTTGTACTGCCACTCATGGCTGCTCTCTCAGTCAGTGACTGCCACTCATGGCTGCTCTCTCAGTCAGCAAGTACAAACTCACTCATGGCTGCTCTCTCAGTCAGTGAGTACAGACTGTCACTCATGGCTGCTCTCTCAGTCAGCAAGTACAAACTCACTCATGGCTGCTCTCTCAGTCAGTGAGTACAGACTGTCACTCATGGCTGCTCTCTCAGTCAGTGACTGTCACTCATGGCTGCTCTCTTAGTCAGTGACTGCCACTCATGGCTGCTCTCTCAGCCATCGAGTACACAAGGGAACAGGCTACACAGTTGATATTTAGTGGAAAGATAATTGTAATCCATCAAGGAGAGATCAAGTGTTAAAACATAATGTCTGCAGTTACTTTCAGCAGTTACATGGTCTTCCTTTCAGACTTCGAGAACTCCATCAGTCAGCAAGCATTGCCTGATGACCTCACTCTTAATGTGCTTCCCATCTTCTCTCAATTCCATATTTCACATATATTATTTCTGTTTCACAACCTGCCTGTGTACTCTGTTGCAGGGCATCTGGTCATGCACAAGCATGTACTAGTTAGGTATCTGTACATGCACATGCATGTACTAGTTAGGTATCTGTACATGCACAAGCATATACTAGTTAGGTATCTGTACATGCACATGCATGTACTAGTTAAGTATCTGTACATGCACATGCATGTACTAGTTAGGTATCTGTACATGCACAAGCATGTACTAGTTAAGTATCTGTACATGCACAAGCATATACTAGTTAGGTATCTGTACATGCACATACAATTATCAATGAAGAACAGTGGATTCAAAGTGGAGGAAACTGCGCTGGGAATTATCATGTGGTACTAGTGGTTGGTTGAAGGCTTTTGCATGGTCAGTGATGGTAAGGTGGAGGAGGTGTGGCTAGTGGTAAGTTTGTGTGTCAAGTGCATTGGTGCATCTAATTCTGGCCTTATAGTGTATAGTGAAGGTGGTCTTGATGGGAGTGGTCTCTCAAAATATATCAATGCATTCATTCCATGCCAGTTCATGTTCATTTATATGCTCACTCTGCAGTTTCCATTACTAGGCCCAAGAATGAAGGTCAAGAAGAAAGGAAAGAGAGGAAAACTGAGCTAAAAGAGGAAAGAAAAGTAATGCCAACAGCTCCAGTGTTTTGGGTCCAGTATTTATGTATTTACTTTGTGTGTTGGTATATACAGCAACGGAGACTGGCTAAGAAAGCGAACAAGGTGGTATTCAGATCCGAGGGGCTGAGGCAGGAGAGATGCCTTCTCAACAACTCGACACCAGCAACTGCTATGTGAACTCTGAATGTGTGTCTCGATCCTTTAAAAAAAATTACTTGGCTTGTTGACGTACCTAACGACCGTGGTTATCTTATTGCTTTCCTGGACTGTCGCCTTGCTTGCGCAGGTCTTAATCCAGGTTCATGCCGCTTCAGTTTAATCCGGGATGTAATCCACCTAGTAATGTAACAGGGTTATTTGGGGGGTGTATATATATACATGGAAGTGGATGAAATGAATCTGCCTTGTACATGGTAAGATAAGCGTAGTTATTACAATATCTGCGGAACCCACCAACTCACTGAATTTCGCCTTTTTTTAATTCATTTTTAAAATTTATTTATTTAAAAAAAAAAAATTTTTTACTATTACTTTTTTTAATTTTATATTTAACCTTTCACCCTGGCTCTATATAGCCAAGGAGCAATTATTGCTGGGCATACATTACCCAACTTGTGCAGTGTATTCTAAGCACCAAAGGAGTTGTGTCAAGAAACAAAGTCCAGCCAGTTACTAGCCACCATTCACCAGTTGGCCGGATACCATGTTTCAGTATAGCATGATGTGTGTGTGCGTGTGCAGAGAGTGAGTGGGCCATCCTTACCAAGCTTATACTGCCAGATAAGTCCTGGCAAGGCAGATTGTGTTTCTTCTGATTGTGTAAAGTTGGTTTTGGTGGACTTGTGGTAAGTATGGGAAAGGAATATGTAGAAATCAGTGGATTAGTGAATTAGTTTTTGCTATGCTTTGGCTCTGTACTAAATGTGGTGGGCAGCTGATGTTGGTCCCACTACTATGTGGTTTGTGGGTGTTCATGAACCTTGTACCACGCATGCATACACAACTCGCTGGTCAGGTTCTCGAGTTATTGTTAGTGCTATTATTTATTAGTTGAGAGAGCTCAGTCCAGGAGATCCAGTTTTCTTTCTCTCCGCCCCCTTCTTCATATCTTCATTTTGTCAAAGCAGACCAACCACTGTTCTTACTTCTGCCTTCTAATGTAAGGCCGGTCATTACAGGATGTAGGGTTGGTCATACAGGATGTAAGGCAGATCTACAGGATGTAAGGCCGGTCTACAGGATGTAAGGCCGGTCTACAGGATGTAAGGCCGGTCTACAGGTTGTAAGGCCGGTCTACAGGATGTAAGGCCAGTCATACAGGATGTAAGGCCGGTCTACAGGATGTAAGGCCAGTCTACACGATGTAAGGCCGGTCTACAGGATGTAAGGCCGGTCTACAGGATGTAAGGCCGGTCTACACGATGTAAGGCCGGTCTACAGGATGTAAGGCCGGTCTACAGGATGTAAGGCCGGTCTACAGGATGTAAGGCCGGTCTACAGGATGTAAGGCCGGTCTACAGGATGTAAGGCCGGTCTACAGGATGTAAGGCCGGTCTACAGGATGTAAGGCCGGTCTACAGGATGTAAGGCCAGTCATACAGGATGTAAGGCCGGTCTACAGGATGTAAGGCCGGTCTACAGGATGTAAGGCCGGTCTACAGGATGTAAGGCCGGTCTACAGGATGTAAGGCTGGTCTACATAAAGTAAAGCAGCCTGTCATACAGGATGTATGGCCCGTGCCACATGCAGAACCAACTCTTCCATGCACTACCTCAGTCCTGATGGCTATATACATTCAAACCCTCTTGGCTAATATGACTTTATCTTCATCATGTATTAATATTGAGATACTTGCATACAAACACTTCTGTATCTTCAGTTAAGGTGCAATACTGTTCATTTTCCATGCAATGCTGGCTATGCAGCACTGGCAGTCACTGATTTCATCCTAACATCAATGTTTTTCATCATGGACATAATGTAGTCCTTGGCCTTGTCCATAGTGGCCTTGGCACCAGGCATAGCACCACTTCCAGCAGGCAGCTGTTGTCTTGCTGACCTCATCAGCTCCTACAGTAACCATGCAGAAGTATTATTTTGAAGTGGTTATTCTGCACATGCATTCACAATTGAACTTGTGGCAGCTCTCAGTGAGGTCCTAATCCAGCTATATAATATATAGTCAGCCACATTGCATGGAGAAGTATAATTATTATGCACCACAGAGAGGTCAGAATAAGGCTTCTGCTTTTGTCTACTGTTGCACTATTAAATCTAATTAAGGAACAGGTGGAAGGAGGGGAGGGGAGGGGGATGGAAGAAACAGAACAACATGTTGACCATGATTTATATAAATGCAGCTATATAGTTGCAAACACTGGGTTTCCAGGAGGCAAAATAAGTAGGGACAGGAAGGATGGGGGGAGGGGAACAAACATGAACCATACTTGAGTACCCCACAGTTGGGGCTTGAACTAGAGGACGACATAATGGGAATGGAAGCTTTATTCTGGTGTGTAGGGAGGATGACATAATGGCAATGGAAGCTTCATTCTGGTGCCTAGAAGATGACATAATGGCTTTATTCTGGTGCCTATGACGAAATGGAAGCTTCATTCTGGTGCCTATGGGGGGTGACATAATGGCTTTATTCTGGTGCTTATGTATAATTATATGTTGTACCATTGTGTTTTGGTATTTTTCTTTGGTTAACCTCAAGGCATCTTCAAAGCCCTCAATGAAATCAAGGATTGTTTTTCCTTCCTGCAAAAAATAATAAATAGGGGACATTTTTTGAAGAAGAACAACGGCAACAAGGAGAGCAAAAAAGCTTTGGATTGAGAAATTAACAAGTAGCTATATATGTAGCTATATATGTATATACCAAATCTGTTATTCCAAAGTTCATCTTTCCACTGCTCATGAATAAATCAAAGATATCCAGTCTTTTACAATGAACTGCAAAGAATGCCACACTCAACTTGGCCTCCTACAAGAAGTGTATTGCAATAATAATAATAATGGAACATCTACTTTTCCTTCCCCTCACATTCTCTTGGATGTTCAGGTCTGCTTGGTTCTTCCACATCAAGCTTCGGACAACATTCATATGCCCTTCTTTAGTAGCAAACATGAGAGCAGTAACTCCAAACTAAAATTAAGCAGTTGTGGTGTTTAATGACTCAGGAGTGATAGAGGCGACCATTAGCTAATTATCTTTCTGTTCTTGTGTGTTTGTTGTATAATTATAGTAAGAGCTGGTTGTTTGGCACATATTACTAGGAGGCGCACATTTTTTGTTGCACATATTCTAATTTTGATTCCAACGCTCGTTATTAGGCGCGTATATACCGGAGTCACTCAATTGAACCTACGATCCGAATATTTTTTCTGGCTCAGCTCATTGCAGGGGATAATGAGGGAGAAAACAAACTGTGTGTGTGTGGGGGGGGGGGGACTATTCTGAAATGACAATGGTGTGCATCTCGAGCAACATATATACAAGGCATGTCTATTAAAAAACACTACATATATATTTCTTTCGTATACTTTTTTCTCCATTGAGGGACAATCCAGAGCATCTTATAAACTTGATGACCAGATAAACACATTCCAGATTAAAGTCCATTAAAATTGTTATAGTTTGATAGCTCATCTCTAGCACTAAGGACCTCTCAAGCCTAAGAAAGTAACGGTAACTTTTGCACGCACTGCTCATGCGTTCAAGAGAAGGAGCTCTTTTTTTAGCGCATGCTTCTTGTTACAGTTGCTTTCTTGATTTGTGCATCTGCTAAACAACCAGCATTTACAGTATACCATATTATTTTAATTTTAATGAGTATGAACTTGAGAGGCGATTTGTCTCGAAGTGCTATTGCACAGGTGCCCAGAAAGTACTCTAATGGAGTATAATTCAAAGCCCAATTAAAAAAAATTGTAGCATGCTCCCGAGTTTGCCAATTGCTTTTGAGATGGATGGTTTTCTACAGTATGAAGCTGCTGAACACAGAGTGCAAAATATTAATATTTTATTTATACAAACAAAGAAGTCGAGCATTAAAATTCCTAAATCCTCCCATACAAAATAAAATTTTGTGGGTTTACACAAAAAGGGTGTGTAATGCACATGGACACTATTGTGTTTATATAGCAGGGTTCAATCTAATCTGAGTGAAAGGTTATTAGTCAACAAGGTCTGTTGTTTGACTAAGTAACCTCTTGTAAACGAAACAAAAATTGTTAAAAAAAAAAGAAGATTTAAATAATTATATATATATTATATTGGTTGGATTGACTATCAATAAAACAGGAATGGATTTTCAAAATTCAGTTCTGATTTAGCCACTCTATTCACCAACACACTCTAGCTGGTTTGAGTGGGAATCCATAGGTTGCCTGCTCTAAGTATGGAGCCATGATTTGAGTGGGAATCCATGGGTTGCCCGCTCTAAATAAGGAGCCATGATATGAGTGGGAATCCATGGGTTGCCCGCTCTAAGTATGGAGCCATGATTTAAGTTGGAATCCATGGGTTGCCTGCTCAAGCCATGATTTGAGCGGGAATCCATGGGTTACCTGCTCTAAGTATGGAGTCATGATTTGAGCGGGAATCCATGGGTTGCCTGCTCTAAGTATGGAGTCATGATTTGAGTAATCCATGGGTTGCCTGCTCTAAGTATGGAGCCATGATTTGAGTGGGAATCCAAGGGTTGCCTGTTCTAAGTATGGAGCCATGATTTGAGTGGGAATCCATGGGTTGCCCGCTCTAAGTATGGAGCCATGATTCAAGTGGGAATCCATGGGTTGCCTGCTCTAAATATGGAGCCATGATTCAAGTGGGAATCCAAGGGTTGCCTGCTATAAATATGGAGCCATGATTCAAGTTGGAATCCATGGGTTGCCTGCTCTAAATATGGAGCCATGGTTTGAGTGGGATTGCCTGCTCGAGTATGGATCTACGAGTGGGCATGATTTGTCCAAATCCATCTCATTCTTGTCAAAATGGGTACATTCAGTTCCTTTTTAACATTATGAAACACTTTCTACACTTTCTACTCTTTAAGGGGGTCCACTACCCAAAAAAAAAACAAAAAAAAAAAAACACAACTTCTCTCTGCTTCAGAATTTTTATTTGAAATCTTGTATGATGTGTACCTATACACAGACCTACCTTCTGGTGCTGTGCCAACTACCCAGCTCCAACTGATCCGGACTTAGTGAACATTTGAGATTTCACGAGGACGGTCATATTTGGAGACTAGTTTACTTTGGGATTTCACAACTTACCACAGGAGAAATTAAAAAGTATGAAACACAATATAACATTGAGTTTTTTTAAAAATAGTGTGATCATGGACTTTAAAAACTATTGCAATTTCTTGGTATATAGCATCATTTTCATTGTTTTTTTGTACCTGTTGACATCATACTTGCTTAAAATTAAAAACAGAGAATGTCATCTTGTAGCTCTCATTGAGAGGAAACAGAATCTATATAATTTTGTCCGATTACTCCAAATATGAAGCAGGGAGAACCGTCCTTGGCCAAAAAAACCCAACTTTTTCGGGACAGGCATTTTAAGGACAAGTATAGTATTTCAATGGTTGAACTGCCATACCATTATTAAAAAAACACTAAAAGTGGTATACATATACATACTAGAAAAATCAAGAATAGGGAGGGGAAGTTTGGTCTGTCCTATATAGGCTGCTTCCTAGGGGGATGACCAGAATCACTGGTTTGCTTCCCTTGTCGGTCTCCGCGGCCATTGAAACTCACTATTATGTGAAGCGTCTTCTTTGCAAATCGGGACTACTCAAGTTAGTATAAGTCCAGAATGGAGCATCCAAATCTTCTCCAATTTGGAAGGCAGCATCTTGCATGTACAGTCATCATATTTTGGGGGGGGAAATTAAAAAAAGCAAAAAAAAAATTGGGGGTAGTGGACCCCCTTAAATGACAGAAAACTGCTTTTTGGAAATAAATTCTCCCCTTTTTAACCGAAAGAAGCTCTTTTTTGCTTGCTCATAACATAATACTGGCATCCAATCAACTGGAGTTAATCCACAAATTAATTTTCCATCTTCCTTTCAACCTTTTGTGTGTTGCCTTGCTATGTCTTGATACTGAAGCCAACCATTAGAATCTCATGTTATGAATGAAAAGGGGTTTGTTTTATGTGTGGGTAATTCATCACTTTGCCAGAAAGAAGCACGACACATCATGCCACTGCATGGGAGACATGTGTACATATAAGAGAAAGACTTGCCTTATCTGTGATGTTTACATTTGCATCACATAGAATCAGCGACCACACCACTTCATTGTGTCCTGCAAAACTTGCAATGTGAAGAGCCGTCACTCCATCCTTGCAAATCCATAAGATAAAACTGACACAGAGAACAATATTTCTCGCACATAATAAAGACACGTACATGTTTTTGATGATCCACAACAGCATTGGCTAGTAGCAATACTCGAGCAGATTCTTTATGACCATTTTTGGATGCCAGCATCAAAGGCGTCCATCCCCCAGCAGCCTAACATCACATTTGACAAGAATATCCAAAATTAAAAAGAGGCACAATCTTCCTACTCTCATATTGCTTGCGGTCACACACCTCGTAGTTGAGATCCAGGTCTGACTGTTGATTGATCATCATGCTAACAAAATCTGCATGGCCTTCTTGGGCAGCCTGTCCCAGTGGAGTATAGCCATTCTGTAAAACGTTCATTATCAAATTATAATAGCTTGATATTTACACTGATCTGCATTTAACCACGACATAACCACATTGAAACACTGACTCACTAAATCTTGGCAGTTTATTGTGGCTCCTCGTTCCAAAAGGATCTTGCCGACTTCAGTTTGTCCTTTAGCAGCAGCAAACTTCAAACTACTCCACCCTTTCTGCGAGCAATATACACACTGTTCAAAGTATGTAAGGACCCTTGATCATTTGCTCATGCAGTGTATAACTAGCTTAGCATGCAGTGCTCACATGAGTTTTCTGGTTAATATCAGCTCCATGGTCCAGTAGAGCATTAACCACTTCACAATGGCCATTTCTGCTAGCGAGGATGAGAGGGTTCCATCCCAAAACCTATACACAAAAGTGTTGATTTTGCAGAGCATGATTACATGATCATGCTCCACCCCCACCCCCACCCCCCCAGTAACTATATTATTCCTGATGAAGGCTAGAGCATCTAGTAGAAATGTCGAGAGTAAATTTCAAGTTGATTATTGATAAGGTCATTGTAACTATCTGCTTTTCAAGCTAATGCTAGTGAGAAGGTTAATTGTTATAAGAGTGAGCTACAGTATTTTCATGGGTACGTGCAATCTACAAGCACGAATATTTATATTTGGACTTTGGCATAGGTCAACTTCATTTTTTTCTCTTTTTTTCTTCTTTTTTCCCCTTCTATGATGCTTAGTTAGAGTCCTCTGGTATTGACCTGCCAAGCCAACTACAAAAACCTAAAGTGTGAAAAAAGGACTGGAAGGCCATGAAAGTTGCTGTGGTTCCTCTCCTAACAACAATGGCTATAGCAATAGATTTGAGTCTTAGCGATAGATTTGAGCCTTAGCACTGTTGCTGAGTATCATGTTTTTCTGTTGATGAAGCAGGTAGGATGGTACAAAATGTTGGAGTACAGAATCTAGCTAGAGTCGAGTAAGCTGCACTATACCTGTCATGAGGATTGTTGCATTCTGAGGCTGTTGGCTTCTTCATTGATTCGAGAAGTCCATTTGATACATGTAGTAGCCTTAACTATCGAAGTATAAGAGAACGAAGCTCATTGAAAAGTTCGATAGACAAATGAAATGCAAAAATAGAATTTATCCATGTCATCTAAGCCACATCATTAGAAACTGAGCTTAGAAAGAAAGAAATTTCGATGCATAATTTGAATGATGCATAATTGGAGCTTTTACATATTCATTGTTTTCACAGTTTAATCCAAGCCACACAACAAGGGGAACTGGAGCTTATTGATAACAATAAGGACACAAGAATATTTCCAATGAGCCCTTCAGTTCTTCATATTATTTAAACCTTCAAAAATATTCCAGTATATATGTGTGGTTATATATAGCTTTTTGACAAAATTATGCTTCTGCATTATGCAGAGCCCTCCATGCCTATTTCCTCTCTTTCACTCATCTCACCACTCATCTCACCAATGCAGCTGACGTTTATAGATACAAAGTTAGTCGGGAAAGTTTTCCAACTCTTGTTGTTTCCTGGATATTGTATTCTCCCCCAGCAAACATTTCCATAGCTGCTGCAGCCATCTTACTACACTACTGTATGTAATTAAATATAGAGCTCTATGCACTTCAGAATACATATGCAATCTTACCTTAGCAGCTACATTCACATTAGGACCATGCTTGAGTAAGCACTCAACTACTTTCAGATGACCTCGAAAGCTGGCCCATGTTAAAGGTGTCCATAGCTCCTGCAGAAGGATGATAGTAAATTTGTATAAACTGATAGAGCTGTCTCCATGATGCTGCAATTTCCCTCTATCATGCAATCTTTGTTTGTACTTGTCTGATTCCAAATGGAGGCATTAAATAAATGTGTGATTCAGCAGATAATATAGCTTTTTTCTTAGAAGCTGCAACTATCTCTTCACCTCATTTGATTTTGTCAGGTTCACAAAGAATCTATCACAGTGTTATAGTACCTTGACTGGGTCACTAGCATCAACATTTGCTCCCATTTCAAGCATCTTTTCTACTGCTTGCAGATCACCATCCCTTGCTGCATTCACCTTAAAAACAGATATACACATGCCGTAGAATATTGTACGTCCTCAAGTTTATTCTTCTTACCAACTGGTGCTCAAGTTTTTCTTTTAGCAAACTGTGCATGGCTGGTTTATTGAGCCTTGCCATTAGATCTAGAACATCCGGACTCTAAAAGAGGGGAAATTGAAAGGGCTGTTTACAGATATAGTGGGCTAGTAAACATTGTTAGATTAGATGAACTCTCTGTTAGCTACTGCAATCATTCATTTTCAGTCCACAGTAAATAAACAGATGGCCACAACTGAACAGTACTTAGTCAGCATTATCTATAGCAACAGCTCATTGTTTTTGTAGAGACTGGTGAAGGGTCTGATCCATGGACTGCACCCCAGGACAGGCAACTGAAAATACCTGGGGAGGAGTGAGAATGTTTCTCTGGGAATATGAGAATGACTTTAAAAGTGTGACACTCACACTGGATGCATGACATTTAGTAGCTAAGGTTTCGATGGACATCAAATATCCTTGCTACAGGCGCAATGTTGGCAATCCATAAACAATGGGGCACATTGAATCGAAAGTGGAACTTCAGATGCCATGGAGGAGGAGTTACCTGTGTCGTAACGGCTACTAGAAGACCAGGCAAAGAACTGGAAGTGTTCCTGCAAGTTTCCTGCTTTTTTTCTTTTTCCTGCTTCAGTGCTTACCATAGCCTAACAAAGATTATTTGTAACAACAGCAAGAGCAGTAGATAGACGGGTGCTAAACATCCTAGGTGTTCAAAAAATAACAACCCAGAGTTTATGGTATATCATTGATTGACCATGTAACTATTTGAATTTAGAGGGGTACATATACTATTACATAGCCATCACACTTTATTATACTTTGGTAAGGTGAGATCCTTGTTCGAAAAGTTGGTTCACCACATCCACATGACTTCCCACTGAAGCATATGACAAAGCAGTCCAACCACAAGCCTATATATTGGGGGAGAAATTGAATTAATGAAGACAAGCATATTCATCACTCAATTAAGCCATGACCATTGAATTAATGAAGACAAGCATATTCATCACTCAATTAAGCCATGATAGGTTCAGTTACTCACATCCTTCTGGTTCACTTCTGCTCCATGCTCACATAAGCTAGACACTATACCAGTGCAGCCACCATGAGCAGCCACCATCAGTAGAGTTCTATTCATCTACAAAATAGTAATGTAATGCCACCGGTCTTAGGTTCGGTATATCCAATGAACAAACCTTCATCATCGGAATGCTCGGGTTACCAGAACATCCACCAATGAGGGCTTGGGTCCTTTCTAAACTTTTGTCTTGGACTGCCAACAGAAGGCGAACTTCATTTAGTTCCTGAATAAATATTTAAAAACAATGACAAGTGCAAACACTATTTACCAAACGGAGGGAGGTGATTTTGTTGTTAATGACATATATACAGCTCGAAATTGGTTTTAAGTCAGCATTAATTAGCTTCATGGTAAGCTGCCATATCAAGTTAAAACAAAAACGAGAACAATAACAACAACAACAACAACAATAAGGCATCTAACCTGGGAATTGACAACGCCAATACTGTCACTGTAAACCAAAACACCTTCCAACTGGACCATGGAAACAAATATTGCACGGAAAAACTCTTCTGATCCTTGCAATTGGTCTAATAGCTGCTGAGCTGATAAGGATGGGATGTACCAAACAATTTCAACACAGCCTGCCTTGACACTATCCAGGACAGACTCCAGTGATATTTTAAATTTTATTTGCAGCCGTTTCCAGATTTCTTCCAAGTACTTCAGTGATCGGTTTGTAAGTCTGACATTACCCTCACCTCTGAATAATGCCATCCTTAGCTCCTTTCTATAACTTGGTTTGTAGTAACTTGGATCAGGTTTTTCAGGATTGTGATCACTGCTCTCGTCTTCATCGTCCTCTTCATCCTCACTACTCTGTTTAAATGTGTTCAAGTTTATCTGTTCCCAAATCTTTGTTCCCATTTTGTATCCAACCAAGAGATAATCATAGTCCTTGATCTCTTTCATCACTTGGTCATCACTTTCAATAAACTCCCTTGCAAGACCGCTGAGTTTGGTGATGTTATTAAATTTCCAGAAGTGATTATTTCTCAGGACTTTAAAGATGTCATGAATGTTATCTATGCCAGAGATCAAGCCACTTACAGCTTCTTCAGGTGCAAAAATACCTTCAAGCTGGAAGCGTATATCTTTAATATCTACTCCCTTGAGCTTGTATATGATCTTTCTCTGCAATGAATTATATTTATTCATTATTTCAGTGTCATTCAGTTCTTTGAATGCATCACTAGCAGACAGTGAAACGTCTTCTAATGATGATCCTAATAGGACAACCAAAAAAATTCTTACAATCTATCATAAATACTTGACGTTTAGCTAACAATCATTAAATAACACACGATAGATAACTACAGCAATAACTTTTATATATACCTGTGTTAGATATAGAACTGGGGTATGAGATTGATTCATAAGATGAGCCTTTAATCAGACTTGGTCTCTTAACATTCCATTCCATCACCTTCAGTTCCTCAATTGCAGCATGGATTTTGGGCCAGTTACAGTTCTCGGGCTTAACTTCAAACAGCCGGGATACCAACTTTTGCTTCCGTTGTTCGACTGGGTACTTCTCTATCTCCCTGAGAGTATGCTCTTCTAGCCCTAGCCTAATCCCCAGCTCATAATCATTGGAAATAGGAGTGATGGCATTGAGGACAGTTCTTTCACTAAATTCTATGATATTATCTTCATTATCTAGAGAGATACAACAAAAATTTGTTGTTAAAGTACATCTGGTGGTTATACTAATGAGAATTTTTAAACTTCTTAAAAGAGTGACCACTATAAATGCATATGTATAATTATACCCAACCACTCGAAGTCAATTTTGAACACAGTTCAGAAAAAAACTATATCCTCTGAATTCCATAAAAAAATATAAAAAAATATTTCTAATACCCATTATATCCAGTAGATCAGTAAATTGTAATAAATAGACCGAAAATGATACCAGAAGACTCCGAGTCAATGCATTGCAACAACTAATGCGTTTATCAATTATGGGAAAGTTCATGGGAAAGTTCATGGGTAATGATTACCAGTGGGTAAGTTCGTTAAGGTATAGCTCACTACTAAACAGAAATTGTCATTATTCTCAAAAAACCTCGTTGGTGATTCAAATCAAGCTGTGCTGTACAGTTGAATTTGAACTGAGTGGTCAGTTGAATAATCTTCTTCAAACAAAAGGTAAGCAAAAGCAATCAACTTTCAACATCTGCTTTTTGCGGTTAATTTTTGAGTTCTGAGGAATATACCAGTAAAATTCTGAATCAACAGTAGTCAAGAGCCGCACATCCCCCAGTACAGCACCTCCACTCAGTTTTATGTTGGCACTATAACTTGCAACTGTTAAGGAAGCTGTAGCTGATCCTTGGCTGGCTCGGATAGCAAAACAATAAGAAGGTACTGGACGGGGAAATAGGGAACTGACATACTGGACTGGGAAATAGGTGTCCATAGTCACAATGGAGTGATATATACAAATAAAGCTACTTTAAACAGTGAATTGCTTCATAGTTGTTAACTCGTGGTTTCTCACATTTGTTCTAATTATGCGACTGCAGGTATCTGTCAATGGTAATGCTTGCACTGTATGGTATGTGATAACTTGGATAGTGTACAGCTATAAGAAATGAAGTGCTAGGGTGCTCAGACATGGATAGGCATTTAGGCGGTTAGCATCCTTAAAAGGAGTTGTTTTGCTTTGTTCTCTAGTTTGCTTGTGGAGTTCTCCCATCCCACAATGTTCAAATATTTTGGAAAACAAAAGCAAAAATAAACGAACAAAACTAAACAAGAACAACGTTTTAAAACAACTGCAGTATTTACCAGATTATAGGTCACAGCAGGGGAATAAGAGCGTAAGTCGCACACCAAGTGTAGCACCCATACAGGAACTAGAATAAGCTCTATCTCAACTCTATATAATCTGGTTAACCTCGGTCTCCAATCGAGCACTAGTTTTTACTTACTCTTACTCCCTTTCAGTTCTTCTACTCCCAGACTTTAAATTCAACAATTTTGAGCTTAAAAGCTGTAGTAGAGTTCATATGTCTAGTTCCAGGCACAACAAAATTGGGAGCATTGCACCAGCACAGTACGAGGTCACATGCTCCACTTGGGACCCACACCCAGTGATTTAGTTTAGTCACTGTAACTTGTATTCGACAGATTTAATGTGTAAATCACATCCCTGAAATGGAGAGGAATATTTGGAGGTTCTACTGCAACCCAAACTTCAGCAAAATATTTTCACGTGTTACAAAAAAGTACCGTAAAAATGCCAATTAGACATTGTTCTAATTATACATCAAATTTCATTTATTCCTGAAGTTAATTTCTAATGATGCATCTTGGGTGATGTCAATAATTTCTAATTTTACATTCCATTTGTCTATTGACCTTTTCCATTCTAACCTCATGAGGTTATTTGTAGGAGCTTAGCTTAGTTATTTTACTATAAAAGTCTACGGACTTCTTGAAATAGCATGACGAGTATATATAGTGTAGCTTATTCCACTCTAGCTGGATTCTGTGCCGCAACATTTTATACAACTCCTTTATCTTTCATCAACAGGAAAGCTTGAGACTCAGTTTTGGTGTCAAAGCTTGAGTCTATTGCTGTAGCCACTGTTGCTAGGGGGGCACACAACAACTTTATGGCCTTCCCGGTCCTCTTTTCACCACCTTAGGTTTTGGTAGCCGAGTTGGCTTCTAAATCAATACTGGAGGACTTTCTTTGGGAAACACAGCGAAATCGTTATTTAGGCTCATCTAGATTTATCTAACCACGTACACAGTGAGACAACGTAAATACGCGTATCTTCTATTGTTGCATCACATTCATGGTGGAGCAATTTTTTTTCTTGTGGGTCACTAATTCTTGTAGGTCACTAATTATTTTTCCATGTAGAGAGCTTTCATTGTAAACACATGTAGACCACAACCTATCGGAGGACCCTTTACCATCCAAAAGCATACCACCAACTTTTACTGCGTTAAAAATGATTGGTGTTAAATGGTAAAGGGTCATCTATGGCTGTGCTTTACACATGGGTACATGCTTGTTTCATTTTCAATGCAATATAGTTGTTTACTTATATTGGTTTGGCTACTATTTTAAAGATGTTGAAATGCTCTGAATCCCACTCTTGATAATAGAGGTGCTCCTGGTTGGATCTCTTTGCTGTAAGTTTTGTTGTAGCACAGCACAACATACACTCTCAGTTGACATCATAAGATTACAATAACCTTCTTGTATTCTCTCGACGTTTCATCTAGCCTTCATCAGGAATAATGAGACTTGCATGAGCTATCCACCACGTGCTAATGGCACTCGTATCAAGCACATGAACCAGCACATGTGTCCAACATATGAACCGGCACATGCGTCTAGCACGTGAGCTGGATGTAATTTTTTTACTCAAAGCCCTGTGTTCCCTCATCTCACTCATCCTGGCGGGGAGGACTCCACCTGAAATTTGCCCACACTTTTTTGGTGCTTCTCTGATTGCCCTGAGAAAGAAGGATGGAGGGATTAGACCGATTACTGTTGGATGTGTATTGAGAAGACTTACTGCTAAGTGTGCTAGTTTCTTTGCCTTGCAACAAGTACCAGAGTTTCGTTAGCTTGGATATGGTGTAGTCAGAGGTGTTGAAGCGGCTGTGGAAATGCCGTGGACCATCTGGCTACCCATGGGCTTAGTTGCAAAATGAGTCAGGGCAGGCACTCTCGACACGCTGCCATCAATGATGTAATACATCGATCAGTGGTGTCTGCTAAGATCCCTTCCCGCCTTGAACCCTCGGGCCTAATGAGATCAGACAGGAAGAGACCTGATGGCATGTCCATTGTTCCATGTTCAAGAGGGAAGCTCCTGGTCTGGGATGCTACATGTGCAGACACTTTTGCGGCTTCAAATATCAGGCTGGCATTAAACAAACTCGGTGCAGTAGCAGCAAAATCAGAGGATATGAAGATGTCAAAGTACTGCAACCTAGACTCATCCTACCTGTTCATGCCAGTGGCAGTGGAGACCTGTGGTGTTTTTGCCCCCAAAACAAAGGACATCGCCTCAATACAGCCACTGAAGATAGAGACTCATTTCAGTACCTGCTATATACAGAGGATCTCAGTTGCAATTCAGAGGGGAAATGCAAGTTCTGTTTTGGGGACAATGGGACAGCAGATGGCATCATTATTTATATTGTATATATTGTATAATTTTGTTTTAAATTGAATATGCAAACAAACAAATAAATAATAAATAAACAACCAAACATATAAACAACCAAACATACATAACAAAAATCAAACAAATAAATATACAACAACAACATCAACAGCAGCAGCAACAACAACAACAACAACCACACCAACAACAAACACCACCACCACCACAACAACAACAACAACCACCACCACCACCACAACAACAACCACAACCACCACAACAACAGCCGCAACAGCACCACCAACAACAACAATAATAATAATCATAAAATTAATAATAATAATAATAATAAACAAAAATATATATAAATAAATAAATAAACATAAATAAACAAAACAAAATTATAATAAATAAATAAAATAGATAAAATTATGGTGGTCTTCAAATCCATTCTCTGGAGAGTGGCTCCCCAGCAACCAGGCAAGACCATTCCATAGTCTCAATTGAACCGCTCACACATTGGTGCTAGGCTGATGTATATACAATGCCTCCTTCATTAGCAGTTCCTTCTGTCTTCTGGCCTGGTCCAAAGATGGTGGTTTCCTTAGGATGTCCATTATCCCATGCATGTTCAGCAATTGTAGACTTCTCATTAGCATACTTTCTATAGGCATATTTACTCAGGTCTCCAGTCTTGATGGTCACCCCTATGTAGTGTTTTCCACATCTACAAGGGTTGCGGAACACAATGCATGAGTGCATATTAGCTGGTAAAACATTCTTCACTCTGCTCAGCTGTGTCCTCAGAGTTCTTCCCAATCTGAAAATGGCTTTGATATTGAACTTCCTGCAGACCCTCCTGATGTCTTCACTCATCCCTGCTGCATATGGATAGGATCCTTCTTTTTAGACCCCTCATTGCCTGTATCAGTGTATTTATCTTCCTTTCTGAGTTTAGCAGATGAAAAGTTGATAAAGGGCAGATAACCGTTTTCTATAAAGACCTTATTCAAATGATTTTCTTCTTTCCAAAGGTCCTCCTTCTCAGTCACTACTTTCCTATATCATTCACCACTCCTCTTCTGACATGGCAGGATGATGTGATCTATAATCTAGGTATCGGTTGGTGTGCATGGGTTTCTGTAAACAGCCTTCCAACTTCCTTCCTGTGTAGATGGCAATCCAAGGGCAACGATCTGTCCACTTCAAGCTTTACAGTAAACTTTGGATGGCCTGATGCTGTTCAGATGGTCCAACAACTCGTGCTCACTTCCCTTCTTCACAATGCAGAAGGTATCATCCACATTTCTCTCCCAAAACCTTGGCTTCAATGGGGCAGTTGTGAGTGCCAATTCCTCAAAGAATTCCATATAGAGGTTGGCTACCACTGCAGATACTGGCCATTGCTGCATCCTCTTTCTGCTCGTAGTGTACTTTTCTTCTGAAGTAGGTGATTTCAAACACAGCTCCAATGGTTCAGAAATCCTGTCAGCACCTAGTGTAGTCACCTTATGCAAGCTCTCATTTTCGTCAATATTCCAAAAATTACTTCCACGGCCTCATCAATGGGACCAATGGTAAAAAGAGAGGAAACATCAAAACTGACAAGACACTCATCCTGTGCCAAACATTCCCCTTTTGAATATGCTTGATAAATTGACATATGTACTTGTGATAGGATGCTTTGCTGGCTCTCTCTGCTATCCTGTATCCTTCCCTGGTCTTTCTTCATCATGGCATCTCATGCTGAACACATGGTGATTCTTCCACCTAGCATCCTAATTTCTGGATATTGCTACCGTAAGTATCCCTTAAAATAAACTCTCAATGAACTCTCAGTTGACATAATAACATTACAACAATAATCTACTTGAAATTGTATTGTCTCGATGGTTTGACTCCACTACTGCATAGCTTTTGTTTGCTTACACCAATGGAGCTGATAATTTAAAACATTGAAAACCAACCTTAGAGTGCAAGGCATACAGTATTATTACACTGCTGAACACTGCTGAAGATTTAGTACTAGTTGTGCTCAGCTATGTAAAACAAGAATTCTTCTAAGTCTATGATACCTACCCTTGTCTACACCCCTGAATTGGAATGTGTTAGTTTAGAAGCAAGTCAGGACAGTCACAATATTTTTGACTACAACTGCTGCTGTTTTACCATAAAGGAGACAGTTAAGCCTACTAAATGAGATGTTGCAGAATAATGTTCCTGCACGTTGGGTTCAGACTCCACTAAATCCCAAGTTACAACAAAACTCCAAGTTACAACAACCTAACAAAAATGGCTATGTACAGTATACTATAGTGTAGTAACTATAACATAGACGAAGACAATAGTAGTCTTATAACTGTACCTTTAGAAGTTGATCCAAGATAAATACTATCTGCTACAGAAGCAGAAGAACCAAGTGATAACTCTTTGCACATCCCAATTACCCTGTTTGCTGCACTTTGGCTATCCACTGAGGGTTGTTGCAGAGCTTCATACAATTTTTCATAAGTGGGGTTATCATCCAGTCTAAACCAGGCAAGGACAACTCTCATTTTCTGTTCTTCTGGAAGATAGTGGCCTATTTCATTCAGCTTTTCAGATGATAAACCTAGTTGTGACCCAAGATTCCACCACTTGCTGACATCTTTTATAGCGGAGAGAGCTGCTTGCACTGTAATTTTCTTTCCTATTGAGAAACAACAGTTAAGTCATGTCTTTTAGCATCTATGAAATACAATCCCTAGAATATTGGATTTTGTGAAAACATGACATTCATCATAAAACCACAGCCATTCTCGTGATAGAAATATACATTGCCACACAATTAGTATCAAGCATCAGGACCAAAGATCAATAGCAAGTTGTTATTTGTGTTGACTAAATGGTGAGTCTGGGGATCCCCCTAAATAGGTTGGAGCCTGGGGATCCCCCCAAATGGGTGGTATGGGGATCCCCCCATGGAACTTTTAAGATCCCTGATATTATTTCTAGTGATCTGCTCTCAAAGGGCACCCTTTGATACAGCAGATCAGAGGCAAAAGGCTGGCTTGCCCCCCCCCCCCTCCATGCAAGGAAGTATCTAGTATACCACATAAAGTTTCTGGTATATCAAAGGAGCGTTACACTGCAGCAACCTACAGTAGCTAAGCCTGAAATAAATAGAAGTCACAACTTCTATTCGGAATATGGTACACGTATATTTATTATGTACCAGAAGATGACTGTTCTCCATTCTTACTGCTCTGACTCATAGAATCTGCATTGTAATGGAAAGAATAATGCTTATGACAAATCTAGTTTATTCAAACACACTTGCAAAGAAATAGTGAAGTAAGCTCTATTTATTAACATCAATTTAAAACCCTCGTGCCAAGGTATATATATATATATATGTATATACTGGTAATTAGCATGCCCCTATTAGCTGTAATGGCCAAGCCCCTTAAAAACCTAGTGTGTAAGTTTTCATGGTGGACTTCTTTCTTTGGGAATAACATAGCAGGAGTGCAGCTGCAGGAGTGCAGCTGCTAACTACAGCTGTGATTTGTAGGAGTGGCTTAGTAATAACACTATAAATACTAGCCCTAGCCCTAGCCATATTATACATAATTATATCCAAAGTTGTGTAAGAGTTGAAAGCCTAGACCAGTCCATCTGAGAAAGCCTAGACCAGTCCATCTGAGAAAGCCTAGACCAGTCCATCTGAGAAAGCCTAGACCAGTCCATCTGAGAAAGCCTAGACCAGTCCATCTGAGAAAGCCTAGACCAGTCCATCTGAGAAAGCCTAGACCAGTCCATCTGAGAAAGCCTAGACCAGTCCATCTGAGAAAGCCTAGACCAGTCCATCTGAGAAAGCCTAGACCAGTCCATCTGAGAAAGCCTAGACCAGTCCATCCGAGAAAGCCTAGACCAGTCCATCTGAGAAAGCCTAGACCAGTCCATCCGAGAAAGCCTAGACCAGTCCATCTGAGAAAGCCTAGACCAGTCCATCTGAGAAAGCCTAGACCAGTCCATCTGAGAAAGCCTAGACCAGTCCATCTGAGAAAGCCTAGACCAGTCCATCCGAGAAAGCCTAGACCAGTCCATCCGAGAAAGCCTAGACCAGTCCATCTGAGAAAGCCTAGACCAGTCCATCTGAGAAAGCCTAGACCAGTCCATCCGAGAAAGCCTAGACCAGTCCATCCGAGAAAGCCTAGACCACTCCATCTTATATCTACATCTGTGGTTTGTAGCCAAAGCTTTCTTGCACTGAGAGCTCAGCCTATTTAACTAATATTGAAAACAGGGGGCAGCAGAGGGATTTATTCTGAATACTGCTCCCATTAAGAAGGTGTAACATAGGTGTCTAGTTTACTACAGGAAGTGCTGCAATGAGATTCTTAAGACCTCCCACACTCCCATTCCCTCTGTGTCAAACTTAGATAAGCATACATGAAACTCTTTTCTAAGTTTGATATGTTGCTCATGTTGCAATGATTTTTTATGATAATACCTAGTACAAGACCACCAGTTATTTAAGATAGTTTGCAAGGACCTCAGGTTAATTAAGCACACTCCATACATGACTTATACTATACCAAGTACTGTAATTGTGCAATATTTCATGTTTAAAAAAATTCCATTGAAAATATTTCACGTCTTTATATTTTTTATAGCATACGAGCATATGAGGTCAGCAAATTATAATTTACAGGCATGACTGACCATAAGATAATGCACAAACGACTTCTGAAGAGAAACCAGTGAAAAAGCATTGCTAGGCTACACTGTAAAAGTGACTATCATATTTATAGAGCTATATGATCATCCAAACCAATTCTATCAGCCAGCTAATCTGCAGACATTATTGTAAATATTCTCAATTCCTTTCCTTGTCATTCCACTTGATGAGTTGCAAGCTGATGCAGTCATCACAAGCTGGAAAGTGACCAAATAATGATCAATGACATTGTATATTTCTAGATATCTCTGTCTGTTATCTACCTCTCTGTCTATCTGTCTATATTTCTGTCTGTCTGTCTGTCTATCTATTACCTCCCTCCCTCCCTCCCTCCCTCCATTCCAGCCCTCCCTCTCCCAGCCCTCTGTCCATCTCCCTGCCTCCCTCCTGCCCACCTGCCGCCCATCTGCCAGCCCATCCATCCATCCATCCATCCATCCATCCACCCACCCACCCACCCACCCACCCACCCACCCACCCACCCACCCACCCACCCACCCACCCACCCACCCACCCACCCACCCACCCACCCACCCACCCACCCACCCACCCACCCACCCACCCACCCACCCACCCACCCACCCACCCACCCACCCACCCACCCACCCACCCACCCACCCACCCACCCACCCACCCACCCACCCACCCACCCACCCACCCACCCACCCACCCACCCACCCACCCACCCATCCATCCATCCATCCATCCATCCATCTTGTATTTTATGGCGGTGGCACTTGCGCATTATCAACCTATTGTTATGGAGAATGCTGTAGGCAAGCTTGCATAATGCTATTGAATTGCATGAGTTGTGGTACACAAGCTATAAGGGGGGGGGGGGGGTAGTGGGTGACTCCTCCAACACAATTAACCTGGTCTGTATTATACAAACTGTAGTTTATATTGACACACTGGTAGAACATGGCTGCCCCCCCCCCCCCCCCTCACTGTGAAACATCTTCCTAATGTAATATAATAATGTAATGTAATGTTAAATGTAACTATTTAAATAGGTTAACATTGAAAGGGGAGGTAAGGTAAGCTAAGGTTATTAGGCATAGCGCTAATATATGCCTGATCGAATGTGTGCATGCTTGGAGCTATTACCTGCTCCTGCGGCTATTTTGTTTTGATAATTATATAGCACGTTGTATAATCTTGTGTGTTTTATAGCTGGTCTACTCTGAAATATCATTTTCTTGGTAAAAGAAAACGTATATAATTTGGTCTGTTTTATCCTTTTATAAGTTATATATGCTTGAATTTTTTGGGGGGTGGGGGGGAGGGGGGGGGATTATGACGTTACCTTCACGATGTTCTTCTAGAGAAGAAGAGGATTGGCTGGGCATACATCGCTGGCGAAGTGAAGGAGGTTCAGAGTAGCATGCGTGAAGCCTCTTCCTAGAGACATTGATAGCATGTCCTGGGAGAAAAAAATTATATATAAACATTAAAAGAGTGGGTGCTAGAGATAACACAATTTGTTCCCCTCTTTGTGCTCTCACGTAGATATTTTTAGTAAACTAAAACACTTGAACCTCCAGATCCACCACCAAAATAGCATCGCTTGGATGAGAATAACCTCTTTTATTCACATTTTCATTGTAGTGATGGGATATTGAAATGTAGTCATAAAAAATGTATTAACTGAGCACTATGAGTTATATTATTTATATCAATGCAAAATATGTAAATGAATCTATGATATCATTAAAAAAATTGCCCCTCTGTTTTTATTGACTCCATGAATGAAGTTATATTATAGATTATAATATTACCTTCGTGGTGTTCTTCCAGTGAAGAATAAGATTGGCTTGCTATATTTTTTTGGCGACAGAAAGGAGGTTTTGAGGAGCATGATTGGGAGCTCTTCCTAGGATATTCGATACGGTAATCTGTGTGACATAGATTTTATTAAAGTTATATATAAAAGGGCTGGACAGAGAAATGTCCTGAGTTTAATCCCCTCTTTGAGCTCTTACAAATATATATGCAAAAATGAAGACACACCTCTATTTATCCCTTCACCTTTTTTCCCCCCTTTTCTACTTCCATTATTTTCCTTTTCTTCGTCCTTATAGCCAAGATAAAATAATTTTCTTCCCCCACTAAGTGATCATGGCCCATAAGCAGCACACCTGAAGACATATCATCTTCTACCTCATCATATAGTATAACCCTTGGCATTCTGCCTTAGTGTGATGACCTTTGCTAACCTTTTAAGGGGGGGACTATGCATCAAAACCACATAATAGTTGTACCTATTTCTAATTGTCATAACTTTTTTTCTCTTTCGTCTACACAAGTATTTATCATACCAAAGTCTTTATTATTCTGTGTTTGTTTTTATAAAGTGTTAATACCTCTATATACATAATTTTCTCAGAAGATACATGCAGAAACATCGAGGTGACTCCAAGATATTTGTGGCAGACCTAGCTGCCTAACGATTTGAAGTCATTTACTCATAATTGGTGTGTGGCTTGCTAAGGAGTGTCTCAGTGATATCCATGGAGCAAAGTTACCATGTGCTGTCATGTTGATTAGTTACACACTTACAGTCTGAAAAACAGATGAAAACTAGAGGGCACCTCTTCTAACCACCATCTCTTGGCAATCCTTGCAGTAAACAAAAATCTGATTCATGGTTATCACAGCGTACTAAAAGAGCTCTAAAATGACATACACAGCCAAAAAAATTAGCAAACAGTTTTAAAGTTATTCTCGCAACAAGAAATATTTCCGTGGGAATAAGCCTTCCAAGTTTGGAAAACGAAATGTTTGAGTTAGCACTGAAATAACTTGACAAAATATGTTCTTTTACAAGTTTTAGCAATTCCTTGATATGTTTTTTTTTTACTTCCGTGACTCTTGGGTTTTTCTGTGCCTATATCTACATGTAAGAAAGAAAAATATGATGAAAATTGTTAAGGAATTTTCCTTTACAGCTGAATGTTTGTGCATGTCAAAGAAATGTATGATGAAGTAGATCCACCATAACTTTGAAAGAAGCATCCTATGTCTCTAAAACTTTGGAAATAGCAAGTAGATAGATGCAACAACAGTTTGAACTGGTTTCATGTGTAGTCGCCAGGGGTGTGTGTGGGGGGAGGGGGGGGGGGGGGGGGGGGAATGTACGTCAGCACCACCAAAGTATTATAAATCGCCATAACTTTTGTTGTATATGCAGGTCATTTTATTCCATATTTCCTTATGCTTTGTTCCTAATGATATGTTGAACGTCTCTGCAGACATATTTTCTGGGAAGATACATCAAGATCCCTAAATAAGTTGGCCTAATGATATGTTGAATGTCCCTGCAGACATATTTTCTCGGAAGATACATCAAGATCCCTAAATAAGTTGATCTATCTTGCAGTACAATTCGTAACTGTACTAATTAACAAGACCAAAGTCCCAGATTTTGTCAACTGATAGAGAAGGCCCGTATCTGCAACATGTGAACCGATTATCAATAAATGTATATAGTGGTTTTTCACTGGCAGGCCACCGCTTTGGCAACTGGAAAATACCAGAAAAAATCCCAAACCTCACCACTTCATATCACCATAACTACTTAGAGTACTCAAAATTTTGGCACATACAAAAGACAGATAATTAGAAGGGCTATCCGATGATATAAAAATTATCTATTTTGGGTGAAGTGTAGAAAAGTTATGAGCTTTACGGCAAAAAAACAAGATTTTTGGGGGGAAATGAGAAACATATAGACCAAATTAGAGCAAATATCATGCAAGATGTGTCCTCTTTGTAGTTTCTTGATCTGTTACATGGGGAAAAAAATTGTTAAGGGGGAAAAAAAGGGGGAAAATAAATCTCGAATTTTGGAGGCATAGCCCCCCCTTAAATCTAATACTTAATGTTGAAACAATGAAACAATGATCTTCACCATTTCCCCCTGAAAATATCTGTAATTCTTCACTACAGAATTGAAGGTTCTGAAGAAACCATAGAGCCTGCATATCTACTGGTCACTGACCCATGACACCATTTTTAGAGGTGTCCTACAAGATATGAAGAAACAAATGAGTGATATATATCTCCAAGAAGTTGAAGAAGGCAATACTAAAATTGATGTGAATGGACCTGTGGCTTGATTATTAAGCATATTGAAATGAAACAAAAAAAGAGAAGGAAGAACTCAAACAAATAATACTCCTTAAAGGAAAGCTGGAAGTGTTTTGGAGGTCCAAAGAAACAGTATATGCTTAGAAAAAAGCTGGCTTTAGGTGAACTGAATTCATATTATTTTAACATTGACTTTCTCAATAATTAACTTGAAATTAACTCTAAGAGAGTAAATTTCAAGTTATTATTGAGGAATCATTGTAATTTCATACGTATACTGGACGCGCCTCAGGACCCTGGAGCCCAGATGTCCTGTGTCTGATGTCCAAAGACTAAAAGATCTGGAAAAGAACATAAAGACAACTATATATCCTATGCATGCATGTATCTCTATCCCTATCCTATCCTAACTATTCCCTAACTAGGTGTTGTGCATTTAGTCTCACCTTATCTTATCCATCTCACAGTAGTTTGAGCCATATTTACTTGTTATATTCATGATGTACTCATTATGTTATTCGCGACTAACCCACAGCACCTTTCATCTCACCATGTACTATTTAACTGGCTGACTGAACAGTCCAGGCTCTCGATCAATGTTACTTCTTACCTTTTACCTTTAACCAGTTAAAACGAGCCTTGAAGCCAGTCACTAATTGGGGTATTAAGGAGATCAAAACGAGCCTAGAAGCCAGTCAATGATCTCGGGGTATTTCTTCACAGCTATCAAGATCAAGCATCTTATCTCCCTCAAGCCGGAGCATCTCCTCTTCTTCCCTATCTGCACAGCAGTGGCCTTCAACCCTGCTGTCATCATCTTCCCCATCTGCAATCAACCACAAGCGACAGACAGAGATCTCTCTCCTGTCCACAACCCGACTGCTCTAGTACTGAGGACTTACGACCCTCTCTAACAGTACCAGTGCAAGTCCATCTTATCAGTGCGAGGTGACCCGTTCCTAAGTTAGTAGCAGAGCTAGTCGACTCACTCCTAGCTCTGTGAACGTCGAAGGAGGCACGGGCCCTCACATTTGGTCCTTCGAGCCGGATCTACATCAAACCCTCTCAGACGGCAAGAAAGCTCCTCCAGGACCTTTGTTGCTCGCACATCTCAATCTACAACGAACAACGACTTCGTCATCCGCATCATCCACAGGGTTAACAAACCCTTTCAACGATCTTGAGACTCTTTTCTTAAAGTTCCCTATACCACCATGTCAGCCCTTGGCATCGATGACATCGATGATCCGGCCATCCTCAGATCGAAAAGGGGTCAGAGGAAGGGCATGATTACCAAGATGGAGAGACAGGTGGCATCTTTGGTGGCCACTCGGCTGGATCACGTCAATATCCCATTGACCGAACGCCTCATCTCCAACATCAACACTCAGTTCACCGAGTTTGAAGCATATCAAAATCAGCTCATTTACCTTCTGGAGTGTGAGTCTAAGCCCAAGGCCACAGTCATTGCAGCCGAGAACGAAGAGCTCGTCAACGTCTCAGACAGAGCGACCGAAATGCTGACACAGGCGCACAATCGGTGTGACCTTGCCAAGGCACTAGCAGCTGCTGGCAAATCTGTTCGTCTTGTGGAACGATTCGTGTATGAAATTGCCACTGGCATGGATGCCACGTGCGCTACCATGGACGTTGACCTCAAGAGAGCAGAGGAAAAACTGGAGAACGCTGAGAAAGCAATTAGCGAACTCCCCAACGACGAGGCAGAAGCTCTGGTGACCCAACTCAAAACTGCACGAGCACGGTATCAAGACGTCAGAGCAAAGAGGGAGGACGCCAAACCCACTCCCATCATAACTACACATGGCATAACCTCAGCCGATCTGCTGCGCAGTCGCCTACCAGAAATCACCTTTCCCACTTTCAATGGGAATAAGCAAGAATGGCCCAGCTTCTGGAGGACATTCAATCAGCTGCTGGACCGTGACAGCAGAATGACAGAAGAGGACAAGGTAGCCTACCTCAGGAAATCTATTCTAACAACTGAGGGAGCTGCTGAGTTCAGGCACTTGCACGGGATGCCGGGAGACTTCGACAAAATCTCTGAGACCCTCAAGATGATCTACCATAACCCTCGATCAGTCTACAAGACCGCCATCGAATCCCTCATCCATGGGAAGATGATGGACGAACCAGACGCCAGGGAGTGGAATCGAACACTTGAGTCCGTAAGGAAAGAGATCATAGGCTCCGGACAAGACAGTGCGATGGACATCCTCACAGTTCTGGGCGAACTCAGGTTAACGGGAAAGCTAGCCAAACGATGGGCAAAGATCTCTGCTCATCAGAGATCTGTCCCAGGCATTGGCGAGCTAAGTAAGTACCTCGCCTCCACAGCCGATCAACATGACGCCTCCAAAGAGATCAGTCAGAGATCCAGGGCCAACAAACCATCAGATCCTGTTGCATCGCAGAAGCCGACGAAAAATCCTCAACCGGCCTACATGACACAAGCGGTAACACCATCTCTACCAGCAGTTGCCCCAACACACGCTGCATCTCATCAACAGCAAGCAGGAGCACCATGCAAGCTGTGTAACATAGAGCGGCATCCAATGGCGACCTGCCCCACCTTCCTGGCCAATTCACCGGCACAAAGGAAGGAGGTCGTCCGGAGGATAAAGCTCTGTGTGAACTGCTTGGGCTACGGGCACTCTATAGATTCCTGCAGAAGCACCAGGACGTGCAGAGAATGCACTCAAAGGCACCACTCACTGTTGCATGGAGCATTTACACCAGTGCAGATGCCACCTCCTGCTGCAGCTGCAACTCCGCCCACGATCTCTCCCACCCCTGCTCAGCTCACGTACTTAGCCAATGCTGATTGCGATGTGGGGATACTGCCGACTGCAATCATCACAATAGAGGCCAATGGCACGACTGTGCAAGCCAGAGCCATATTGGACGTCTGTAGTACGGCATCCTATGTCACCTCCCGACTCATCCAGCGTCTGGGAGCACACACCACCCCTCAATCCAGCTCTACCAACACTGTAGGCAATCTCCCCGGTCTCAAGTGCGAGCTGGTAGCATCACTCACAATCCGTCCCAGGCGACAGCATCTCACTCCTGCTATCTACATTCAGGCACACGTTTCGCAGTCTGTCTGTATGGTGTTACCCACCGACCCGATCCCGGAAGCAGCTTCTCTACCCTTCCTTCAGGGCATCGACCTAGCGGACCCTTCCTTCCATCTCCCCGGGAGGGTCGACATCTTGCTGGGCTCCGAAGCAACGGCAAGGATGTCCCTAGTAGGACAGACGGAAGCCAGATCATCGGCTGACGGACGATACTTGGCAGCTGACACCATCTACGGATGGATTGTTCAGGGTGGAACAACGCCACAGCAGGCAGCCGTATATCTGTCCACACGATCAACTCATGACCCCTCTATCTTCTGGGAAACCGAGGAGATCCAGAACCATCAAACGTCCCTCACTAAGGACGAGGAAGAAGCAGTACATCACTATGAGAGTACACACACTCGCGACCAAGATGGCCGCTATATCGTATCTCTCCCCAAGAAGCTGCCTACTCCAATCCTAGGACACTCCCGCACTCAGGCTGAACGAAGGTTTCAGCAAAACAAAAGGTCCCTCGAACGAAAGGGAAAGTGGGAGCCGTTCCAAGCTGCCATACAGGAGTACGGCCTCCTAGGCCACTCAGAACCATGCCCAGTCGCTGACCTATCTAAGCCAGACAGCGACTGCTTCTACTTACCGATGCACGGAGTAGTGAAGGATGCCAGCACGACCACAAAGCTCAGGGTGGTCTTTGATGCGTCAGCACGGTCCAGCAACGGGATGTCACTCAATGACATTCTGTTGACTGGGCCAAATCAATATCCGCTGACGACAGAGATCATCCTGAAGTTTCGGAGACACAATGTGGGTATGACTGCCGACATCAGCAAGATGTTTCGGGAGATAAGCCTTGCACCTCACGATCGAGACCTCCACAGATATATCTGGAAAGACCGGGATGAGCAGCCACAGATTTGGCGCATGAAGCGTGTCACCTTCGGGGTGGCATCCTCACCATTCCTGGCCACCCAGACACTCCTCCAGCTCGCAGCAGATAACGAGCAGCAACACCCGGAAGCAGCAGCGGTCATTCGCCATGAGTTTTACGTGGATGACTGTGTAACGGGCGCTGCTACGGTTCCAGAAGCTATCACCAAGAGGCAGCAACTCACCGACCTCCTAAGCAAGGGATGCATGACCCTCCGTAAATGGAGAAGCAGTTCAGCCGATCTCAGAATGTCCATTCCCGATGAGCTCTGCGAGACAGAGAATGAAATCTCTCTCCTCACCCCGGACCGATGTCACAAGACACTCGGGATCCATTGGGACACCACTCACGACCTTATGTATGTCTCTACCCCCACTCTGGGTGAGAATCGGGCAGCCACCAAACGTCAGGTGTCCTCAGATCTAGCGAGGACCTACGACGTGATGGGCTGGTTCGCCCCGGCCATGGTCATCGCCAAACTACTGCTCCAGGAGATCTGGGTGCGGGGCCTTGACTGGGACGAACCAGTGCCTGATCTCATCACAGAGAGATGGAGACAATGGACGGACGAACTACCACTCATTACTCAGCACGCCATCCCCAGATGCTACTATCAGCCTTACCGAGAGAGACTATCAGTGCAATTACATGGCTTCTCGGACGCATCTGAGAAGGCCTACGGTGGTGTGATCTACGTACGTACCACCTATGCAGACTCTTCTCCAACAACCATCACCTTGGTCACAGCAAAAACCAAAGTGTCACCAACAACGGCAATCACAATCCCCAAGCTTGAGCTATGTGGTGCTGCACTCCTCACTAAACTTATGGAGAGCACCCGCAAGACCCTCGACTTGTTGGTGGAACAGCTTTTCTGTTGGACGGATTCGACCATTGTCCTTGCCTGGCTCAATCAGGAGCCAGGCAAGTTGAAGGTGTACGTCAGCAACCGAGTGTCGACCATTACCTCCAAGATTCCGTCCAGCAGATGGCGCCATGTCCCCACTGAAGAAAATCCAGCCGATGCAGCATCCAGAGGGCTTATGCCGCAAGACCTAATCAACCACCATCTATGGTGGAAGGGACCCAGTTGGCTGAGCCAAGATCAAAACCAATGGCCTAAGCGTACAAGTGGCGAGACAGTGACCATCTTAGAGGTCAAAAAGGAGTTTGTCGCCCTCACCACACAGCAGACCATCACATCAGATCTAAGCGGCAGGTATTCTTCCCTCCACAAACTGGTTCGAGTCACAGCTTGGATGAATCGTTTCGTCACCAACGTTCGACTCAAGGAACGTTCTCTGCGCTGTCTTGAGAGCAAGCTCTCAGTCAGAGAGCTGGATGGCGCAGAGAGAACCCTGGTAAAAGGAGCACAACGTCAGCACTTCGGTACGGAGTTGACGGCTCTGCAGCAGAAGAAGGAGTTACCCTGTAAGAGCTCCATTAGTAATCTTCACCCAGTCCTTAGCCACGATGGCATCCTCACCGTGGGAGGACGTTTGGAGAAATCTGAATTACCCGAGCTCGTCAGGCACCCTCTCATTCTCCCCAGGCACGGTAGACTGGCATCACTTATCATCAACCAGATTCACCTCAGCAACCATCACGCGGGTGTCTCAGTTATCCTGGGACTACTCACTCAACGCTATTACGTGTCTGGAGCTCGGTCCTTGGCGCGCAAGATCACCAACCAATGTATTCCGTGCCGCAAAGCATATGCCAGGAAGTCCAAACAGCTAATGGGACAACTGCCAGCTGCCCGAATCACCGCCTCCTCAGCCTTTAGTCATGTAGGGGTCGATCTAGCAGGACCCATGACTCTCAGGACAGGCAATCCTCGCAAGCCGAGGATAGAGAAGGCCTACATCGGTCTATTCGTCTGCTTATCCACCAAGGCCATTCACCTGGAGGTCATTTCAGATCTCTCAACGGAAGCCTTCATGGCGACCTTCCAACGCTTTGTGAGCAGGCGCGGACTACCAACCACTGTCTACAGTGACAATGGCACAAACTTCGTGGGGGCCAATAGATGTCTACGCGAAGCCTATGACCAGCTATATTCTCAAGAGACCGCCGATCAGCTCCACCGCTATCTCAATGAACAACGAGTGACATGGAATCACATCCCCGAACTCGCTCCACATTTCGGAGGACTCTGGGAGAGTAATGTGAAAAGCGCTAAAACTCTCTTACGAGCCATAGCTGGCACTGCCTCGTTGAACTACGAGCGACTTACCACCTTCTTGTGTCAGGCTGAAGCAGTGATGAACAGTCGACCATTGGTTCCTCTGGACTCACAACCCTCGGACTTGTCACTCATCCTCACGCCAGGACATTTCCTGGTCGGACGACCACTGACAGCCCTTCCAGACATTACGAATGTTCTAGGCCTTGGGAATCAAAGCAGTAGGGCCAAATGGAACCATTGCCGCCAATTGACGGATCATTTTTGGAAGCAGTGGACCACACACTACCTCACTAGCCTCAATCGTCTGCACAAATGGCAAAGACCCACAAGGAACATCAAAGTCGGTGACGTAGTGATGGTCAAGGACCAGTTCCAGTTTACGAATCTATGGCCCCTCGCTCGCGTTATCGAAATCCATCCCGGACAAGACGGACTCGTCAGAGCAGCGACCGTGCGAGGTCCCACCTTCGGCACTCACAAACGACCTGTGGTCAAACTGGTGCTACTTATCTCTGAAGAGGAGAAGGATGTTCCGCTCACTCTTCCCCCCCGGAGGATGGACGCGCCTCAGGACCCTGGAGCCCAGATGTCCTGTGTCTGATGTCCAAAGACTAAAAGATCTGGAAAAGAACATAAAGACAACTATATATCCTATGCATGCATGTATCTCTATCCCTATCCTATCCTAACTATTCCCTAACTAGGTGTTGTGCATTTAGTCTCACCTTATCTTATCCATCTCACAGTAGTTTGAGCCATATTTACTTGTTATATTCATGATGTACTCATTATGTTATTCGCGACTAACCCACAGCACCTTTCATCTCACCATGTACTATTTAACTGGCTGACTGAACAGTCCAGGCTCTCGATCAATGTTACTTCTTACCTTTTACCTTTAACCAGTTAAAACGAGCCTTGAAGCCAGTCACTAATTGGGGTATTAAGGAGATCAAAACGAGCCTAGAAGCCAGTCAATGATCTCGGGGTATTTCTTCACAGCTATCAAGATCAAGCATCTTATCTCCCTCAAGGTTCCGGAGCATCTCCTCTTCTTCCCTATCTGCACAGCAGTGGCCTTCAACCCTGCTGTCATCATCTTCCCCATCTGCAATCAACCACAAGCGACAGACAGAGATCTCTCTCCTGTCCACAACCCGACTGCTCTAGTACTGAGGACTTACGACCCTCTCTAACAGTACCAGTGCAAGTCCATCTTATCAGTGCGAGGTGACCCGTTCCTAAGTTAGTAGCAGAGCTAGTCGACTCACTCCTAGCTCTGTGAACGTCGAAGGAGGCACGGGCCCTCACATTTGGTTTTGCTGAAACCTTCGTTCAGCCTGAGTGCGGGAGTGTCCTAGGATTGGAGTAGGCAGCTTCTTGGGGAGAGATACGATATAGCGGCCATCTTGGTCGCGAGTGTGTGTACTCTCATAGTGATGTACTGCTTCTTCCTCGTCCTTAGTGAGGGACGTTTGATGGTTCTGGATCTCCTCGGTTTCCCAGAAGATAGAGGGGTCATGAGTTGATCGTGTGGACAGATATACGGCTGCCTGCTGTGGCGTTGTTCCACCCTGAACAATCCATCCGTAGATGGTGTCAGCTGCCAAGGTCCAAAGAAACAGTATATGCTTAGAAAAAAGCTGGCTTTAGGTGAACTGAATTCATATTATTTTAACATTGACTTTCTCAATAATTAACTTGAAATTAACTCTAAGAGAGTAAATTTCAAGTTATTATTGAGGAATCATTGTAATTTCATACGTATACGTTAACTGATAGTTCATTGAGAGTATGTTTTTATTATATATTTTTAATACATGTCAATCTAATAAAGTGACAATTACTACATTCTTTTATATATTTTTAAACAACGACAAGTCATCTCAAGCTGTCCATATATTCTAATAGTCAAGTGTCATACTGACGCTTCACAGGGTATGATATCTGTACTAAACTATCTGCATGTACCTTGATCCTGTAAGCTTGAGTGCTGCTGCCCCTGCTGGTCTTCTTGGCAGCATTCTGCGTATAACAACTCGGCGTCATTTATTTCTAAACACCCCAATCCTTTCTAGGTCAAAGCCTCATTAAGAATTCTACAAGAGTTACTAAGATAACACACACATGTATGCATGCACACACGCACAAATATACCATAAACTCTGGCTGTTTAGCACCCACATTTAACACTAAGGTCAGTGATGATGGCAACTAGAGCACCTAATCTGGTATTACTTTCTAATAACTGTTTGATAAGCTAGCTGGATTCAGACTAACTTACACTGTAGCTGTACCTCATGCCCCCTCCCCCCCCCCCCCCCCCCCCCCCCCCACACACACACCCGACTGTACTACTGTTAGCTATTCATAATGCTCTACTTCCTGGTTTTTATTTCTAGTGGGTTATGTGGAGTATCATCCTCCATTGATGATGCCTTTCCTTAGCTCTATCCTCTTTCTCTTTTGTATGAAGGAACAAGTACTAGAATACTGTGAAAAATGATTGGCCTATATTTTCATGCACAGCAAGAACCCACCAAGAATTGTAGGTATGGTGGTGAGGGAATAGCAGGCTACCTGTGTTCACTGGTCTCTGGAATATGATACTCTTATGGTTACTCTGGACCTCAATTTAGCTCTCAACCCTCAACTTTCACAAGTGGCTGGTGGGTTGCCTTTTATAGGTTCTAACAGCCCTCATAAGGTAACACTTTAATGAGTCTCTTCCTACACCATGAGAGATAGATGAGACATATGTGGTGTGTCTGAATGGTGAAGGGCACCCCTGTGATGTAGACATTATCCGTCCCAACCACTGCCAGGCATTCATTTTGCATGGTGGCATATGCCCCTTGGCTCACTTTCTGGGAGAAGTAGGAGACTGGGTGTTCCTCTCTGGCTTTGTCAATCTGGCTCAGCATGACCCCTATCCCGATATCTGAAGCATCCATTTGCACAATGAACTCCCTACTGAAATCCAGACCGCTCAGTACCCAAATGCCAGCTCTCCTCTCACCTGCCCTAAGAATGAATGTATATCCTGCTTTCGGTGTGGGGTTTGGAAGTACTAGATCGCTCTGACCTTGGCTTTTTCAGGTGACTCTGCCCTGTTCCACTAAGTGGGTGTTGTTGACTGAGCTGACATTTTGCCAATTTGACCATCAGCCTGGCTCCCCATAGACTCGTCAGTACAACTTGAAGGTGTTGCAGGTGAAAGCTCCATATAATTATCACTAAACATGACCAGGTTGTTCATCTAGGCGGCTATGAATGATCTCGGCTAGCGGGCAGTTCATCATTCCCCCAGCAGGCCGAACGGCATTACTTTAAACTAGTACTTGCCCAGTGGGGTCACAAATGGACTCTTCTTCCGAGATGCCTTCTCTACTGGCACTTGCCAATAGCCTTTGGTCAAGTCTAATGTGGAGATAAATTGAGCTTTACTGAGGCTGTCCAGGAATTCATGGCATGAGGTAGGGGTTTGAGGTAGAGGTCTGCCACTGTCACTTTGTTCAATTGTCGATAATCACCGCATAGTCTGAAGGTGTTGTCCTTCTTAGGAATGAGAATGATGGGAAAAGCCCATGTGCTGGTGGATGGCTGAATGAGGCCTTGCTTCAACATACCCTTAACCTCGGCCTGGACCATTTCATGCCTTGCATAGGGCAGCCTCTATGGAGGCAGGTGGATGGGGTAGGTATGCCCATACTCGAACTTGATATGTGCTTGGTCCATCTTTCCAGGTCTTGTGCTGAATGTTTGTTCTAATTCGGCTAGCAGGTGTCCCAGGTCCCTCCTCTGTTCTTCCTGCAGGTCTGCATTGATGAGTTGCTTCTCTTCGACTGCTGGATCCAGCCATGTGGGAATGCCATCTTCTTCCATCTCATTTCGCTGCTAGTCTTCTGTCCCGTGGGTGAAAGTAAACACACTGATGGCCCTCCACTCAGACAACATATTAATGTGGACCACCCAAATTTGCTTCCTCTTATCGGCCACTGGAGTTAGTACGTTGTTGGAAACACCCTTCTTAGTTAAGTTATGGTCACTTCTATTTGATCAGCAACTTGTTGGACTCAGCTGGCGTCAGCACCAGAACTGTATCCCCGACGTCGAATTCTCTCTCCCCGGCTCTCCAGTTGTACCAGGTCTTTCGTTCTTTTTTGGCTTTCAAGTCATTGTTGGTCACGATATCTCGTGGTATGTCCCAGCCAGTTCTGCACCCATTCGAGAAAGGACACCACGTTCTCTGGAGTATTTTGTTTCTCCTCCCAGACTCCCTCAGGAGCTTGAATGGCACCTCCCTGTATGTAAACAAGAGATAGGATAAAGACTTGTCCCGCTGGTTTTGAAACTTAGCCTAGGTCTTTTGCAGCATCAGTTTCATTGTTGCATTGAACCGCTCCACCAAACCGTCCTTTCTGGGGGTGGTATGGTGATGTGCGGATTCCTTTCACTCCAATCTGATGGTAGAGCTCTCTCATCAGGGTGGTGGTAAAGTTAGGCCCAAGATCACTTTCAGGAATCAAACCAGGGAAAACAAGAATATTAAGGCATTGACAACAGTGGCACTGTCAGTGGTCTTCAGGGGTATAGCTTCGATGAACCGGGTGTAGTCACAGAGACTGTCAGGATGTATCTGTGGCCAGCCTTGAACCTGGGCAGCGGACCTACCATATCCATGGCTATTAAGTGGAATGGCTGATCAATAACTGGCATGGTGACCATGGGGGCTCGATTGTGTGTCTTGCCATATGTAATTCTTGACATCTCTGGCACAGGTCCTTCACATATCTCGTCACTTTGGGCCAGAAGAATCGTCCCAAGATCCTGGCAAGGCTCTTCCTCCATAGGCCTGTCTCATTCCCCTTCCCCACCTCTTCTTCCATCTCCCCCACTTTGTGCTTCCTGTAGAGGATTCCACCTTCCAGTACAAAACTGCTGTCAGTCCTCTGTTTATGTTCGGAGGTCCGACAAAGTCGGGTCTATCTGTTGGGCCTCCTTCATTTCCCTAGCTTCTCATGCAGCTTCTTGGAGGCTGAGATGAACATCCTCCTGCCCTCATGTTTCTTACTCCTGGTCTGTCGCTTATGCTTTGGGGTTTAGGAACATCTCCTTGTCCATTTCACTCCAGTTGTTCCCTCTTGTAATGTCTGTCATTGTCTTCTCAGTGGCATTGTTCCTCGTCTTGCCTCTGTTTTCTTTCAAGCTTTCTGATGACTAGTTCTTGCTCCCTCAGTTTCATCTCTCTCTCTATCTGGCTTGCCTCATTTCCTCCCGATCTCTCTGGTATCTGTTGTCCACTGCCCGGGTGACGTGGTCCTGTATGGAGAGGGTGGAGGTTTCACTGTCCATGCCACTGAGGTCCAGCTCTTGAGGTGTCATCTTGAAACATTATTCACAACCGTCCTCCCCCTTCTCTTCTGTTTCTGTCTCAGAGCCTGTGAGATTCTCTGATTTTGACTGTTCCTCAGCTTCTGGGACGTCTTCGGATCTATTGAGGGCCACTGTGAGGATGAAGCTACATTGCTGACATGGTTCGGGTCTGTAATAAATGTTCAGTTTGGAAGGTAGCTGGATTGGATGGCATAGATACAGGTCGAATCTGCCACCAAATGTGAGGGAATAGCCGTGGTATGGAGGCTATATATTCACGGTCTCTCTGGAATGCGATGGTCATTCTGGTCTTCTATAATTTAGCTCAGCCTTCTCCCACCAGCCCTTATAAGTTAACACTATAATGAATCTCTGCCTAGACCATGACCAATTGGTGGCCAGTAAGTATGTGTGTGCATCTTCAAGCCTCTTAAGTAAGAATTTGCTGTTACACACTAATTAACTAGCCATGAGCCTCTCTCTGGTGGTCAGGGATCGGCTTCCCTGGCAACAGGCTCAATCCTTGACAGTGGTCAACTTTTTTTATATAGCCTTGGTGAAGATGATAATACATATGCACATACGCAGAACAATGTTTTTTTCATGCCACATGCCTTCAATGACTCGAACAAGCATAATCTATATCCTCAAAATCTTTTGAAATATTTATAATTTTGGGTGTACATAAATAATGCAAATATCATGCTTGTTACTGTTATTGTGTTGTTACTGTTATTGTGCTATTATTTTGTCTATCTTTTTATAGACCCCTTTGGAATCCTTAGCAAGGAAAAAGTAAGTCTAGGTTCATCAACTCTTGGGATTCTGTAGTAACAGCTTTTCCAATAACCTAAGATCAATTGTCAAGTACAGTCAGCTTGTTAAGTCTACATTAATTATCTGTCCAAGATCTCCAGTTACTGAGTGAAGTAAAGTCTGCAATATGTAAACAAGTTAAAGCTTTCACTATGCAACTGGCAGGAACAAACAAACCTAACACACCACAGACAGAGTTTAGCTAAGCTTCCAACCGGTGTGGTGGGTGCCTTTATCAGGCTTGGTAGCATCTATACACCCAGAGCGGGACCAAAACCAGCAGCTACTGGTCTAGGTTAGGTCCCACAAGTACAACCACAGATGAAAACTTATGGGATCTGCTAGTTATTACATTATTGTGGGATGATTTTTAGTAGTATCAGCTACAGCCTCTTTCAAAGACTTGGGCACAGGATCAGCAAAGAAGCAACTACAGATGGTGATCATGCAGTGATAGCAGTTAGCAGCTGCTAATAATCAAGTGATCTCTGTCTGGCCTTGCCAATAATACCACTCTATGTTGACAATCACAGGGTTACCTGTTTGAGTCCTCCCTACGGCTTTGCTGTCCTTGACCACCATAAGTCTCCCCCCCCCCCCCCCCCTCTCCCTACCCAGTAGACAAAGGACATAAATACTCAGAGTTTGTGGGATTATTACTTTATGAATCTCATTAAAGCACTTCCTGTGTGTCTTGACATCCACTTGATAGCTCTTTTACAAGTGAAGTGTTTTAACATATTTACCCTGCTGGATTAAGAAGGCTAATGGTGACAGCATATATAAGAAAGATGTCCAGGGATATTTTTTTTGCTTTTTTTTAAAGGACATATTTGAGGTAAAAATGAAAGTTTCAAGGTTCCTTTGATTTTATATAGCAATGGATATATCACAATTACTTCACTCTTGTATGGTATGAGGTAGTGTTGACTTGCATAGCTGCATGACCCAAAAGTACTTTACCTGGTCTAGTTCAGCATCTCTGCTTTGACTACTCTCATTATTTAATCCCACCACTCTCACCAACCTTAGCATGCAAACCAGGCTCAGAAGTCTTGCAGGCCAAATCTACAAGGTTGAATATATGTCCAGTATATAGCCAGGTTTTCTTGTACCACATACATAATGTCGAGACTGCAATCACATTGATCTTCATCATTAAATGTCATTAAACTTGGATGTGTGAATATGGAATGTGCTAAATCTTGAGACATTGGAGCACATTCTTATGAGAACCTAGCTACAGTCACCAGATTTATATTCAAGTACACACAGTGCTCACAAGACTAGCCACTCTCTGCCGGAGTGGCACTCCAGGAGCTGAGAGGGAGAGTTGCCTCTTTCAGACTCTTAGTTGAAGCAAGTAAACTTTTTGATAGCAAGTTAACTTCTCCTCATTATATATAAACTTCACTTCTTTATTTGAAAAAAAATGCAACTGATTTAGCAGTTGCTGCTAACATGCATGAGCTGGTATTTAATACGTGCTAAGATGGAGTTTATAATCATTACCACATTTTTCTGTCGTTCTTTTATAAACAGTTTAGATGCAGTTAGGTTCTTGGGAAATTTGGTTTGAGTATTTTGGTACTCCTATGGCATGAAGTTATGCTAAGGGAATAAGACAAACGATGAAAGAGTTATTATTCAAGTCAAGCTTGGTTATTTAAGTCAGCCTGTTGACTACTTTAAGTGAGGTGGGCAAACTTGAAGTGTTTTTGATGACCGAAGACACAGTTTAGGGTAAAGTGAGATTTTCTTAGAAATGAGCACAGAAAATGAGCACATAGGTGGTGTGCAGAGAAATAATTAGCTAAATCTTATTGACTGGGAAGAAGCAATATAAGATAATTTGCAAAGGGGTGCAATACAGTGTTGTGTGATAGACGTTTTCGGTATGGCTCACTAGACTAAGGAATGTATAGAGGGTAGGTTGCTAAGTGGCCATCCTGGTAGTCTGGCAACATGGTGAATATTTCAGTTTTCTGAGCATGCTAAAAATGAACAAGACTTGGATCGAAATATAAGTATGTCATTAGGCACATAGTTCATGCAGATGCACTCACTTCACTAAAATTATTGTAATGACCACCACCAAAATTTGGCAGTTTGCCCTACAAGTGACAGCAAACATGACAGCAACTGATATACGACACTGCATAAGGATAGCAAGAAACTAGCTATATATAAAAAAACATTTTGTATCAAATATTGCCAGCACAATGACGCCATACAGAGCCAATCAAAATGTTAGTGATTGCTGGATATGCTCATAAGGCTATAGTTTGAGGCTATAGAAAGTGACACTTAAACTTACTTACGTGGAGCAAGAATAATGGGTGTTTTCATCAGGCACAAAATCCTGACTATGTGGTCAAGCATGGGTGCTGAAATAATTTTCTTCAATTGAGTTTCACTTCCTCTTGCCACAGACAATAATTTCAGCTGTTTATATAGCTCTACAAATTAGCGATTGAATAGTCAAAGCATTGGCTATAACTCACATGGTCCTTTGGTTTGCTCTCGAAATTACATGGGAGAGTTTTGCATTATCTCATATGGCAGTTTAGCTTAATACGCTCCAAATCACCGCTTTGTTGGGAGTTCCGCTAATTATTATATTATTCCTCCTGACCCGTACTCCTGACCCGTAATTCCTCATAATATACCAGCTTTACTTCACTCAAACAAAATATTTCCAATTATGAAATAACTATTTCCAAGCATCAAATGGCTAGTTTTGTCAGCTCAAGAGAATGCAAATACCTCCCCACCTTCAGTATACAGTGACAACCTGACATCTGGTATCTGACTAGTCCTATATATGGCTCTAGCTATATTTATTATGGTATGGTGAAGAAGCCATACAGCAGGTCACGAGTCATCTGAGTCTCCAGTGATCCTGGGTTATAGCGTGGCACAGATCAGCACTGGATATAGCAAAGGTGTTTCTTCAAATAATTGCTCGACATTATAAAGGAAAGCTATGGTAGAGTTTTGAGTTTAAAAAATTCCATAGAAAGAACATTTTTGTCCTTCATATCATTTGTCCACATTCATGGCTAATGCTATTAGGGCTCTCTTTCTTCTTGAGCTAAGATGGCAATATATGTGAAGTTCAACATATGCTATAAAGTATGCACACACACATGGAGGAAGATCTCCCACTTTCCCTCTCTTTCACCAACTGTATTGATCCTACAGGCCGACTTTTTGGTCGGAAAGTGGCTGTGGAATGAATTATATAACCCCCCAAAGAGCATATAACAATGCCAAGTATGCAAGGTAAGGCTAGAGTATAAAAGTAAATGTGCTGACTGCACAGAAAAAGTAAGTCTGCCGGACTATTCTGAGAACAGCCAGCCTGATCATTCTGAAAATGCCCTGGCCATTCTGAAAACAGCATAGAACTTCATATACAAGTGAAATTAAGAGCTTCATAAATCTCTAACTACTAGCTACTTTCTCAGACCATACCTATACCAGAGATACAACATTATTAGTACCTTCATATGTTTTATCAAGTAAGTCCACCAAGGCTGCACTCGATTCCTTCAGAAGAATCTCCCTAAATCTTTGGTATTTGCTAGAATTAATCTCAACGTAGTTCAGGACATGTCTGAACAACTCCTTCGCTTTGTCCGTGTTCGATGCTCCTAAGGTTGTCACTCGCTCAACAGTTGTACCAGATATGAATTCTGCTGATTTCAGGTTTAAGGCGATGGATACAGGATCTAGCGCTAGCTGATCCACAACATCTGTGACGCATTTTTCAATAGTCCTGTATTCAGGAGAAAGCTGGCCCTTAGACATCACTTCCATGAACTAATCTCTTAGCTAGGTTGCCGTGGGGCGGGACTAATTTTGGATTTCTATTGAGACACGTTCTGAGAAAGTCGGAAAACTGAGTAAGAAATTTGAATGGCATTCTATAACAGATCTGCAGGAAAATAGATAGCTACAACTGCACACACTGTATGGCACAGACCTGCTAGCCAGAACGGATCTGAACACAGATCTCTCTGAACATTTTAATTCTACCTGGAACAGCTGCCTGAACATTAGGCTGGCTGTAATAATGAGCAAGGTAGAAACTTCTGTTCTAGGACAGAATATCCATATCTCTTGGAAGGGTCTTCCAGTCGATGAGTGTGCCTCATGAACTGTGTTGACCTACTCTGAGGAGTGAAGATTGGGAATGATTTGACCTTCAAAACACTAAATTGGTCTCTCCGAAGGAGGTGGTCCCCATCACTAGAAGTGGGTGGAGCAATGGGATGGGCTAAATATATCATTGTGTTTTTATACAGTGCACATGAATAGTTGATAGTGATTTGAGTGCATAATCAACATGATTTACCAACTAACAAGTAGTAGTTCTATGCGCACTATTGAGTGTTGAGCAAGTGGTGTTTGTGGTTTATGGAAGTTGTTAAATGCTTTTGGGTGGTCCTTAGTAAGCTAAGGTCAACAGAGCGTAGTTAAGTTGTGGTACATCCTTCGTATGGTCTTTGGTTGCAGGGTCTCTCAAACCAGGTAGCTACCACCATACAGGAAAGAAATTGCTGTTAGATGTAACTTCTAGCCAGACCTTGAGATGAACCATTTTTAATTAAAGCCAACCATCACCTTTATTCAGATTTAGAGTCATTGGACAAGAGCGTGAGAAATGACACTGAGGGCTTATTATGTACATGAGAAAGCTAAGCAATGGGTAGCTATATTTAACAGATGTGTGTGCAGCAATTCTAAACTTAATTTCATTGTTACTTTATTTCTGTATTATAAGTCAGGTGATGGGCTATTTGCACGTTAGGTGACCTGAAGATGAACAGTGGTTGGAGTGTTAGATGTATTCATGTGTTCATGTCTGAGAGTAAAGCTGTACAATAGTAAATTGCACTTATTCCACACAACTTACGAATGCTGCATTGTATGTATAGTCTTATCCAACACACTACTTGCATGTACTAATAGAGACTCTGTGTAAGGCAAGTACAGTATTCAAGTGGCTGTGATTGTGTTTGTATATTTGAGGTGAAAGAGAATTGTGTCTTTTCCACTGCATGATATGACAAGCTAGTTCTTTGCTTACAGTGATGTTACTGGGGCACTGTCAAGCTCCTACGAATACGGTGGTGATTGACAACTAGGGACAGAGTATGTGTTATGGAAGTGCACTGTCTGTATAATTATACCAAAATTGTTTTGTTATTTTTTGCTTGTAACCCAACATTTGGGAGTTGTGAGAGAATCACAAACAACCCAGTCATATACAATCACTTCATGCATCTTCCTAAATTATAGCTGATAAACAGTATTACTGATGAAGGATATGGGTGTATTTATCATGCTTCATGCATGCAACATTGGATGTGGTGGTACAACACTGATAAAGGCCACCTGTTCTGGGGATGAAGACCTGGTGAAGCTTTGCTAGGACTGCAGTACTATATAGCATGCAGGTCCATGTAGGGAGAAGGAAAGTTGTAACTCTCTCGGAAAGGGCCAGTAATAAAAAGATTGCTGGAGCCAACACAGAGCTGTGGTGGATGTGGTAGTATGAAGCAGGTCCTTATACACTATCATTGTGCAAACCCACTGCTTATCAGTACAATCGCACAGCACATTCAGGTCGCTGACTCTGTCCACACTCCAAGTGATGGTTATCTTATTGAGGACATTCTTTGGTATGGGGAAGAAACCACAGGAGAACCACTCCTCCATGTATCTTGCAAAAATTATATTATAGCTTGAAGCGAATTGCTTTTGACAAAAACTCTATTTTCATAAAATCACAGAACCTCTTATGAACAAGACAGTGCAGTTCTTATATAGCTTAGCAAGTACCACTTGTATACAACACAGCAGTTCTATAACCACATGTAAACTAAGCATTCCAAAGTGGTGTGCAGAGCTGATGGTCCGAGGACCGTGGTGCATGCCGCCACAAGCTACTAATTTGCTTGAATATGCCAATATACTGGCAGGTGTACCAATAGACATCCCCCTTCCTTATTGTATGCTTGATTGATATGTAGCCACTCCATTAGGTATATGATAAGAAAATTTGGAATTTCAATTATCTATAATTGTGTCCTTGAAATACCATTTGGTTTACTACTTCTTCTGGCTGGGTTGACTCCTCTAATGCTAGCACCAAACCATGGAAAAGGATATATACAATGAAGGTTCTATTGGGAAGCATGAAGTTTCTATTCTAAATGTAAGTAAGCCAACATATCGGATATTGGTATTCCTACTGCGACCATATGTTGTTGTGATAATAATAAACATCTCGGTTTGGTACATGTCTCTGACCAAGAGTGGAAGCCCATAGTAGAAAAGGGTTAATAATTGTATTGTGCTCAAAATTTCCCCTTTGGATTGTAGATTACACGCCGTATTCCTAGTACCCGCGGGCAAATTAAATTAATGAGGTATTTTACTTATTTTTATATCTTCCGTTCTGCAGGGACTCCACCCATGAAACTTAGGTCATATTAAGCCACATGATAGCTCTACTTCCTGTAAAAAAATCGAGCCATCCTTACCAACTGGGCAGAACTAACCAGCATTATAAAACCATGTCATCTTCTTGGGGGTGAATATTTTCATATTTTCACACTATTATACACACATTATAATGCCAACACAAGATGGAGCATCTATTTACAAACCCTCTACCATATGCAAAGCCAGTGGGTTGTTTTCCCCATCAAAATGCCAACAAATAATAATACAAAAAACAAATTATAAGAGAGTGAAAATGCTAACACATACTAGAATAAAACCATAATATAAAACACAATTATGTAAGGGAGTGTCTTGGGTAGAGCTCCGGTCTTGCTGTCACGGGTAGAGTAGAACTTGCTCAGTCTTGGGTATAGCTTGCTTGGTCTCCGGCATGATATTTCACCATGTTTTTATTCTACACAAACATGAGATATCAGGATAAGAATAACACTTGAATACTGGAGAGACGAGAGAAGTAGACGAAGGGACAGGGAACGAGAGAAGTAGACGAAGGGGCAGGGAACAAGAGAGAAGTAGACGAAGGAGCAGGGAACAAGAGAGAAGCACAGAAAGGAGCAGGGGGTGCATAAACATTACTGATAGTCCACCAAGGTATGGTATTTACGAAAACAGTCACGGCCTGTTGATCCACCACACAAAGGAACCTTACAAAAACAACACTGGGACCTTGCCTCATGCCTGTAACCTTTACAAATGCAAACTACACAGCGCTTCTTTGCACAGCACTGTGGGAAACGACCTAGTTTTAAATTGAGGCGATCTAGCTGACTATTTGCCTGACTACAACGTTGACCTGCACGCTGCCGAGAAGAGAAAGAACCAATCAAAGATTTAGCTAGAACAATCCTAGCTTCTAGATAATTACCCTTCCTTACTGATATTGGAGCTCGGACAGAAGAAAACAAAATAAATGAATTCAATAAACAAGCTTCTATCAAATACGAAAAAACCCTTTTCCACCATCTCCTAGACTTTCTACCCAAATTATAGTAGCCTATTCTCTGATCTGCTCTGTTCACACCTCTCATGAATGACTGATAATCAGGCAAACATGGGGGACATGGCAGATCCTCTCTAGAACCATCAATTTTGCGCCTTTTTACAGTAGGAGGTACTAAATTATTTTCCGCGGGATGTATATTAGTTATCATGTAGATTGACCGTTTATCTACCCAAACTAAAGCCAGGAGTGCACCATTAGACCTATAATCATAATAACCTCTATTTCTAATCGAAGCTTTTGTTACTAAATCTGGAGGAAAGTTCCTCCTAGTATACCTAGCTGTACCACATGCACCAAAGCCTTTACTTGTAAGCGTTTGAAATAAATTAGGACTAGTATAATAATTGTCCATGTACACATGGAAGTTCTTATGTTCTAATCCTTCTAACAAATCTAAAACAACTCTACTACACAAACCAGTTTTATCAGCTACTTCCACGTTCTTACCTGTATAAATCTGCAACCGATAAATGTACCCATTCCTAGCACCTAGCATCACAAAGGACAAACACTTTTATCCCCCATTTTATTGGTTTGTCCTTCATATACTGTTTGAAGCCAAGCCTACCTTGAAAGGGAATCATAGCTTCATCAATACTAAGCTCTTGATGCAAAGTATATTCACTCTCAAACTTAGGAGTAATCAAATCTAATAACTTCCTTACCTTATAAAGCCGATCATAATTCAGGTTACCCTTTGTAACCAACAAACCATCAATAGAATTTACATGTACATAACGCATTAGCTCCAAAAACCGAGTCCTAGGCATTACTTTACGAACCAAAGATCCAGACAAATCCGAGTGATTAGTGGACCAGTACAATTCTAAGTATGGAAGTGTGGAAACTCCCATTATTATCAACATTCCTACAAAAGCTTTCATTTCCTCTATATTAGTATCTACCCATGGCCTGGAGAGACTAGCCATCCTAGAAACATAACTGTTCGTCTCTGCTACTAGGAGTTCCCACACTTCAAGAGTAAAAAAAAGGTAAAATGCATCTAAAAATGTACTTGATGCACCAAGCAATGAAGAAGTTGGACCAGCTGTTGCTGTATAGTCCAATTTCAAAGGAGTTGGCTCCTTTATTTCCCATTTATTTCCCACTTACCTGTGACCTCAGTTAGCCTAGAACCAGTGCCAGATGCTTGGGCAGAACCAGTGCCAGATGCTCGGACAGAACCAGTGCCAGATGCTCGCACACGCCTATAACCTCTGGCCCGCCTACTACCAGTACCTTTTGGAGGACCACTAGCAACACTTACGACTCCACTACCACTTGAGCTGCTTCCCCCTTGGCCAGTACTCCCTCGCCCGCCTCTCCCTCGGCCAGTACTCCCTCGCCCGCCTCTCCCTCGCACAACTCCAGCACCAGTCGTGTTCCCACGCCCTGTAGAGACTTCAGGCAAGGCTTCCTCATCCTCCAATGTAACAAAAGGAGTCATAGATGTCTCATCTCCACTCTCATCATCTGATGCTGTAGGAAAAGTAGTGGGGAGGGTGGGGAAAACAAGATATATATATCAAGTTTGTGGTCAACATTTGTAAATTCAAATTCAAATGAAAATCAACAACTCCAACCTACACTCTTAGCTATAACTTTTTTTCTATAACTATCCTGTCTGAATTTGGAATACCAACAGAATAAGCTAGTATTTGGCAATAGTACACTCTCAGTTGACTATGGTAAACAAAGGCTATGAAACGCTAAGGTTAGAAGAAACTTACAATCGAGAAGTCCATCCAAGCACGCCTCTTCTCTTAGAGCAACTGGATCCAGAGTGTTTCCTCGGTATGCATAGATGTCTTCACCTTCTTCCCCAAATGAATCTGACCCAGAATCGCCAGAATCGTCGGCTAAAAGTTGAGAAATAACGTCCTCACAGGAGAGCATCTTTGAGCAGTTTAAAAAAAAAAGCTCGACCAACAAAAATGGCGTTCAACCGCAGGATTTTTGTTGCACGATGCATCAACCGGAAATAATCATTTTTGTGACGTTCTCTAGTCTACTAGGCATGTGCAGAACCCAACCGGGGCTGTTAGCTCGTAACGGTTCATTTTATATATTTTTGTGTGGCGAAGGATGTAAGGTCTCGCGCCATATGGCGCTTACGGCGTTTAATCGGTTAACGGATCAATTGAAGAATAGTCACCCGGGCCGAGGAAAACCCAATCTTCTGAAGAATAGTCACCCGACCCGGAACCTTCTGAAGTATATATAGTCACCCGAGCTAGATCTGGTAATTGGAGAGCAATATAATCACACAGGCTCTGGAATGCATCCTGAGAGAAAGCCAGCCCTAGCCCTAGCCCGAGCCGGGATCTTCTGAAGAATAGTCACCCGGGCCGGGATCTTCTGAAGAATAGTCACCCGGGGCGCGCTCGAGTGATTATTCTTCAATTGACCCAAAATAACATTATTTCTATTTTGGTACCTGCCTGGTTATAGAGCTACAAGTAAATTTGTATTTTAGCTTGTGCAAACCATCTCAACTCAGCTCTATATATAACATTGCTTTATTTAATCATCAGAGTCGACTTCTGAATTGTTAATTAGACATCCTTTTCTCATTTCCACATCATGTTGTGCCTTAAACACAGCCTCTAGAATATTGCATAATAATACTTATGGATTGAGCCACTTTCAGATGCCTTTATGATGGTGTTCATACTCCATTACCATATCAAAACATTCTGACAGTACTTGCAAAACTATAGATATACTCCTCCACTACATTTAGCTTCATTTCTCCAGCACCACTGATGGAGGTAAAAGTTTCAATCACTTTTTGGCTTATGGCATCGAACATTTCATCATCATAACTACCAGCCTGTCTACAACAAAATGAAATTAACGCATATACGAGCTTTACTTTTCTGAAATGTTGTGTAACCATTATGTCAGAAAATATCAATGACTTTTTCCATTAGGCGCTAAAACTTAAGTTGGTTTAGTGCGTGGTTGGAAAATAAAATTAAACCGGGCGCTGATCAGGTATTTGTTTAGCGCTGAATGAAAAAAATCGGTTTATGCAGTAAGGCGCCACTTTAGCTCCAGTAACTTGGCGGGTTTTGTTATACCCATGATAAATAGTTTAGTATTAAAAGAGAGCACACAGAGAGACCTATCTTTTGAGCATATAATTATATCAACTCCATACCATGAAGTTTAAAGAGCTATAAAAAGATAACCACAAGTTTTTAAAAACTACTTTATGGTTTTGTCCCCGCTTAAAGGGGAATCGGACGTATTTTGCCGCGCAATGTATGTATTATGTATTTGTGTAAAGAAGCTAATGCGGTTCATTTACTCTGGAAGCCACAGATATGAATATGCTTAGTACTGTGTGTGTTTGGGGGGGGGGGGGGGGGGGGGGGGGGGGGGGGGGGGATGTGTGTGTGTGTGTGCTTACTATCATACTTTAGCTAGCTAGCTACAAGTTGAAAATCACTCGTCTATTTTTATTACTTGCTAATGCTTGGTGTTATCCACCACCAAGAAACTTCCTTATGCTCAGGTAAAGCTTCTACACTCCACCTGTCCATTTTCCATCTGTCCATGTTTCTACAAGGGAAGGAGCACTATAAAAGTATACCATTAACTAAACAGATTGCCTTTGGGATCTAGAAGTTTCAAACGGACACTAAAGCGTGACACACTATACAATGGAGACATAAGATAGCTGTGAGAAATCTATAGCTACAAACCTCATCTGTAGCTAAAACTACTGTGTGGTATTAGACATGATCCAAGAAAGAAATCATCAGATTAAAGTAATAACTTTCTAAGGATAGATTAGAATGCATTGCTGAAGCAGCTGCACTGGTCTGGGATAGGACCAAAGAAGGAAGACTACAGATGAAAAACTACAACACAAGCTGCCAAAGCACTCCCAGAAGCCCACATATTTACCTTTGTGTATTGATTCTTGTGCGCATGTGCACACTAAATCCATAGCTGGCAGAACGGCTAGCTGTTAGATTTGTCAGAATGGATTAAAAAAATAGACTTCATAAAAGGAAAGAGAGAGAGAAAAGTCAAAGCTTGCTTCTGAAACAGCAAAACAAAGAGAACTGAGATTTGGAGGAAAAAAGGGCGAATAAAAAAAAATCGTGGGAGAAGCATAACATCACGATAAAATAAGCTTCCTTAGACTCAGGTGAAATTTCATTCAGACTTATCCAGTCTATTCATCAACACACTAGGCTATGGACATGTTTGCTAATGTGGAAATGATCGTGACGGACAATAAAATGGAAATGATCGTCACGGTCACTTGAGCTGATCTTTCCTTGAAAAGTGCTCTTAGCTACTTCTTCATATTACAATCATATCTGATAACAACAGATCTGTGTATAGTGTTAAGCCTGCAGCTATGCTTGGAGTAGGACAATACTTGAGCAATGTGATTCAAATTGATCGTTTTTATGGCACCTTTTCTAGTATTCAAGCAGCCACCAAGAAGCTACTCAGTATAAACCAAAACTAACAAATTGTAGATATCATTACCATGTTTATTACTAAAGTAGACACACATGCAATTAATAGTACTTCTATAACTGGCTGTGGCGAAGGTTTGTCCTGTAACTATTGTTCACAGGAGTTAACTTTTGAGGAAATGAACTGATAATTTAAAATGTGCAGCTGTTGGTTGGCGACTCAGCTTAGTTTTGTGCAATTAACTATATATTGTCACAAGCTACTGAGGAAACTATACTCATACAAACTTAAACTACATACAGCTACCTGGTTTTTTGTTGAAGGTCTGTGCTGCTAACTACGAGGAAACCAACTTCTTGGTATATACGAAAATGTGTAGCTTTGTTGGACCACCTCAGCTAAACTATAATGCACCAGCACAAGTGTGTTTATGAGATTTGAAATCCTTTACCGATTATCCGGTGTTTGGTAGTTCTGCATAGACGAAAAAAGTATAAGATACAATATCCTGAAGATGAAAATTCACATTTTTAATGTTTTTGAGGGATTCTGGTTCACACCTTCATGAAGGATTCAAGGCACAGCTGGTAGTGTTTTATATTTTGGAGGAGGGAGGGGGGGGATACAGTAATTAGCTGCCAAAGTTATGTTAGTTGCTGGGGGGTTTTCATTTAAACATACAACAAATATACTCTCCTTCTAGATGGTCTAGTCTTCATCAGAGATGCTAAAGACTCGTGTGAGATAAGTACCTATCCACCATGTGATGCAAACTGCACCCTGGCACGTTTGACATACATGAACCAGAACCTATGTGGCAGCAATGAAGGAGGAAAGAACAAAAAAATAATTGCCAGGCATTGAGTGGCAAGCAAAGAAAAACAAGCAATTGTTTTAGCTTGAAACCTAGATTGCATTGTTTTAGACAATGTCCTACCCCAGAATAGCCAAATCAAATGCAGTATATACTGGTTGTATTTATTGATCTGGCATGATTTGTAATGCTTGGACCCCTTTTAGTGTAGTGTCCGCCCCATCATCTATGCTTCTATGGGAACAAGTCCTCTTAATTCCCACATGCACAATTCACTTCCAGAACTTGCATCCCAATATGATGCATAACATCAGGCAGTTGTTTATGAAGGCGTTCTCAAAGTAGAGAAGACCAGGCAAGCTGACAAGAACGTGAAAGTGATAGCACTCCTGAGATTGCTTTGTGTCTTCAGTATACTCTCCTGTATCTCCTCTACTGACGACATGGATTAAATAATCCTTCAACTATGCAGCCAATTCTGTCCACAGAGATAACAGTATGTTTGTTTAGCCACCTATCAAGATTGATAAGTAATAGTTTTGGTATCATGAAAAAGGTGTATCCCACCTACATAGTTATGTGCATGATCAGAATAAAACTCCAGCATCCTTTCTGGGCCATCATTCAAAACAATTATACCACATGAGGCAGAGTTAATGATTGCCCTGTTCAGTAGGGAAGAGACAAAAGCACCTAAAGAGAAAATATGCATAATCAGAATAATAATGATAATAATAATGATCAACAATAATTTACAATAATAATAAGTAGATAATAACAAAACAAAACCCAACAAAAAATAAAGAACTATATTTGTAAATTAAAACATCATACAGACATCACCAGCAGACTGACTGGCACTGAGCACAGCTGTATACTAGATAGGAAATTATCTGAAGGAGAAACTGATGGGAATGTTGTACGTCGAATTTTACTTTTGAGACAGCCTCTCTACTCCCGAAGGAACAGAGATACCTCCACTACCAACAGTCCAGTAGTTTCTATCCCAATTGGCACAAAAAATGGGTAGCAGCAATATTGGCATGCTTTTCCTTCTTCAAGGACTCAGGCCACTATATACCAGGTCAGACAGTAGGTTGGCATAGGAAGGGTCAAAGGTGTCCACACAAGTCCATCCCATGCAAGAATACAGCCATTCTTCCAGGGGAATGGAAGCCACATCTGGCTGCTTGCCATCCAAGCGAGAAATACCTGAAGGTTCCAAGTGAGAGGAAATATTTATTGAAGCAAGAGATCTGTGAACAATGTAAAGTATTATTATAAATTATTATATTATTTTATTTATATATATATATTTATTATTATTATTATCCTACATATAAATTTTATTATAATGCTTTTTACACATAATTATGATAAACAGGCAATATCAGAGTCCTACTTAACTCATGTGAATTATAAATAATAATTACTACAGTCATATATACATTTTACAGTTAATTTTTTCATTTTATTATGCTTTTTATCTATCTATTTTTGTTATTATTATATTGTAAAATTTGTATTAGCTTTATTAAATTTTTCCACATCCGGTTCACATGCTAGCCGTAGTCAGGGTGCGGTTTGTAGCACATGTTGAATAGCTAGCTACCAGTATATAACAAGCTTACACATAGTATCTCATATATAGAGCACCTCGTCGAAACATCAAGAGAGTAAAAATTTATGTCGGTTGTTGAGGTCATTGTTATATTATTGTCAACTGGGATTTCATTGAAGGTTTCCTTCTCTTTAAATTATGGAGGGAGAGCATGGGCTTAGTTGTGCTGGTCATGCAAGGGCATAGACCAGGGAAGTAGTAAAAAAATGATATTCACTAAAACGTAATCATTTAGAAGATCCACCAGAGGTAAAGCATAAGTCATGTTTTTTTATGAATATGGAGTAGCATTGATGAAGTTTTCATAACCATTCAATCTTTGAAGTTGTAGGGTTGTTGCTGCTATTGTAGTACTACAGTGTATCTCAATGCCAGCATTTGGTAGAGTGAACTGTGTCTGAAGATACCCTTTTTGAAGTCAGAACCAACAGGTTACAGATAATGAAAGATCTTTATAACTAAACCCCCTTACTCATTTTCATTAACTTGTATATATATTCTTGTATATAGTGGGAAATAGGTATCCATTAATCACCAGCACAAGGTTAAGTTTTCCTTTTTTTATCAACTAATTTCAGCAAAGTTACTTTGGCTGAAATACCACAGTCAAGGATAGGTTAGCTACCTCTATGAATTTGTACGTCATATATCATATTCCTAGCTCTGGGAACTCTCTTCCCAATGCACTTGGATAATTTAAGCACTATATTCAACACCCCATATAATCACTTTGACTTTTAACTACTTAACTATAATCAACTTAATATATTTCTCCATCTATTTGTTTACTTATCTTTACTCTTCAAATTAGCTTCTTGGATATTGAGTATGATAATAATAATAATAATAATAAAAAGGACCATGGACATGAATGTGTAATAAGATATTGTACTTTAATGGTAAACCACATTTTTCAGACTTGTCTCAAAATGCTGAGTCCCTTTGGATACTGCACCCCCCAGTGCAGTACAAAAATAATAATAATAATGAGGTAAGATGACTTGTACTGTAATAAACCATTTCACCAAGTGAGGCAGAATCGTTTTCTTGGGTGTGGTGTGGAGAAAACAGTTGATCTTGGACTAGAGGTCTGCCCGAAGAGAAAGCGGTGCCCTTGGCTAACAGATTACATAAGAATATAGTCTTCCATGTTTTAGTGCCCGCTGTGGATGAGTTCCAAAGAGTATAATCGAGCGATCAGCTAAAGATCAGAATTCTTTGACTCTTCAATAGCCATGGCCCTGCTACGCTTAACAGCCTTGGAAGCCCCTGGGCAGTAGATGACGCCACGTGCTAGCAATGGAGAAAGAAAAGTAAGCAATATATTTTTTATATTTGGAAGATAAGTAATTTTCAAATGCATAGCTAGCTCAGCTGTATGATACTGAGTTTTGTAAGTGCATCCATAGGTGTTTTTTTGTGTATCAACTCTGAATGAATGTCCTACTAATCTTCTCCATCACCCCCATGGGTGGGCATGAAGAGGAGAGAACAGTGGAGATGAAACAAGAAACCCTAACCCCTTGAACTATGAAGCACTTGGATTTCCCACTTTCTCACAGATATTTCATATCATTTTAGAATATAGAGAATGTAGTGCATTGGTATATACATAGGAGAGAGAAGGTTATATTCCAATAGGGGGGGGGGGAGTTCCAGTGTGGCACAGCCATAATTATGCATGCACATTCCTGACAATACCATTGGCTGTTAGATCATTTCTGCTCCTGGTAACAATAAGAGCAAAGACCTCGACTGCGCTTCCCAGATTCGAGGATAACACACTGTGCATTTGCCCATAGATGTAACTGGATATAGAATCATTATCATCATAAAGCAATGCATGCACAAGTGAAGGATGTATAGGAAGCATGCGCAAGGTAAGGGGTCGTTAAGTAGGTAAGGTCCATACATAGCATTGGGATACATATATATGAGTCTGTAGTTAGTTAGGTTAGCTCTGTATTCTCTATCTCCCCCCAAGCAGAGGCTCGGGTTCTGCTGAGGAGTGATTAGTAACCCAGACGGTCTACGGGCTTTGGGCCTCTCTTGCTTCTCCTGGGTGACTTCGGTGTGGGCGTGGCTTTCCGAGGAGGTGTGGGCAGGGGGATCAGGTGGCGCTGCAGCGTGGGGGCAGGTCTTACAGGTGTTTTGGCCACCGAAGCATAGCTTGGTCCTGTTGGGTTATCCGATGTTGGCAGGGGGGGCGACGCCGGTGGGTTCTGGGTTGGTTGGCTTATGGTGGCCGGTGGCGTGTGAGGATGTACTGCCGGTTGAGCCTGAAGGTTTGGGTTGGCAGGGGTTGGAGTGGTCGCGCTGTTTGGAGGCGGTTGCGTAGTCCTTGCCACCGGGGCGGATGAGGGCTGAGGGGGGATAGCTGGGCGGTCGGGTGTAGGTGTTGCCTTGGCCGGCACAGGTGATGGTTGGGGTATGATAGTGTGCGGGTTGGCTGAGGTGGTTAAGGGGTCGAATTTCCGAAGGTATCGTCGGTTTCGAGTTGTGAGCCTCCCAGAGCCGTCGGTCCGTACTGCATATTGGTGATACTGCAGTACTTCCACGACCGTGCCAGACTTGTCCCACTTCGTTGGGTGACGTCCAGTCTGATTTTGAATCATGACTGTGTCACCGCAACGGAGTGGGGACAGGCCTTGGGAGTGTTCATCCCATCTGGCACGGCTGGTGACCTGGCGTCTGGACAGCGCACGTTGTCGTAGGTCGAGCCGTGTCGTCCAGTCCTGATGTGGGAGGTATGATGCAGGGAGTCCAGGGAGGAGGTCTCTGGTGGCCCGCCCGAACAGGCATTGTGCCGGGGACATGTTGGTGTCGGCACTTGGCCCGTTCCGATATTGGAGCAATGCGATGTGGAAACTGTCGGATAGTGAGCCGCCTGGGTCTGTGTTACCGGCGATCAGTCTTTTGGTAGTCTTCACGGCTGTTTCTGCCCGGCAGTTAGCGTGCGGGTTGTATGCTGAAGATATGCGATGCAGGACGCTCCAGGCTGCAAGGAAGTCCCTGGTGGTGTGGGATGCAAATTCCGGGCCGCCGTCTGATGTGAGTGTCTCTGGAATGCCATAAGTGGAGAATGTGTCGCGTAGTACTTGACATAGGCCGTCTGCTCCATTGGTGGCTCTTGTGACGACCGGCCAGTTGGAGTATCGGTCCACCAGCACGAGATACGCGAACCCTTCGTGATGGAAGTAGTCCGCGCACAAGTGCTGGAATGGGTACTCCGGGTCGGCTGGTGTCGTTGATGGCATGGCTGGTTGGGAAGGGGCATTCCCATTGCATGTGGCGCATTGTTGCCGTGTTGCTGTGATGTCCTTGGACATGCCGGGCCAATATAGGGAGGTCTGAGCTCTGGCGGTCATGCTGCTTGTGCCTTGGTGGGCAGCGTGGAGAGCGTTGAGGCATCTTTGACGGAGGGCCAGGGGAATTACAATCCGTTCCCCATTGCATACGACGCCGTCTACTGTGGAGAGGTTGTCTATGATGGGGAAGTAGTCCCGGATCAGTGCGGGTAGGTGGTGTCTCGCTTCGGGTGGTCCATCTTCAATGACATCCGTCAGCTGTTGGAGTGCTGGGTCGGATGCTGTGGCAATCTGGAGGGTTTCCCAGGTGATAGGGATGTCGTGGATGGCGGCGCACATGGCGGTGGCCAGTCCATCGGCATTCACTGGTAAGGATGAGATGTGGCATGTTGGGATGGCTGATGGGTCCACCAGGGATGTCTCGGAGTGGTGGTCATCCTGGAGGTGCAGCTTGGCCGGTGAGCGGTTGCCTGAAGGGTGGCGGGACAGAGCATCACTGGTATGGTTTCGTATCCCCGGGATGTAGACAATCCGGAACTTGTACGGTAGTGTCTTCTCTTTCAGGTTCCGGAGGCGGGTGTTATGGATGTCCTCGAGTGAGCGATCTCCGAAGATTTTGAGCAGTGGCTTGTGGTCCACTGCAATCTGGAGGTCACTGCACCCGAGGACAAAGTGGCGTGCTTTTTCTAGGGCGTCAGCGACGGCGAGGGCCTCTCCTTCTATGGGGGCATATCTAGACTCGGCGGAGTGGGTGAATCTCGAGCCGACCAGTACTACTTTCCATCCCTCTTGGCAACAGAGGATTTCGTGGGATGGGCACTGGCAATGTTTTTGAAACAGCCAGTACCCGATCCCGTCCTTACTCCAGTCCGTCGCCAGGCAGGTGGGTCGGCTCTTGTCGTAGATGGTGACGCCTTCAGCAATCTGCTGGCAGATGGTGGACTTGGATAGGTCGAAAGCACGTTGTATCTGGTCATTCCAAAGGAATTTGTTTGTTGGCTTCAGAAGGTCCCGGAATGGCTGCATGGTAGGTGCCATGGAGAAGGCGTACGCGACCTGGTTGACTAAGCCAAACCATGCGCGTACGTCTGTGATGTTCTTGGGGGTCGGGAATCCCGTGATAGCCTCGAGGTACTTCTTTGATGGCCTGACTTCTGATGGGGTAATAGTGAACCCGGCAAATTCCACCTCGTCCTGTGCAAAGTGGAACTTGCGCGGGTTCAGTGTGATCCCGTTGAGGGCGCAGATGTCCAGCCATTCAGTGGCTTGATGGAAGGCCTCTTCGATTGAGTCGCTCCATAGCAGGGCGTCATCAATACATTTGGTCTTTCGACCGATGTGTGAGATGATGGCGTCATACCTCGCAGTATATGCGTCCCCTGAGGCGATGTAGCCTTGTGGGGCGGAGCAGTATCGATATCTGCCCCAGGGGGTAATAAAGGTGGTGTAGTGTCGATCTTCTGGCGAGAGGGCAACTGAATGGTAGCCGTTCCAGGCGTCAAAGATAGTTTTCTTGGTGTTGCCTGGAACGGCTCGTGCCTGGTGGAAGGGGGAGGCGCAGTGGTGTGTCTCTCTTGTGGCGTGACGGTTCAACTCCTGAAAGTTGATGGTCCGCCTCAGGGACCCGTTCTTCTTGGTGCATATCACCATGCGGTGACACCAAGTGTCCGGGGTCCCCAGGGGGACCTTCTCGAGTACTCCGAGTCGAACATCGCGGTCCAGTCCTGCCTTCACCTCGTCCTGCCAGTGGATGGGGACGGTGATGGGTGTGTGGCAGGGTTTGGGGACGGCTGTAGGGTCTATACTCAAAGAGAGTGGTGGTCCGGCCATCATGGGGAGAGGCTGGTGCTCACAAATATTGAAGGAGCTGGAGGCGTAGAGCTGGAGGAGATGTTGCTCCAGTCGTACTCTGTTGTCCGGTGTGGCAGGGTATGGAAGTTCCGTGGGGCGTGGTGGGGGCGGTGCTCTAGGTGGGCATGAGCATGGTCGCCGAGTCTGGTCGCTCGTGGGGTAGTGGTCGCTGGTTCGGGGCGGTTGGTCTCCCGGTCGCCTCTGGGTGGGCAAGGGGATGTTGGACGGTTGAGTCTCCTGGATGATCTGGGCCGCGTTGTTGCATTGCCTGGTAGATCGGTTGGAGGGTGATCCTGACGGGAAGTTCCTTGGGATCAGGTCCAAGTCGGCCAGTGTGGCCATGCTGAGGTAGATCTGGGATGCCTCCGAGCTGAAGTAGACCATCTGGCGCGTCTCCGCGCCGGATGGAATCTGGATGCGCAGTAGGGCTGCCCCGAGGATGGGGAGGTTGTTACCACTGGCTGACTTCATCGTTAGATTGACTGGAATGAGGTCGGTTGGCAGGATATGGAGGTTCTTCATAAGGTCCGGGCCTGCCAAGCAGCTTTGACAGCCGGTGTCCGCGAGTGCTGTGGTAGAGATGTGTCTGGACTCTCTGGGCAGTGTGTGGCCGTGGGCTCTGAAGTCCTCCACATGGGATGACACCAGGATTTGGATCACGGGTTGTGATGGGGAGCGTTGTTGCACCCAGGAGCTGGTGTCCCTCTGCCATGTTTGGTGTTGCAGGGTGCCCTCGGACATTCCTAGAGCTGTTTCTGTGAGGGCTAACTCGTGTTCAATTCGCTGCCAGCATACCGAGGCTGTGTGGTGTTGACGGCCGCATGAGGTGCAGGTGGTGCCAAAGGCCGGGCAATGGATGCGACGGTAGGCAGTCCGCTCTTGCTCCCCGTGGCCTCGTTGGCCGCAGTAGGTGCATGGGCCTTTGGGCAGTGTGGGATGTGGTTTGGTTTGCTGCTGTGGATGGGTAGGATTGATGCCACGTCCCCTGGATGTGGTTGGGGAAGGCTGTGTAGGGGGTGGGCGTTGTTGCCTCCTGTACTGAGAGGTCACAGCCTCAGCAGTGTGGTCATCCAGGGCGAGTGTGCTACTGGGGGTGGTCATGGTCATGGCAGACTTCTTACCCGTGGCCCTCACTTCGATGAAGCGGATGGTGTCCTCTACACACATGTCCTGGTCCGGGTGCTTGAGGAGATCCTCCTGGATCTCAGCATCTGCTAGGCCTATGCATAGCTGGTCAGCCACCCGCTCCTCACCTTGATTCACTACTCCATCGCAATCAGGGCACTTCTTGAGGAAGCGGCAGACCTCGGCTTGTCCCCGGAGGCGTGCCGCGAATGCCCTGATGGGTTCTGAGCGATCTTGGGTCATCCTCGATAGGGTGACGCGGGCCACCTTAGTGTTCTCGGCTGTCACGGCTAGGGATTTGATCGCTGCCAATAGGTCTTCCTCAGTCATCCCTTCGATGGGTAGGGGACCGATCGCGTTTCGTGTGACGTCACGCCGAAGCTTCGCGTCACAGCATTCCAGGAGTTGTATTGCCCGGTCCTGGCCCTCAATGTGAACTGATGTGACATATGATCTCCACCTTTGAAGGAAATAAGTCCATGCCTCAGTGGTCCCTCCAGATGTTAGTTCAGGGCGTCTGACCGCGACTGGTTTTGCTCTGGGGGTGGCACGGTGGTTTAATGCGTGGGTCGTGAGGAGCACTGGTGCTAGGATGGGGCTTGTGCCCTCTGGGATCACCCATTCGCAGCCGTGGAATGGGCATTTAATAGCCATGATGGGTGGGTGGGCTGCAAATAGAATTCACTCTTTTGCTCAATTTCGACTTGCTGCCAAATAGTAGAGGTGGCTAATAGAGACTACTCAAAGGACTATTCAAATTCACTTGTGCATGCATCGAGGATAACACACTGTGCATTTGCCCATAGATGTAACTGGATATAGAATCATTATCATCATAAAGCAATGCATGCACAAGTGAAGGATGTATAGGAAGCATGCGCAAGGTAAGGGGTCGTTAAGTAGGTAAGGTCCATACATAGCATTGGGATACATATATATGAGTCTGTAGTTAGTTAGGTTAGCTCTGTATTCTCTACAGATGTTGCAGGGTTCTTTGTTGGGAAATGGGAAAAAGGAACACGCTTGATAATGGAGCCGCCACACCCAGCTCTGCATTGGCTACAATAACCTCTGGTGATCTCTTGGCAAGCTGGATCCTGAATTTCTTGATCGTAAGTTCACTGCCGCTTCCTGACCATTCTTTGTGCAGAATGAAGGTGTTGTGATAGCCACATCGATCAGAAATTATAATATGTATTTGTAGAACTTTCTACTTTTCACCCGACACCTATAATATCCTCTGCACGTGATCACCTTTGGCCACGCCTTCCACCTTCGAGTTGTGTGATAGAAGATGCTGAGTTACTTTCCATCCAGAATTTCACTTGAGAATTCCTGTCCAGCACCAGCAATTTGCTATAAATGTCTAGAAAAACAAATTTGTAGACCAAGACAAAGCCAGTATACAGTATAGCTAGCTGTATGCAGTACGTTTGATGTTTACCATGCTGCTAAGATTGGAGTGAAAATTAAAATTGTAATTTTTTCTTTGTTCCCAGCAAGTGGTGTGGGGATTGGTAGTTGACATGTGATGTCTGACTTCATTCATGCAACTTTATGCAAGTTTTTTAGTTGAATGATGTCGAGTCTCTATCAAGTAATTCTCAACTTGAACCAAAAGCCAAAAAGTAACCAGCTAAGTAAATAGCTACATGCCACAGTAATGCCTTGTCACTATTTATAATTTAATCTTGATACTGTTAATAACAGCAGAGTGTTACACTGTATAAAACCAACTGACACTGATAACAGTCTATATTAGTACTTAATTTTGCAGTTACCCCAAGTGAAGGGCTTAACACAATGGTCAACTTTGAAGAGGGGGTCATCAAAGGTTAACAGCCATGATTATCATCACATGTATACTTAGTTGTACTACACTAATGTTTTATGGACAATTATTTTTGTGAGGGCAATTTTTTTACAACAGGCCACACCCACCTACTGTACAAGGGGGGAGGGAATTTCCTCTTCCTCCCACCCCCCTACCCCCTTGGATCTGCCTCTGAATAATATCCCCATGCTAATCTACTAAAAGTGGTAGCAGTCGTCACTCCTATGTGACCGTAGTCTCCAGAAGTAGAGTGCTTAAAGGTAGAAGTTTGCTTGACAAAAAGAAATGTTTATTGGATTTTGACCTGTTAAAAAACAAGAATTAAAAAATGTAGACCCCAAACAATTAGCTAGAAGACCTTCTACCTTGTTCACATCTTGTCATCTTGGGGGGGGGGGGGGGGGGGGGGGGTGCGATGTTTAGTGTAGCCTAAGGGTGCAGTGCCTGTTGTGGGCGTACAGTCCGATTCTGGAGTGGCAGACCTTGCTGCAATTCTGGCATGCACAAGGTAGTGCAGAGGTTGTCCCATATTGTTTGCGCTATCTATCCTCTTCCCATAAGTCTCTTCTGAATTCCTATGCATGCCTGCTTTGACAACCTGTCTCGACCTGCTATGGTCTATTGTCATTGATTCCCAAGTTATTGGGCTGATGTCACTAGCCTTCTTGCCATATTTGCAGACATCCCTGTAGCTATAGAGCTGGTTTGCACAGTTCCAGTGCCTGTGGCAGCAAGCTCCTCATATAACATCTTTTGGGGTCATCATCCATTTGACAAACATGGCCAAGCCATTGCAAGGTAAGCATAGTGAACATACTCAGGATGTTTGCTTGTTTAAGCAGCTCTTGGGGATTCAGACCTGCCAAGTTGTCAGATAACATAAGTGGAGGGCATTGGGATGGTGCTCCTGGCAGACATAAGGTTCCCAGTCTCACAGCCATTCAATATCATGCTATATAAGTACAAACACATGGTACACCTTGTGGCTTCATCTTTGTCTTTGTGGTGGTTGACATGATATTCCCCCAGACCCTCCTTGTAGGCATGCCATTGCCATTGCAGCTTCACTGCTGCACTTATTGAGCTCTGCATTGAGGGGTTGGTTGTTGGAGGTAGTGGAACGAGGTACATAAACTCCTTTGAGGCAGTAGTCACCTATGCAGATGTTTGGGATGTTGCTGACATCCTGGTTGGTCATCTTGAGTCTGACAGTTAGGTCAAAGTCTCTGAATGCATGTACAAAGCAGCTTGTGAGGCTTAAGAGGCTTCCTGGGAGTGTTAACAGCAGCATGTTCTGAAAACAGCATCTCTCTGATTAGCATCTATTTGGTGCTTGTAATCGCATGATGTTAAAAAGCCTTTTGTCACTTCTTGTGTAATCAACCATCCTCTGATGAGCTGAAGGTGTATGACAGCAGCAGAAAGATGAAAATACTAAAGAGCATGGGAGTGAGTACACAGTCGATTGTCCTGCTTCACCCCACGCTTGATTGGGAATTGGTCACACGATCACCTGCCATACGGGACAGTTCCTTGCATGTCTTCATGGAAAGACATAATTATCTTGTGTGTAGTCTAGGTTGACACCCAATATTCTGAACCAGAATGAAGAGGCTAACCAGGTAGATAGCCTTGGTTCAGTTGAAGGTTATGTTCAGTAGTTCTCTCTACTTGCAGCATTTCTCCTGCATCTGACATAGCGATATGATCATATCAAAGTTGATCTAGCTCTAAAGCCACATTGTGACAATGTAAGTGTAGAGCATTGGGACGGAGCTCCTGGCAGACATAAGTTGCCATGTCTCACATCATTCAATATCATGCTAAGCACAAACATGGTGCACCTTATAGCAAGTGCCTGGAGCCTGTTGAGGACCACATGTATAAAGACTTCCAAATTTTTCTACTATATTATGAGAGAGATTCCCCAATAATTATTTCACTCTCTTTGGATATCCTTATTTTTATAAAGGATGATGATGTTGCCACGTACTGGGGCATTGACCCATCTTTCCAGCAATGGCAAAGTAGACTGTTGGAGGCGGTGAAGGAGGGGTTTCTTTTTCCTGATTTTAATGATTTCTGGTGGATTGCCGGGCTATCCTCTGCCTAAGGAGTTAATGGCCTTGCTTAATCCCTCCATCATGAAACATGAAAGGCATGCTAATCACCCTCTAGTCGAGGGGTCACCAACTTTATGAAATTTTGCACACCTGATTGAAATCTCTGAAATTTTTTGGATTGAAATCTCATGAAATCTTTATATATATATTTTGTCACACAATTTCGCACATGATTAATTTAGTTTTGTATGGACTGTACTGGGGTATATAGCATTGGTCCTCGCTTTTGTCCAATCATAAACTTGGAATTTTTGGAGAAGTTGGAGGTTTGCCATCTAGCGAGCAGTTGGTTCATTTCTCATTGTTCTATAATTATATAATGACCGTGATCTACTATTTAATTGGGAGAGTGCTTCAATTTGCCAAGGACAAAGTATTTGTGGTCAGCAGTATCGGCTGATGTATCAATGCACTGCATTATTGTGTTGTGTTCTTGGTTTACAGCCAAGCAAGAATCATTTCAATTTACCACACATGAACATTAAGATATGATGCCTACATATTTATGATGCCTACACATTTTACTCTTTCATGTTCAAGTATATAGCAAGAGTAGCAAGAGGAAGTGTTTCAGAAAACTAAAACAGCACATGTCATTTTCCAGAACATTGCCAACTGAAAAGTTTAGGATAACAACTACTACTAAACTTGCTGGAGTTCCTCTCATGTAAAGTGCACAAGTGATTGTGAAGTATAAAAAATAGTCACTGCAAGTGGAGATTCTGAATTGAGTACAGATGATCAGCGAACCAGAGAAATAATGTCAGACCGGATATATATCAGTCCCTCGTGAAATATTTGACGATAATATGGAATGAAAGAGAAAATTTGAACAGTTAGTTGGTAGTTAGTCACATCATTTTGTACAAAGAAACACTTCCAAATATGCAAGAATGGATTAATGATAACTATACCACATTTGCTCAACTGCTGTTGAAACAAATTTCCACATTTAGATGGGCTGTAAATACTACTTCTGCAAGAAACTCCATTGCTGAAACCTAACATATGGAGATCATTTATCCACAGTAGCTGCATACATAAAGGTATTGCTGTTTATGACACAGAATTTAACAGTGAGAGACAGATGCAGACTCCAGGTGAACCGGATAAACCAGCTTTTGTCATGAGTTGATAATGTAAAAAGGCAATCAGGAGCAGCAGCTATGCAGTGGTGTATTTAATCACACACCTTGTGTCTATGCAGTGGTGTTATAACACAGATGCCACTATGCAGTAATGAATATCACATATCTACCTCTACACACATGAACATGCTCCATCAATGTGTGTATTTGATCCAAGTTCATGAAAAAAATACTTCTCAAATATATTGATAAGGATAACATGACCAATTTCTAAGAGAAGATCCAAGTGCCCTGAAAGTTATCGAAGTGAGGTGTACTACTATTGTTGTTACCATACAAAGTGAATCCATTACATAGTTTGTGTTTATTTATTTATTAGTATATACATGTGTACAAAAATACATTATTTATTATAGAATATTTTGTTTGCATGCATTCTGTTCTTTGTCTCTATGTACCCACATATGAATATGATTATCCTACATATGACATTGAATTTATTTTTACATACTCATAATATATATAGCCACATGTAGTGTGTAGGCTATAATGATATTCATACTGGAGGTGCCACATGTATTAGTGTGTAGGCTATAATGATATTCATACTAATGTGAGAGAGGTGGAGAGCAAGGAGACAAAAGAGAGACTAGTTCCATCCATCATCAGTGTAAAATGTATTCAGTGAATTAAAAAAAAATCCGAGGCCATAGCTATATATCCAGAAAGGTCGTTTTACCTGGGGGAAAATAGCTATATACTTCCCTTTGGGCAACTAACAACACTAGATCCCATTCACAAACCTGAGAAGCCCTTGTCAGAGCACATCCACCCACATTTCAATCGTTTCAATTCTTGTGCCCAATTTATCCACGGATCCATGTTCACAAGAAGGCTCACCCAGGCAAGCATGAATTCTGCTATGTTCTTCCTCACCAATATCATTATGAGATGAGTCAAGATAATATATGTATCCTGTCATTAGAAAAATGACTTCTGATAGACTAAATTGCCAAGTTATTTTGGGGGATCATTATGGTTACAATTTTGGAGCCCCATAGATTCTGTGTATTTCACTGCATGAACTTTATTTAAAAAAGATAGATCACTCTGTGCACTCACTTTTAAGACAAAAATGTTGCATAGGTATGACCATTCCAAGGTTACATGCCGCCAAAATTGCTCAAAATCTTAATGCCTGAATTGGATTTAAAAGTGCTAGCTAAGTCTCTGAAATGACTAGTGTCACAAGAGGCAGCCTTACTCCATGCAATGAACAGGCCTGGACTGGCAATAGGGCATACCAGGAAATGCCCTGCCGTTGGTGCTTTAATTCGCTATGATGAATAAATATCAAATGGGACCAAAAAGTGAACGACAAAGAGCTAAGCTTGCTGTAGAAGCTGAGGAACTAAGGAGAGCTAGGCTTAAGAATCAAGCGTGTGGGCGTAAGCACGTTCAACAATAAACGGCCACCATTCTATGTCCACCTGTACATTGCCACGCGCTTTGGTAATGTTTGAACAACAGAGTCAGGCCCTTATGCAGGATTTTTGAAAGGGGGGTGACAAAATATGTAGTAGACATAACCTAACATGTAATAGTCATAAACACATCATTCTGTTTAATTATGGTCAAAAATCATATTAATACAAATTAAGAAAAAAATTAAACTTGCTTTTTCCATATTACGTGGATATTTTTGGAAATACAGCTTACATACATGATCAATGTTAATGTCATATTCATAGTTCATGTGAATTAGGGCTAAAGCACTTAGCCGCTCTTCTGACTGTGTGCATCGCATGTAATTGTTAAGTCGCCTGAGTGCAGATGCCGATCTTTCACATGAGCATGAGCTTAATGGAATTGTTCCAAAAAGCTTGAGCAATGTAAAAATGTTGGGAAGTGAAGTGGAGCAACATTGTTTCAGTGTGTCACTAATTGTTTCTGGGCGTTCTTGTTGTTTCACTGCTAGCCATTTGGTCTTCCAACGACAAAGTTCTTCATCGAGGATGTTGGGGTTTGGAAGATCTTCAGAATAAAATGCTATGGCCTCATTCAAGTCAACAATTGAAGAGTTGACTGTAATATTCACAGGTAGTAGTCCCTGAATTGAAGCTGCCTGTTTACTGTGATTAGAGAATCTTGAAGAGATGTCGCTAATAAAATAGTCTAAGAATGGAATAGCTGTCAGAAACTCTCTCCCTGTGACCTCTTATAAGCCACTATATAGCAGTTTCTGATGACGCCAAACCCTTGTCTGAGAACCTAGATGCACCACACCTCTTGCCCTCAAGACCTTGGTAAGACCAATACACTAACCTCACTCCCTCACTAGAGCTTGTTAGGAATTAAAGAACAATAAAACAATGGCTCAAATACACATTAAAACATATATCAATAAGCACAATATCACTAGTAATCTATCTCGTTCGATGATAGACTTACTCAGTCTTAATTCTTTCTTAATCTTTCGCTTTCTTTCTTTCTTTGTTCTCCTTCTCTCTTTGCTGTTCTTCTCTTTTGATTCTGTCACAGTTCACGTAGTGGTTTTGTGGGTAGTCTGTCTTCTCTGGTCTCTGTGGTTTTACACCTTCTGATGTAGGTGAGTAATCAGGTGAGAGATTCCCACAGGTTGTTCCTCCTTTCCCAGAGGTGTCAGAGGCAGTCACAACGTGATTCCCACAGGTTGTTCCTCCTTCTCCAGAGGTGTCAGAGGCAGTCACAACGTGATTCCCACAGGTTGTTCCTCCTTTTCCAGAGGTGTCAGCAGTTGTCAGGATGCTCCCTGACACTCCCCCATCGTTCAAGTGAGAGCCATGCTCTCGTGATGATAGGCCATCAGCAATGCCTGATAGGCCATCAGCATTGGCATTGCGTGTGCCAGGCTTGTGTTGCTTCCTGGGTTGGAAAACCAAGACAAAATCACCAATATCATATGACCTACTCACAGCCTTTTTGTCATAATAATATTTGTGTTTTTCTTTCGCATCGGCAGCAGCCAACTCCCGCACTGTCTCCATCTCCTCTCGAAGGAGTTGAAGGTACTCGATTACGGGTTGACCTCCTTCTTCTGTCTCATTGGTCCACAGTTCTACCAACTCATCCAGTGGTATCCTCATCTTTCTGCCAAATAAAAGCTCAAACGGCGAGTAACCTGTTGATTTGTGGGTTGTCCCACGGTAAGCCCACAATACATAGGATAGACACTGATCCCATTCTAACCCATGTTTTTTTGTTAACTTACGAAGCAGACGCTTCAGGGTGGAGTTCCATCTTTCCACCATCCCATCAGTTTGTGGATGATAAGGGGATGTCTTGATCTGCTTTATTCCAGACCTCTTACAAAACCCTCCCATGGTTTTAGAAATAAAATTTGACCCATTATCGGTGAGTATTTCTCTTGGCACCCCCAATCTAGCAGTGAGCTCCACTAGACAGTCAATTACTGATTCTGTGGTCATGTTTCGTAGAGGAAACGCCTCTGGCCATTTTGTTGCGTAATCTTGTACTACAAGTACATATTTGTTACCTGCTTTCGTTCTTTTTAGAGGCCCAAAGATATCCATCGCTATGCGGTCGAATGGATTCTTGATGATTGGCAGCGAAGCTCTCTTCAAGGTTGCCGGGGCAGCTCGCTGGCACTCTGGACAGGATTTACATGCTTCTCTTACGTCTACGGTCATACCTGGCCAGCTAACCCTCTGTCGGAGAGTATCCAGAGTTCTTGTCTCTCTAAAATGTCCCGCGGTTGGAGAACAATGTGCAAGCTTCAGCACCTCTGTCCTACAGGATTGAGGAACAACTAACAAATTAGTATCCCCTTTTTCGTACGGTCTTCGCCGTAGTAGCCCCTTCTCCCAAAACACATCACCATCCTTAGCCTCCTCTGCCTCCTGTCTCCATTTCTCCAGTATAGGGTCTGTTGCTTGGAGAGAGCGTAGCTGGCGGCTAGGGGTGACTTGTTCCGGCCATAGAGGATCTTCTGTAGCCTATCTGGGATAGGCTACAGCTGTCGGTTGTGTCCAGCTCTTGTGGTCACCATGGCCACATCAGGAGGTCTCACTTCTTCCGTTGGTTGAGTCTCCTTCTTGACATCATCCTGAAGCATCTCTCTGAGTAGCTTCCGGAAGTGTGGTACATCTTTCCCCAAAAGCATGTCCACATTGATGTGAGGTGATACACCCACTGCAAGCTCGTGTGTCTTCCCGTCTATCTGTAACTCGATTCTCGCGGCAGGGAACCAAGTCTTTCGAGAACTAGCAGTGGTGTAGGGTATTTTCCATCCTAGTCGGTCTTTGCTGTCGATGCACCTCAGATGTACTATGGATTTCGAGCAGCCTGTGTGCAGCAACGCCACTACAGACTTGCCGTTGACCTTGGCCATTCTTGTCCAAGTTGGTAAATTCGTCCGGATGTATGTGCTGTGTCCAAAATTGACACTTTCCATTTTTACTCGACAATCTTTTCGAAAGTGTCCCTTTTTCCCGCATCTGAAACATTCGATCTGTTTCAAGTCCTTACCGGGTGGAGAGTAGACACCTTTATTTCCCTCTGCCTCTGGATGCTTCTGCTCCAGTGGTCTTGGGTGATTCCGAGTGTCCCTAGGTTTCGGTCCTCTCTGGTCGGATTTCTTTGGTATTCCTCCTCCTTGTCGCTGACTGGACAAATACCGTACAACAGCCTCACCCAGTTCCTCATAAGTGTCGGGGTGCAACCGTCGCATCTGCCCCTCCAACCACCCTGGAAGACGCTTTAGTGCTAGCTCATAGAGCACAGTATCTCGTTCCGTCTTGTTGGAGGAGTCCAACCACTGGTGGAAGGACTGTTTGTACGACCTGAACCATCCATCGGGGTTAGTTCCGTCGAATGTCTGGTCAAATACCTTGGCTCGGTATGTTTCAGAGGTTACCTTGTAGATATTCAAGAAGGCTTCTTTGACCTGCTCGAAATCGGTCTGACTCAGTGCTGGCAGAGCTGCCACTGCTGTCAATCCTTGACCAGACAACGAACCTCTTAAGTAGTTCGCCCAATGTCGGGCTGGCCAACCATTCGCGCTGGCTGTCACCTCGAACATTTTCAGGTATGCGCCCATATCGTCGGTGCCTTCACTAAACTTCTGCAAGTTTATCTTGGGAGGTCCTATTTCTGCTGATGGTGGAGGAAATCGTGATGATAGGAGCTGAGCCCAATGTTCTTCTTGACGTTCTTGACGTGCCTGCTCACGCTCCCTTCGTTCTTCCTCTCGCTGTCTTTCTTCCTCCCCAGTGCCTGTCTTTCTTCCTCTCGCTGAAGTCTTTCTTCCTCCCTCTGTGCCTGTCTTTCTTCCTCTCGCTGAAGTCTTTCTTCCTCCCTCTGTGCTTGTCTTTCTTCTGCTTGAACGAATCGCGTCATCAGCAGTGTTCCAGATATAATAGATTCTTCAGCAATCGTTGCTTCTTCTGCCATACCATCCCTAGGAATTTTCCTCTGTAACTGACGGTCTTCTCCAGGCCGCGCTCGTTCGTGAGACATGCTCGCGGTTTGCATATATTATACAGAACACAATTAACCCTACGCGTGCGTAACGCAATAATTGAACCGCACCCTCCTTGCGGGACTATTTTTGGGACAATATGGCTGCTCCACGTGTTGGTGAGTGTCCTGTCTTTATGCGCCTCTATTTCGCCTTTCTCTGTTCTTCCGGGTTCGAAAAGTTGCCTTGAAGACTCATCAAAGATTGGGGGAGAATATAAACTCTACCTTGGACTCTGGATTTTTCTTCGTGTAAAGATAAATGGTGAGCTGTAATTAGATTAGTTACTTTCTTTTTGCTTGCTTTGTGATCCTTATAGCCAGCCTTCATTTTTAGTAATCAAGCTTTTAGTTTCTTTGGTAGCCAGCAGTCCATCTAGATAGCGCTAGCGTCATTCATTTGTAGCTAGCAGTAGATCTAGCTAGCTAGTGTCGCTCTATCCAGCAGTAGCTCTAGCTAGCGCTAGCGTTTGTTTTACTGGTAGTAATTGTAGTGATACAACAGTGAACCTAGCGGGTAAATCAACTTCTTAGCTCTCATCGAAGTTCACTTGCTACATTACTTACAAGCTGTGCCTAGGTAGATAACTTGCTCTATATATATATAATGAGAGAAGACACTAGTGGCACGCCATCATAACTTGCTCTCTCTATATATATATAATGAGAGAGGACACTAGTGGCACGCCATCATAACTTGCTCAATATATATATATAATGAGAGAGGATACTAGTGGCACCCCATCATAACTTGCTCAATATATATATATATAATGAGAGAGGACACTAGTGGCACGCCATCATAACTTGCTCAATATATATATATAATGAGAGAGGACACTAGTGGCACGCCATCATAACTTGCTTATATATAATGAGAGGACACTAGTGGCACGCCATCATGACTTGCTCAATATATATATATATAATGAGAGAAGACACTGGTGGCACGCCATCATAACTTGCTCAATATATATATATATATATATATATAATGAGAGAAGACACTAGTGGCACGCCATCATAACTAGCTCTCTCTATATATATATAATGAGAGGACACTAGTGGCACGCCATCATAACTTGCTCAATATATATATATATATATAATGAGAGAAGACTCTAGTGGCACGCCATCATAACTTGCTTTATATATATATATAATTATAATGAGAGAGGACACTAGTGGCACGCCATCATAACTTGCTCTCTATATATATATAATGAGAGAGGACACTAGTGGCACGCCATCATAACTTGCTCAATATATATATATAATGAGAGAGGACACTAGTGGCACGCCATCATAACTTGCTCAATATATATATATAATGAGAGAGGACACTAGTGGCACGCCATCATAACTTGCTCTATAATATATAATGAGAAAGGACACTAGTGGCACGCCATCATGACTTGCTCAATATATATATATAATGAGAGAGGACACTAGTGGCACGCCATCATAACTTGCTCAATATATATATATATATACTGAGAGAGGACACTAGTGGCTCGCCATCATAACTTGCTCATAATGAGAGAGGACACTAGTGGCACGCCATCATAACAACTTGCTCAATATATATATATAATGAGAGTAGACACTAGTGGCACGCCATCATAACTTGCTCAATATATATATATATATAATGAGAGAGGACACTAGTGGCACGCCATCATAATTTGCTCAATATATATATATATAATGAGAGAAGACACTAGTGGCACGCCATCATAACTTGCTCAATATATATATATATAATGAGAGAAGACACTAGTGGCACGCCATCATAATTTGCTCAATATATATATAATATATATAATGAGAGTGGCACGCCATCATAACTTGCTCAATATATATATATATAATGAGAGAGGACACTAGTGGCACGCCATCATAACTTGCTCTTATATATATATATAATGAGAGAGGACACTAGTGGCACGTCATCATAACTTGCTCTCTCTATATATATATAATGAGAGAGGACACTAGTGGCACGCCATCATAACTTGCTCAATATATATATATAATGAGAGAGGACACTAGTGGCACGCCATCATAACTTGCTCAATATATATATAATGAGAGAGGACACTAGTGGCACGCCATCATAACTTGCTCAATATATATATATATATAATGAGAGAAGACACTAGTGGCACACCATCATAACTTGCTCTCTCTATATATATAATGAGAGCGGACACTAGTGGCACGCCATCATAACTTGCTCTATATATATATATATAATGAGAGAGGACACTAGTGGCACGCCATCATAACTTGCTCTATATATATATATAATGAGAGAGGACACTAGTGGCACGCCATCATAACTTGCTCAATATATATATATATAATGCGAGAGGACACTAGTGGTATGCCATCATAACTTGCTCTATATGTATATAGGTGGCTGATGAAGTCATGCTCTCTTGCTCGTTGGTGTTCGTCAAGGTGCTGCTGGTGACTTGCCAAGTACTGTTTCCCATACCAGTTCGTTTCACACCAGATATCCTTGTTGATATTGACGTGAATAATTGCTCGAAAGCATCCAGAGGCTCGACCACACCTTATTAGGCCCACCAACAGAAGAACAGAAGATACCACCATGCCAATTGCATCGCCTTCTTCCTCGTCTACGTTATAACCACCTCCCACTCCATCCTCACCATGCAAACTAACATCATCCCACCTATCACATTGAACCTCATGCCCCCCACCTTGAACCTCGCACTCTTCATCTCGTATCTTAACCTCTTCACCTGGAATCTCGCCCTCTTCACCTGGACCCTCGCCCTCTTCACCTGGAACCTCGCCCTTTTCACCTGGAACCTCGCCCTCTTCACCTGGAACCTCGCCCTCTTCACCTGGAACCTCGCCCTCTTCATGTGGAACCTCGCCCTCTTCACCTCGCCCTCTTCACCTGGAACCTCGCCCTCTTCACCTGGAACCTCGTCCTCTTCACCTGGAACCTCGCCCTCTTCACCTGGAACCTCACCCTCTTCACCTGGAACCTCACCCTCTTCACCTGGAAACTCACCCTCTTCACCTGGAACCTCACCCTCTTCACCTGGAACCTCGTCCTCTTCACATTCATTATCAGCACCTTCATCTCCAACATCTATAATAATTTTTTATTTTATTGGTTATTTATATTGTTGTATTTTATTGCTCTTGCTGTAGTAAATGACTTTCCTTCAAGGTAATCATCAAAGTCTCCATCACTCACCATCTAGTTCATCCATGAACTTCTAGGGTTCAGAGGAAAGTCTAAAATTGCTAATAATGAAATTCTTCTGGGAGGAGCTTGTGGGTAAATTTGGAGGGTGGATTGTTAGATCAAGAAGGTGGAGTTCAGCAACTAGAACTGCGCAGAGCTTGCAAACAGTTGAGAGTTCAGGGTTGGGCGAGGCGAGCAAGATTGGAAAAGAGAAAGAATTTGTGAGCTGGAATAGTCGGCGCTGCAAAAGCAAGTAAGAAGCTTAGAATGGCAAGTCAACGTAAGAAACGTCTGCTCTAGAACAAGAAGGTGCCGATCACCGCACAAAAAAAACATGATGCGCAAAGCTAAGTTAGCGCCAATGCTCGAGATCCAACTAATAATTTAGCAAGGAGCGGGCGACTATAGTCGCCCTCCGCAATTACGTGAAGTTCAATTGAGGCGACTATAGTCGACTAACGCAGTTGAATGGCTAACCAATAGTAAGATAATGCCGCTCTAATAAACGACAAAAGAAAAGGATACAACAGAAATATGCACTGTCCCTAGGGACTAACACTGTATGATATCCTAGGGTAGGGTTTTGTTTCACAGGCTCCTAGATATGAATACCCGAGCTGTTTCCCTGCTAACGTAGCAATAGAGAAAAGAAAATAGCGCAACGCGATGCTCCAACCAACTAGGAACTCCTGTCCAAGTTGTCTTCCACTAGGATCCAACACTGTTTCGCTGATCCCACCGCTGCCACCAAATGTCAGAAACTCTCTCCCTGTGACCTCTTACAAGCCACTAGCAGTTTCTGATGACGCCAAACCCTTGTCTGAGAACCTAGATGCACCACACCTCTTGCCCTCAAGACCTTGGTAAGACCAATACACTAACCTCACTCCCTCACTAGAGCTTGTTAGGAATTAAAGAACAATAAAACAATGGCTCAAATACACATTAAAACATATATCAATAAGCACAATATCACTAGTAATCTATCTCGTTCGATGATAGACTTACTCAGTCTTAATTGTCTTTCTTAATCTTTCGCTTTCTTTCTTTCTTTGTTCTCCTTCTCTCTTTGCTGTTCTTCTCTTTTATAGATTCTGTCACAGTTCACGTAGTGGTTTTGTGGGTAGTCTGTCTTCTCTGGTCTCTGTGGTTTTACACCTTCTGATGTAGGTGAGTAATCAGGTGAGAGATTCCCACAGGTTGTTCCTCCTTTCCCAGAGGTGTCAGAGGCAGTTACACCGTGATTCCCACAGGTTGTTCCTCCTTCTCCAGAGGTGTCAGAGGCAGTCACAACGTGATTCCCACAGGTTGTTCCTCCTTTTCCAGAGGTGTCAGCAGTTGTCAGGATGCTCCCTGACAATAGCAACACTTTTTTTGAAGTGATCTGCAACTGAAGAGCTTTCAGGGTTCGTGATGCTGCTGACACCTAGCTCTACGAGGAATTGAATCAGATATACCTGATTTCTAAGCTATGTAGATAAATACGCTGGGAATAAGCCTCAATATCCTCTCTCACCTTTTTTAGGCACTGCATGACAGTGGAGACACCAGATACTATGTTCTTATTTTTGCCTTGTAGGTTTACAACTGCTTGTTTAAGGTATAATAAAGACCGAAAAAGGGTTACCATTGAAGAGACAAATTCAAAAGATTCCAGTTTCTTCATATATGCAAGTGCATTTTGCTTATCCTCTGATGACCATCCATCATTGTATAAAGGAAAATCACTACTTCCATAAAGGATTACTTCGAACATCTTCACCAAGAAAGGATGAGCCAAAGAAAAGCGCTCCCAACCGTCTATATTCTCAACCCAACGAGTAATACAGACATTAAGTAGAGGTTGTCTACTTGATGGATTTGTACTCTGTCCTGTAATTGCTTTAAGGAGAGCTTCTCATTTCGGGGTGTATTTAATCCAAATGGTTATACTTTTAATACTCTCAATGCAATTTCTAATTTCTGGAACAGAGCATGATTTTACAATCACAAGATTAAGTGAATGGGAAGCACAGTGTGTGTATAGTGCTTTGGGTTGCTTTTCTCGAATTCTTGCCTGATTTATGTCCACTCATTGTAGATGCACCATCATAACCTTGGCCACGTAACTCACTCAAAGATAAACCGAGATTCTACAAACATTTAACTAGAGCATCAGCAATGTCAACTGCTCTAACTCTGTTTAACTTTAAGAAAGCTATAAATTCTTCACGAATGTTACCTTCACTGTCCACAAATCGAAGGCAAACAGGTAATTCCTCAACGTTGGTATTAAACTTCCGATTGCAACCACGAGAATATGTAGTGGGTAAAATGTTAGGTGGTACTGTATGATGACACAGCAAGAATACTTTGCCTCATTGGATAGGTTACTCACCAACTGGCATATGGTGTCAATGGATTTTGTTGGCTCTAACAAATTTCCAATGTCTTCGAATGGTGGTGGCTCAGAAAGCAAAGCATCAGATTGTTGGCTGATCACTGGAGCTTCTGGAATAACAGGCTGGTCAAGTTCCTCATCGTCCCTATCAACAGAGTGCAATTGTGTGACTGGGACACAGACTGTAATCGGAGGCTCTGAAGATGGCCCTAAAATATGGATGAAAAATGAGTTGTTTTTGTACCCTACACAGCGAGTGCTTACCACTGTCTTCTTGAGCAGCTTTTTTATTGAAGTAAGATCTTATATCACTGGATTGCCGTTGTCTCTTCATGGCTGGTGTGCTCTTTCAACAGCATGCTACACTAGCAACATGTGACACTGACACTAGGTGTAAATTATTCAAACCACATGTCAGTTGTAGGTGGCTTGTTTGAAGTCAGAGGTGTGTGCATTTGGTTGGAGACACCCCCCTGTGTACAGGCCAGAGAGTAATAAAAGTACTATTGTTATTAATTTGTCTTTTTTGTCTATTCAGCAAATTTCTGACCTGTTTTTTGCTTTGTCATCTGAGTATTCAAGGACAGTTTAGCCGCGACCCATTGTACGCCATAAGCTTCACTATCCCCTACTTCTTCTCTAATACAATTTGCGGCACTATCAACTTCATACAGAGTCATATCCTTTCCATCGGTGATATTTAAAAGTCAACATTACTTCATTAACTTGACGATGCCATTTATTTGCATTCATGAACACCATAACTATTTACTATTAATTTGAGCTACAGTCAGCATGATCAATATGTTAAGCTTAGTCGCAGCATTATTAGTCAAGCCTTAAAAGTCGCAGGTATTGCAAATGAGGATAAGCTCTTTAAAAGGGGGGTCAATGGTTTTTTTTTTTTTTTTTAATTTTTACTTGTGGTTACAACTTAGACCTGCTCCGTAGATTCTGCTAGATTCTGCAAACTTCATGGTTGGACTTGATATATAACTCAAAAGATAGGTCTCTCTGTGTGCTATCTTTTGATACTAAAATATGTTTCATAGGTATAACTATAGGCAAGTTACTAGACCCTAAAGTGGAGGGACCTCAAAAACCTACATTCATCCAGGAATGCTAAGTGAAAAAAATTGGTACGAGTGGCTAGAGGAAGCCCTGGAGCATGCAATCACCTTTTTCACTAAATTTTTAGTACATGGTCAAGCGCGCGGGTGGATTTATTTATTTATTTTTTAACTGAAGAAAATATAATATGCTGACATACATAGTACAATGCAGTATAGAGTTCAATGTCCTTTTAAGTAAGTAAGTAAGTAAGAACAATAAATAAATAAATAAATAAATAAATAAATAAATAAATAAATAAATAAATAAATAAATAAATAAATAAATAAATAAATAAATAAATAAATAAATAAATAAATAAATAAATAAATAAATAAATAAATAAACAAACAAACAAACAAACAAACAAACAAACAAACAAACAAACAAATAAATAAATAAATAAATAAATAAATAAATAAATAAATAAATAAATAATCTCATTCTGGATGAGGTTTTGGGGATGCAGGTTTTTGAGGTGCTGTCCCCAAAAGTTGTTCCCCCCTTATTGAAAATTTTGTTCCCACCCTAGCCCTAGCCCTAGCCCTTGCCCTAGCCCTTGCCCTAGCCCTAGCCCTAGTCCTCGCCCTCGCCCTAGTCCTTTATTTTTCAAGAGGGAACTTTTTTTCAAGTAAAAAGTTCCAGGCGGATCGTATTTTTCAAAGAAAAAGTTCCAGGGGGAACCAAATATGGGGGGAACAAATTTGTCGTGACAGTCCCTCTACTTTAGGGTCTAGTAACTTTCCTATAGTTATATCTATGAAACATATTTTAGTATCAAAAGAGAGCACGCAGAGAGACCTATCTTTTGAGCTATATATATATATCTATCAAGTCAATACAATAAAGTTTGCAGAATCTACGGAGCTCTAAAGTTGTAACCACAAGTAAAAATATATATATTTTTTAATACCATCGACCCCCCCCCCCCCCCCCCCCCCCCACCAAACCAACGTACTAGGTTGTAGGAAGGATTAGCTTTTCTACTTCGTAAATGGAGGCAAAAAACATGTAAAATAATTTTGTCCTTTCTACTATTTCTTTGCGCACCCAAAATATGATAAGCAAGAAGAGCCTTCGAGTTTTTACCCAAGTGTTTTGTATAACTTTTAGGTTCATTAGCATCGGCAAAATTAATCAAACTCAATGGCAGTGTGAAAAAGACTTTATCATTGATGGGAAGGTAAGAAATATATTTGCAAGTTTTTATAAATTTTCAGAGTAAAAGACGCTTTACCAGTTATTGAATTTACTGCTTCAGAGTGGTGGCGGAGGTCATACCATAACACCTATAGTTTTAAGGTTCTCGGGTCTGTTATAGTCAAAAGGACAGCCTTGATAGAGTATTTAGATTTATTAAGCTCCGCCGCCAATTGATCCAATTTTTAATCCATTTTTTGCAGCATTTTCTGCTCGTTTCCATTATACTCTAGTAGAGGGGGGCGGGTCTGCTTGTTTTCATATTATGTACTCTAGTAGAGGGGGGCGGGTCTGCTTGTTTCCATATTATGTACTCTAGTAGAGGGGGGCGGGTCTGCTTGTTTCCATATTATGTACTCGAGTAGAGAAGACCTGAAACTGACTATGAATGGAAAATTGAATGGCTGCATGATTTTGTTTGTATTTGTGGTGGCTGCCTATTTGCTACTGTCAAGTTCTTCCAGCTTTATTAGGGAAATTGGAGCAGAACAAAAAGGAGGAATTGCACTGAATAAGGATGGAAGCTTATTAGATGAAGAGAACTTGGATGGTAATGATGACATAAAAAATGTTGCTATATTCAACCCTGGCTGCATTTCAAGAAAATTGAAAGATTACAAGCCCAATAAAACTTCAGTGGTATATTATCATCCAGACATAGTGCAATACGTCATGATCTCATCCAAACCCCGATACCAGCTCATCTTTTGTGACTATATATCATTGCTTTCTGTTTACAAGTTTCTCAAGCCTGAGAAAATTATATTACATTCCAATGCTGACATTGTGGGAGCCTACTGGATGTCTATACAGGAATGGAAAGGCACCAAGGTAGAAATTAACAAAGTTGAAAGGGTTCCAATGCTGTCAAATGTGTCGGTTGCGTACATTCAGCATGAAGCGGATTATACTAAAGTAAAAATACTTAACGAAATTGGGGGGACAATATTTGATTTTGATGTGATCATGGTCAATGGAACAAAGTGGAGACAAAACCAGAATATATCGGAGTGCGTGCTTTCTCTTGAGGTGGACCAGCTGGCCATAGGTGCACTTTCATGTATAAAAAGCTCATCATTTGCTAAGAAATGGCTTCACAAATACAACACTGACTACAGGAAGGGATGGACATACAATAGTGGCCAAGTTCAAGGGGACATCCTGAAGATGGCAGATAGCAAAAATACATGCTACAATATATACGTGGACGAAACAACAGCACAAGATCCTTTATATAATCAAGTTATAAGGTGGGTAGATGATAAACATGTCGACTGGAAGAAAAAGTCTGCAGCTCATTATTATTATGCCATGCTTCTTAAATTTACTCCACTGAAGAAGAAGGATTTGGATGTCGAGGATAACACACTGTGCATTTGCCCATAGATGTAACTGGATATAGAATCATTATCATCATAAAGCAATGCATGCACAAGTGAAGGATGTATAGGAAGCATGCGCAAGGTAAGGGGTCGTTAAGTAGGTAAAGTCCATACATAGCATTGGGATACATATATATGAGTCTGTAGTTAGTTAGGTTAGCTCTGTATTCTCTATCTCCCCCCAAGCAGAGGCTCGGGTTCTGCTGAGGAGTGATTAGTAACCCAGACGGTCTACGGGCTTTGGGCCTCTCTTGCTTCTTCTGGGTGACTTCGGTTTGGGCGTGGCTTTCCGAGGAGGTGTGGGCAGGGGGGTCAGGTGGCGCTGCAGCATGGGGGCAGGTCTTACAGGTGTTTTGGCCACCGAAGCATAGCTTGGTCCTGTTAGGTTATCCGATGTTGGCAGGGGGGGCGACGCCGGTGGGTTCTGGGTTGGTTGGCTTATGGTGGCCGGTGGCGTGTGAGGATGTACTGCCGGTTGAGCCTGAAGGTTTGGATTGGCAGGGGTTGGAGTGGTCGCGCTGTTTGGAGGCGGTTGCGTAGTCCTTGCCACCGGGGCGGATGAGGGCTGAGGGGGGATAGCTGGGCGGTCGGGTGTAGGTGTTGCCTTGGCCGGCACAGGTGATGGTTGGGGTATGATAGTGTGCGGGTTGGCTGAGGTGGTTAAGGGGTCGAAATTCCGAAGGTATCGTCGGTTTCGAGTTGTGAGCCTCCCAGAGCCGTCGGTCCGTACTGCATATTGGTGATACTGCAGTACTTCCACGACCGTGCCAGACTTGTCCCACTTCGTTGGGTGACGTCCAGTCTGATTTTGAATCATGACTGTGTCACCGCAACGGAGTGGGGACAGGCCTTGGGAGTGTTCATCCCATCTGGCACGGCTGGTGACCTGGCGTCTGGACAGCGCACGTTGTCGTAGGTCGAGCCGTGTCGTCCAGTCCTGATGTGGGAGGTATGATGCAGGGAGTCCAGGGAGGAGGTATCTGGTGGCCCGCCCGAACAGGCATTGTGCCGGGGACATGTTGGTGTCGGCACTTGGCCCGTTCCGATATTGGAGCAATGCGATGTGGAAACTGTCGGATAGTGAGCCGCCTGGGTCTGTGTTACCGGCGATCAGTCTTTTGGTAGTCTTCACGGCTGTTTCTGCCCGGCAGTTAGCGTGCGGGTTGTATGCTGAGGATATGCGATGCAGGACGCTCCAGGCTGCAAGGAAGTCCCTGGTGGTGTGGGATGAAAATTCCGGGCCGCCGTCTGATGTGAGTGTCTCTGGAATGCCATAAGTGGAGAATGTGTCGCGTAGTACTTGACATAGGCCGTCTGCTCCATTGGTGGCTCTTGTGACGACCGGCCAGTTGGAGTATCGGTCCACCAGCACGAGATACGCGAACCCTTCGTGATGGAAGTAGTCCGCGCACAAGTGCTGGAATGGGTACTCCGGGTCGGCTGGTGTCGTTGATGGCATGGCTGGTTGGGAAGGGGCATTCCCATTGCATGTGGCGCATTGTTGCCGTGTTGCTGTGATGTCCTTGGACATGCCGGGCCAATATAGGGAGGTCTGAGCTCTGGCGGTCATGCTGCTTGTGCCTTGGTGGGCAGCGTGGAGAGCGTTGAGGCATCTTTGACGGAGGGCCAGGGGAATTACAATCCGTTCCCCATTGCATACGACGCCGTCTACTGTGGAGAGGATGTCTATGATGGGGAAGTAGTCCCGGATCAGTGCGGGTAGGTGGTGTCTCGCTTCGGGTGGTCCATCTTCAATGACATCCGTCAGCTGTTGGAGTGCTGGGTCGGATGCTGTGGCAATCTGGAGGGTTTCCCAGGTAATAGGGATGTCGTGGATGGCGGCGCACATGGCGGTGGCCAGTCCATCGGCGTTCACTGGTAAGGATGAGATGTGGCATGTTGGGATGGCTGATGGGTCCACCAGGGATGTCTCGGAGTGGTGGTCATCCTGGAGGTGCAGCTTGGCCGGTGAGCGGTTGCCTGAAGGGTGGCGGGACAGAGCATCACTGGTATGGTTTCGTATCCCCGGGATGTAGACCATCCGGAACTTGTACGGTAGTGTCTTCTCTTTCAGGTTCCGGAGGCGGGTGTTATGGATGTCCTCGAGTGAGCGATCTCCGAAGATTTTGAGCAGTGGCTTGTGGTCCACTGCAATCTGGAGGTCACTGCACCCGAGGACAAAGTGGCGTGCTTTTTCTAGGGCGTCAGCGACGGCGAGGGCCTCTCCTTCTATGGGGGCATATCTAGACTCGGCGGAGTGGGTGAATCTCGAGCCAACCAGTACTACTTTCCATCCCTCTTGGCAACAGAGGATTTCGTGGGATGGGCACTGGCAATGTTTTTGAAACAGCCAGTACCCGATCCCGTCCTTACTCCAGTCCGTCGCCAGGCAGGTGGGTCGGCTCTTGTCGTAGATGGTGACGCCTTCAGCAATCTGCTGGCAGATGGTGGACTTGGATAGGTCGAAAGCACGTTGTATCTGGTCATTCCAAAGGAATTTGTTTGTTGGCTTCAGAAGGTCCCGGAATGGCTGCATGGTAGGTGCCATGGAGAAGGCGTACGCGACCTGGTTGACTAAGCCAAACCATGCGCGTACGTCTGTGATGTTCTTGGGGGTCGGGAATCCCGTGATAGCCTCGAGGTACTTCTTTGATGGCCTGACTTCTGATGGGGTAATAGTGAACCCGGCAAATTCCACCTCGTCCTGTGCAAAGTGGAACTTGCGCGGGTTCAGTGTGATCCCGTTGAGGGCGCAGATGTCCAGCCATTCAGTGGCTTGATGGAAGGCCTCTTCGATTGAGTCGCTCCATAGCAGGGCGTCATCAATACATTTGGTCTTTCGACCGATGTGTGAGATGATGGCGTCATACCTCGCAGTATATGCGTCCCCTGAGGCGATGTAGCCTTGTGGAGCGGAGCAGTATCGATATCTGCCCCAGGGGGTAATAAAGGTGGTGTAGTGTCGATCTTCTGGCGAGAGGGCAACTGAATGGTAGCCGTTCCAGGCGTCAAAGATAGTTTTCTTGGTGTTGCCTGGAACGGCTCGTGCCTGGTGGAAGGGGGAGGCGCAGTGGTGTGTCTCTCTTGTGGCGTGACGGTTCAACTCCTGAAAGTTGATGGTCCGCCTCAGGGACCCGTTCTTCTTGGTGCATATCACCATGCGGTGACACCAAGTGTCCGGGGTCCCCAGGGGGACCTTCTCGAGTACTCCGAGTCGAACATCGCGGTCCAGTCCTGCCTTCACCTCGTCCTGCCAGTGGATGGGGACGGTGATGGGTGTGTGGCAGGGTTTGGGGACGGCTGTAGGGTCTATACTCAAAGAGAGTGGTGGTCCGGCCATCATGGGGAGAGGCTGGTGCTCACAAATATTGAAGGAGCTGGAGGCGTAGAGCTGGAGGAGATGTTGCTCCAGTCGTACTCTGTTGTCCGGTGTGGCAGGGTATGGAAGTTCCGTGGGGCGTGGTGGGGGCGGTGCTCTAGGTGGGCATGAGCATGGTCGCCGAGTCTGGTCGCTCGTGGGGTAGTGGTCGCTGGTTCGGGGCGGTTGGTCTCCCGGTCGCCTCTGGGTGGGCAAGGGGATGTTGGACGGTTGAGTCTCCTGGGTGATCTGGGCCGCGTTGTTGCAGTGCCTGGTAGATCGGTTGGAGGGTGATCCTGACGGGAAGTTCCTTGGGATCAGGTCCAAGTCGGCCAGTGTGGCCATGCTGAGGTAGATCTGGGATGCCTCCGAGCTGAAGTAGACCATCTGGCGCGTCTCCGCGCCGGATGGAATCTGGATGCGCAGTAGGGCTGCCCCGAGGATGGGGAGGTTGTTACCACTGGCTGACTTCATCGTTAGATTGACTGGAATGAGGTCGGTTGGCAGGATATGGAGGTTCTTCATAAGGTCCGGGCCTGCCAAGCAGCTTTGGCAGCCGGTGTCCGCGAGTGCTGTGGTAGAGATGTGTCTGGACTCTCTGGGCAGTGTGTGGCCGTGGGCTCTGAAGTCCTCCACATGGGATGACACCAGGATTTGGATCACGGGTTGTGATGGGGAGCGTTGTTGCACCCAGGAGCTGTTGTCCCTCTGCCATGTTTGGTGTTGCAGGGTGCCCTCGGACATTCCTAGAGCTGTTTCTGTGAGGGCTAACTCGTGTTCAATTCGCTGCCAGCATACCGAGGCTGTGTGGTGTTGACGGCCGCATGAGGTGCAGGTGGTGCCAAAGGCCGGGCAATGGATGCGACGGTAGGCAGTCCGCTCTTGCTCCCCGTGGCCTCGTTGGCCGCAGTAGGTGCATGGGCCTTTGGGCAGTGTGGGATGTGGTTTGGTTTGCTGCTGTGGACGGGTAGGATTGATGCCACGTCCCCTGGATGTGGTTGGGGAAGGCTGTGTAGGGGGTGGGCGTTGTTGCCTCCTGTACTGAGAGGTCACAGCCTCAGCAGTGTGGTCATCCAGGGCGAGTGTGCTACTGGGGGTGGTCATGGTCATGGCAGACTTCTTACCCGTGGCCCTCACTTCGATGAAGCGGATGGTGTCCTCTACACACATGTCCTGGTCCAGGTGCTTGAGGAGATCCTCCTGGATCTCAGCATCTGCTAGGCCTATGCATAGCTGGTCAGCCACCCGCTCCTCACCTTGATTCACTACTCCGTCGCAATCAGGGCACTTCTTGAGGAAGCGGCAGACCTCGGCTTGTCCCCGGAGGCGTGCCGCGAATGCCCTGATGGGTTCTGAGCGATCTTGGGTCATCCTCGATAGGGTAACGCGGGCCACCTTAGTGTTCTCGGCTGTCACGGCTAGGGATTTGATCGCTGCCAATAGGTCTTCCTCAGTCATCCCTTCGATGGGTAGGGGACCGATCGCGTTTCGTGTGACGTCACGCCGAAGCTTCGCGTCACAGCATTCCAGGAGTTGTATTGCCAGGTCCTGGCCCTCAATGTGAACTGATGTGACATATGATCTCCACCTTTGAAGGAAATAAGTCCATGCCTCAGTGGTCCCTCCAGATGTTAGTTCAGGGCGTCTGACCGCGACTGGTTTTGCTCTGGGGGTGGCACGGTGGTTTAATGCGTGGGTCGTGAGGAGCACTGGTGCTAGGATGGGGCTTGTGCCCTCTGGGATCACCCATTCGCAGCCGTGGAATGGGCATTTAATAGCCATGATGGGTGGGTGGGCTGCAAATAGAATTCACTCTTTTGCTCAATTTCGACTTGCTGCCAAATAGTAGAGGTGGCTAATAGAGACTACTCAAAGGACTATTCAAATTCACTTGTGCATGCATCGAGGATAACACACTGTGCATTTGCCCATAGATGTAACTGGATATAGAATCATTATCATCATAAAGCAATGCATGCACAAGTGAAGGATGTATAGGAAGCATGCGCAAGGTAAGGGGTCGTTAAGTAGGTAAGGTCCATACATAGCATTGGGATACATATATATGAGTCTGTAGTTAGTTAGGTTAGCTCTGTATTCTCTAGGATGAGCATCTGATAATGCAAGATAGTTCACTGGGAGACTTATTTCGGCACGTTTTTAATGCTCGCTAGTCATTACTACTTTTTTATTTTCTTTGACTATAAATATGGCGTAACAATGCAGAGTGTTAAATCTTAACAAGTGTTTGTACAAATTTGATGTAGTGTACTTAAGCTGTTGCTCATCATTGTTGAGTGAAGATGAACACTATGCTAATCATGAAAAACCTTGAATGGCTTATCCTATGAACCAGCTGATATTTATACTCCCCACTCCCATCTTAGTGGGTGTATTATAATTATGTCAAATTTACCAGACTAAGTAAAGATATATAATTGTTAATGTGAGAGGTACCTGCCAATTATGCAATGTCTGTTAGTTAGTGTACAACATTAATGATAATGGTATTCAGAGAATGCTTGCTGAGAAGAACTCGCCTACGACAAAGCATTCTAGGGTGGTTTAGGTATAATTATAGCAGAGAGGGATCCAAGGATACTTACCTTAACCTTCTCACTGTCGGATTACTGGGAGAGATAAAAAATAAAATAAAATAAAATAAAGGCCATACCATTATGCAATAGCTTGATAACATTGTGGTCAGGTGTTTTGACCACCCAATGACCACATAGTATGAATGTCATTATCTTTATATATATATTAGAGCACAGCTATTTTGCATATAATGCTTATAAATATTCAGCAAACATTGTTCTTTAAAATTGTCATTGAAAGCATATTATTGAAGGCTTTTGAATGTCAGCAAGACAACATTGTTATTTATTGAATATTTTGTTTGCATGCATTCTGTGTACCCACATATGAATACGATTATTCTACATATGACACTGAATTTATTTTTACATACCCATATATATATATATATGCACTGTATTTGCATGTGAGAGAGGTGAAGAGTGAGGGGACAAAAGAGAGGCTAGTTCTTCATCCATCAGTGTGACTGAGGCGCCTGTTACATGTTGACCCAAGTGAAGATGATTGGTCCAATCCACACATTGGCAAGGAGATCAGTGACGGAGCCCAGTGACTCAAACTGAACCTATAGAAAGAAGACTATGTATAAGATATAGGTTCGCTAAGTTCGCTACATTGCCTATCCCTAAAAGAAATGGTACCTGAACTTTTTTAAAATTAAATAAATAAATAATTAATTAATATAATCACTCAATCAATCAATCACTCAATCTATCTATCTATCTATCTATCTATCTATCTATCTATCTATCTATCTATCTATCTATCTATCTATCTATCTATCTATCTATCTATCTATCTATCTATCTATCTATCTATCTATCTATCTATCTATCTATCTATCTATCTATCTATCTATCTATCTATCTATCTATCTATCTATCTATCTATCTATCTATCTATCTATCTATCTATCTATCTATCTATCTATCTATCTATCTATCTATCTATCTATCTATCTATCTATCTATCTATCTATCTATCTATCTATCTATCTATCTATCTATCTATCTATCTATCTATCTATCTATCTATCTATCTATCTATCTATCTATCTATCTATCTATCTATCTATCTATCTATCTATCTATCTATCTATCTATCTATCTATCTATCTATCTATCTATCTATCTATCTATCTATCTATCTATCTATCCATGTATCCATCTATCTATTTACTTATTTACTTATTTACTTTATTATTATTATTATTATTATTATTATTATTATTATTATTATTATTATTATTATTATTATTATTATTATTATTATTATTATTATTATTATTATTATTATTATTATTATTATTATTATTATTATTATTATTATTATTATTATTATTATTATTATTATTATTATTATTATTATTATTATTATTATTATTATTATTATTATTATTATTATTATTATTATTATTATTATTATTATTATTATTATTATTATTATTATTATTATTATTATTATTATTATTATTATTATTATTATTATTATTATTATTATTATTATTATTATTATTATTATTATTATTATTATTATTATTATTATTATTATTATTATTATTATTATTATTATTATTATTATTATTATTATTATTATTATTATTATTATTATTATTATTATTATTATTATTATTATTATTATTATTATTATTATTATTATTATTATTATTATTATTATTATTATTATTATTATTATTATTATTATTATTATTATTATTATTATTATTATTATTATTATTATTATTATTATTATTATTATTATTATTATTATTATTATTATTATTATTATTATTATTATTATTATTTTTCTTCCTTCTTTTTTTCCTTCTTTCCCCCCCCCCCCTTTTTTTAAAATATCAAACAACAACAACAACAAAACAATAACAACAACAACACTAATAATTACACAAGACTGTCCATGCCCGAGCCTCCCATAATAATAATAATAATAATAATTATTATTATAATAAAAAAATTAAAACCCTTTACCCTTTATCTAATGTCCGCTCGCTCTACCTGTCCTGTTTGTTTGAGGTGTTTCTCTGTGACTTCGGCGGGCCTAGTTCGTACTCACCGACCCTGGAATAGCCGCTGCCCAGGATCGAATCAGCCACTGGGAGCTCCTGCTGCAGCGTTGCCACCTTCAGGTACCCCCACGCCACGTGGTGAGGTTGGTCCACCTGTTTCCTCTCCAGCAGCCTCTCCAAATGGTGAGCCGCCGCTTTCGGGGTTCAGTTTTAATAAGATACCAAAGTCTAAGATCCTAAAGAGGATCCCTAGTGGATCCAGAGCCCTTGCCCTTTCAAAATTAGTTAGCATATTGGAAGGTGTGGTTTTCAGCAATTCTGAAAGTGCTTGGGAGAGGCTTTTCCTCTTCACTTCCAGGTCTCTGAGAGTGCCCCCAAGGTGTGGTCAGCGTTGGTCCTTAGCATCTGGGGTTAATAAGCAGCTGAGAGAGGAGAAAGATCCCCCTGTTCCAACAAACCCCCTTAGGAAGAGCAGAGCTACTGTTCTGGATCCCATGAAGTCACTGGGTCGCCGAGTGTCTGAGAAGCTGGAGGAGGGAGATTTTAAAGGAGCTGTTCGCTTGGCTTCCTCAGAAGTTGCTATGGCTGAAAGGTGTGATGCCACCTTCTCTGCCCTTAGACAGAAGCACCCATCTCCTCATCCTGATGCGTCCATCCCACCCACCCCTGATGTCCTTCCTGTGCCAATGGCGGTTTCAGAAGGGGATGTTGCTCGAGCAATCCGATCCTTCCCCTGTGGGTCGGCTGGTGGTCCCGATGGTTTAAGACCACAACATCTGAAGGACATGCTGAAGCATCCAAATGAAGTCTCCCCCCTTCTCTCTGTCTTAGCTGCCTTCTCTACCATGGTCCTAGAGGGAAGAATTCTTTCCTCTATCCGTCCTTTCTTTTTTGGGGCTACCCTATTGGCTCTAGAGAAGAAAGGAGGTGGGGTTAGACCAATAGCAATAGGCTGCACCCTTCGTCGGCTAGTGGCCAAGGTAGCTGGAAACGTAGTAAGCGAGGACATGGCATCCCTGCTAGCACCCAGGCAGCTGGGTTTTGGAATCAGCGGGGGTGGAGAAGCTGCTGTCCATGCCACCAGGCAGTTTCTTAACAACTTGCAACCTAACCATGCAGTAGTAAAGCTTGACATCAAAAACGCTTTCAATTCCGTACGCAGAGACAAGATGTTGGAAGCTGTCTATACCTTAGCACCTGTAATCTACCCTTTTGTTCATTCTGTATACTCTTCACCATCCTCCTTGTTCTGGGGTGACAAGTCCTTGCAATCAGCAGAAGGGGTGCAGCAGGGGGATCCCCTTGGCCCTCTCCTTTTCTGTCTTTCACTCCATCATAACTGTGCTCAGCTGTCATCGGAGTTGTGTGTAATGTTTCTAGATGACATTACTCTGGGGGGCTCAACGGAAGATATAATTCATGATCTAGAGCTCATTAAACAAACTGAAAAGATTGGGTTAATTTTGAACAACGACAAGTCTGAGATCATTTGCCATGATGCAGTTTCTAGAGGAACCATCTTATGCTCTCTCCCGGGAGCTCATGTGGTTGATCCCTCTGATGCCTGTCTCCTGGGTTCTCCGCTGGGTAGTGTGGAGTCTGTCTCAACTGTTCTCAGGGAGAAAATCAATGCCCTTGAGGTCATGGGGGACAGACTCAGGTTCGTTTCTGCTCAGGATGCCTTAATCCTGCTGCGTAATGCATTTTCTATCCCTAAGCTTCTGTACATCCTCAGGACTTCTCCATGTTTTCTCTCTCCTGCCCTGATAGATTATGATGAGAGTCTCCAGTCAATTCTGAGTGGTATCACTAACATTAATTTCACTGAAGATGTCCGTTCTTGGTTGCAGGCCACTCTCCCTATTGGTGTAGGGGGTCTTGGAATCAGGAGTGCAGTGCAGCTTGCTCCCTCTGCCTTCTTGGCCTCAGCTGCTGCCACTCATGACCTGGTCCAAGCCATCCTGCCACCTCACTTGTTTTCACTCCCTGTCCCTTTTGTTGATAATGCCCTTTCAGCATGGTCTATGGGTCACGACACTCCCCCACCATCAGGTCTTGCGGCGTGCTTCCAGAAATCCTAGGATATGTGCAGGGTGTCAAAGTCCGTGGAATCTTGGTTGCACAATGCACCTGACGATTTAGCTCGAGCCCGGCTTTTGGCCGTTTCCAAAAAAGAATCCGGTGCATGGCTAAATGCCCTCCCCCTGGGTTTGAGGATGGATGATGATACTATCAGGGTTGCCGTGGGTCTCCGCTTGGGCTCCACTTTGTGTCTCCCCCATAATTGCCAGCACTGTGGAACAGAAGTGGATCGCCTTGCTACACACGGTCTTAGCTGCAAGAGAAGTGAAGGACGTTTCTACCGTCATACCGCCATGAACGACATCATCTTCCGGGCATTGTCATCTGCCGGGGCCCCTTCCAGGTTGGAACCGTCGGGTCTCTTTCGTTCCGACGGGAAAAGACCTGATGGGGTAACCATGGTGCCATGGAAGAATGGCAAGCAACTGGTATGGGATACAACCTGTCCAGATACATTTTCCCAGTCGTATCGGGGTGCAGCAGTGAGTGGTCCTGGAGCTGTGGCTGCTATGGCTGAGGGAAAAAATGTGGCCAAGTATGCCAGCCTAGATCCTTGCCACTTTTTTGTGCCTGTGGCCATCGAGTCATTGGGGGTCATCGGGAACAGGTCGATGGCTTTCCTGAAGGAGCTCAGCCTCAGGATAAGGCAAAGAACTGGGGAGGTGAATGCCCGTGCTTACCTCCTTCAGCGTCTCTCAGTGGCAGTCCAGCGGGGGAATGCCTTGTCTGTTTTGGGGTCAGTCGGGAGTTGAACGTGTTAGCTTTTTAGTTATTTATTTATTTATTGTTAATTAGTTATTATTTCAGTATTATTTAGGTATTTTTGTAATTGATTATTATATAAGTATATGTGTTAATTAGGTGTTAATGAATGTGGTATGTTGTGTTTGCTGTTTGCTCAATTATATAATAGTAATAATAATAATAATAATAATAATAATATTATTATTATTATTATTATTATTATTATTATTATTATTATTATTATTATTATTATTATTATTATTATTATTATTATTATTATTATTATTATTATTATTATTATTATTATTATTATTTATTTTATTTTATTTTTATTTTTTCCTTCTTTTTTAAAAATTTTTTTCCCTTTTTTTTCTTCTTAAAAAAAATAAATCAAACAACAACAACAAAACAATAACAACAACAACACTAATAATTACACAAGACTGTCCATGCCCGAGCCTCCTGCCCGAGCCTCCCATAATAATAATAATAATAATAAAAATAATAATAATAATAATAATAATATTATTATTATTATTATTATTATTATTATTATTATTATTATTATTATTATTATTATTATTATTATTATTATTGTTATTGTTATTATTATTATTATTAATTGATATTGTATGGACAATTGTCTGCTAGGCAACTCTTTTGTATATAACCCTATTCCTTCTCGAGGATAAACAACAACCGGGTGGTGTTGATTCCAGTCTGACAAGAGGGTTTAAGCAGGGGAGTTTAAACCAGGGTCAGGCGTCGGGCTAAAGATTCGGATCCTCTCAGATCAAGGCCTTGGGCCACTTTTATTTCTTATCTCCATTAATGATTTTCCATTGTCTATTTCTTCTTCAGCAGCTTTTCTATTTGCCGATGATGCAAAAATACTATCATCCAGTATGGACTCAGAACTCCTACAAGAAGACCTGAACTACATCAATCACTGGAGTGATGAATGGAAAATTAAGCTCAATACTCTGAAGTGTTCTCTTGTACACTTTTCGCTGAAAGGAAGTTAATCTACTACACTCACAGTTGTGGCGTCTACTATTATTAAGAGACATTAATAACCTAGAACATGTACAACGCCGTGCTACAAAGTTTATTCTGAAGGACCATTCAACTGACTACAAGAACAGATTTATATCTTTAGGCCTGCTGCATATCTCTATGTGGTTGGAATTGAGGGATATCATATTCCTAGTGAAGTGTTTTAAAGATCCCAGACAACTTTGACTACATCTCATTCCCTTCAACAAGTACCAGATCTTCAAAAGATAAAATTGATTTCCCATTTTAAGAGAACCAATGTTGGCCTACACTACTATTTTAATAGAATCTTTCGTCGATGGAATTCACTTCCCGAATGAGATCTTAAAAAATCTGTACTTGTTATTAAAAACCAATTTTTTAAATTTTATTGGAACCATTTCATGCACCACTTCGAATAGAATAATGTATGTACCTTCCATTTCTGACGTCCACAAGTGGGGTCAGGAAACATTAAATTACAGTGGTAAAATGAAAATTCCATTGCCAATTTTTTTAAGGCCTTCATTCTGACATTGCACCTAATCCTTTTACAAGAAAGTCTTCATGCTTTAAATTAAGTTGAGATGGTCTTGTAGTCATAATAATCTTTTTAATTTAGGTGGATGCCATTGTATGATCTCATTGTACTTCTAATGTACATATCCATTAAGAGATTATGCTGATGCAGAAATGATCATTGCTATATACAAGTTTGAGCCTCACATAACTAATATAGAGATCATATTTCTTAAAAATATATTAAAAAAATCACAATTTTATAATATATATATATATATATTAATCCCAAACCTCTGAATATAGATGTCTTGTGTCCCCTGGCTAGGTTGAGTATGCGCCAACTACTCATTGTAGATACAAAACTTCTATGCTATGCATTCACATGATGTGTGATTATAAGTATCTCCTGGCGATGCTCAATGTCTGTGTTGTTAAGTATTGTCACAAGAGTAAGATTTTGAGGAAACCAACTAGCTAATCACTTCTTGCAGCTGCTCACTCATTTTGCATGTCCACAAGCCATTTATGATCTTTGACCTATTTTTTGGTGTTTTACTGAGTCCAGAACCATATTAGTTGTTGCAATGCACTGGGGAATCCTCTGGTGGAAAAATTATGATGAATGGACCTATTGTATGCAACATATGTCAAGGAAATAGATAAAACTGAGGTATAGATCTTTCAACAGACTCTCAGTTGACATAATATAACTTTGTTAACAGTCTTTTGATGTATCGAATAGATGTTCTAATCGTCACAGGATAAGGTAGAGCAACTAGAGACCAAATTCAACAAGTGAGGTTTAACTATGATGTAAACTTTGTATATTTTGTTGTCCTACACTTTAAAATAGGGGCCAAACCATGCAAGACTGCAGCCATTTAGACTACAAACAGTTAGCTCACCATTTATCACAATTCTCAAAAAGCACCGGTATTGTTAAAGCGTTATCTAAATCCACATGGGTCATTTGAATTTTGGTCAATAACTTGAACTTCGATAATTCCAACGGGTTAGCTAGCAAGTGAATACTCTCCCCAATGGCCCGTTTAATAAGGCTGAGAAAGACAACTTGCTGTCTAGCATTTCGGTAATGAGACCAACTTCCAAACTTCACCAAGGCCATAGCAAAAGGATCGCTGATTGTCAGTCACAAGCTGTCATTTAGGGCTTCACAAATTTCCTTAGAAGTGTAGCTTCGACCACAGCCTATGTCGCCATTGCATCCTTCCCTAATTGTAAAGAGGTGTGATTATCAAATGCGCCCCATATAAAGTGGATGGGCACGTATGTTCACGAGCATTAATACAGCTTCGATAAGTGTGTTTATTTTATACTTGTGATGGACATCATCCAAAAGAACTGCCTCAGCTGTCTTGGAAGAGTTGCCATATTTCTTGTTCAAAACTACACTAACCCTCAGCAGCCAATATATTGTTACAGGAAAACACTACACAACATATTATATATCGATATCATTCTCCATAATTATAACGATAGTGTTAGTACTCCTGTTCAAAGTCTGAGCGGATCAATTCAATCCACTTGTAATAAATAATACATAGAGCTCTTACACACAAGTCAATTTTGAGAAACAGAGAAAATCTTGCCGACTGAGGAAATCATGTGCTGGTCTCCTTTAAATAGGCTAACCAGCACATGGTCTTCCTGCAGCTAACCAATATAATGACACGATATATTATATATCCTGATTTCACACTTTATCGTTATGAATGTGTTCTGTGATGTTCCTAATTGGCTTGTTAGGGGTCCTAATATCTCCCTCCCCTCCAGAGAGCTCGGAAGCTGAGCCATCAAAGGGACGGCGATGGGTTGGGATTCTGGCCAAGCTTGCCTTGAGAGACCATCAGCATTGTTATTGGCGGTCCCAGGATGATATATAATCGAAAAATCGAATTGCCAAAGGACATCCATCCAACAGGCTAAACGTCCATTTGTAGAGTCCTCGTTACCCAAGAATGCTAGGCTCTGTGGTCTGCAACAATGGTCTGCAACAATGGTAAATGGGCGTCCCTGCTAGGTAGCTGAGTATCTTTACTCTCGAGGAAACATCTTTGAGTAGTAGGCAATGGGATGCTCTACACCATGGTCGTGATCTTGAGTCAACACTGCACCTTGATGGGTGAGGTCTGAGATCGGGGCTGCTATAGAACTGAAGGAGGGAATGAAATGTCTGTAGTATCCTACCAACTCCCAAAACGTACAGACATCAGACTTTGTACCGGGGCTGGCAGAAAGCAGCAACAGTTTGGTTTTCACTTTCTGCAGAGTGATGAGTCCCTTTCCAATGTCATGTCCAAGGAAGAGACAAGAAGTCATGCCAAGTTGGGACTTAGTTGGCTGTATGGTGAGACCAGCAGAGCTGAGGCAAGTTAAAACAGTGTGGAGATGTTGAAGGTGGTTTGGCCAATTTTTACTAAAAATGGTCAATGACGTTAACATAGTCTGATAAATCTCCAAGTATGCCATCCATGATTCTTTGGAATGAGGCGGGGGCATTGCGAAGACAAAAGGGCATGACAGTAAACATGAACTTCATAAAGGGCATTACAAATGGTTGTTTTCTCTCAGTCAGCTTCAGCAAGAGGGACTTGGTAAAACCCACGGGTCAAGTCTAGGGTGGTGAAGTATGCAGCCCCAGCCATCTTCTCAAGGATGTCTTCCACATGTGGAAGATAGTAGGGTTCTGGGACGGTGACTGCATTCAGGCAGCAGTAACCACTGTTGTTTGAGGATTGAGTGAGGTCCATGCACTTGTTTCCCGAATATTAGTTCAAAGGGGGAATAGCCAGTGGAGGAGCAAGGGGCATCATGACAGGCGAATAAAATATAGGGGAGATAGTCGTCCCAGTCTTTGTGGTCGATATCAGCCTTCCGAATCATTTGTAATCAGATACAATGAAACCTTTCTATTGCTCCATTGGACTGGGGTCTGTATGGCGCAGTCTTGGGAGTGCTTTACACCAAGTAAAGAGTACATCTCCCTCATGAGAGCTGACATGAAGTTAGAGTCTCTGTCCGTAAGGATTTCTGTGGGGACTGAGAGACGAGAGAAAATTGTAAGTAATGATTGTGCTACTACCTTAGCATCTGTAGTTGTCAAGGGGACGGCATCAGGGTAGTGGGAGCCCAAGTCTACATACATCAACATGTATATGTTCTTGGTAGTGAGAGGCAAGGGTCCCATGATTTATATCGATGGCTACTTTGACAAAAGGACATGTAATAGGGAGCATAGGGTTGATCATCGGAGCTCGAGAGTGAGTTCTCTTTGCTGTGCATTGGCATCTGTCACAAGCCTGGCCGGCTGCACAAACATCCTTGCTGTACCTGGCCAGAAGAAATGCCACATAATCTTGTACTTGGTGTGAGTGAAGCCAACATGGCCCGCTATCAGTGTGGAGTGAGCCAGCTTGATCACAGCTACATGGCGAGAGAGGGGTAGGACAATCTGGAAACGAAGATATCCTGTCTGGTCAGTAGTCTCTCTGTGGAGGACATGGTTGAGCGTGGACATACTCAGACTCAGGTAGATCAGCTTTGGCCGAGAGGTTATTCTGGGAAGGGTGTTCCAACTGGTCCTGGCACAGAGTTTACGTCAGGATGGAGTGGACTCAACATCATACTGGGATGGAGAGGCTGGCAAATAACTGGATAGGGGAACAGAGTGAGAGAGAGAGAAATTGGTTTGAGGAAAGTTATAAGAGGATGAGAGAATATCATTATAACAATCAGGTTCAGTATCGGACCTCTCTGAGCTAGCAGCAACATCAGCTGGTGAAACAATCTTGTCGGACAGGTTGGAGCAAGCAGTCGCTTCATACACTTCTTTGGGAACATCTTAGATAGCATCTTTGAGCAATTGAAACGGTAGTGGACAATCTCGTCCAAGGAGAATGTCACAAGATATGTCGTCGGATACTGCCATGGGCATCTCAAAACTTGACGGCAAGATTTGGCAGGGAACCTGCACAACAGAGAGGGTAGTTACAGTACTCCCTTGATGGTGACTGAGGATGTTTGTGATAAAGGGTCGGAGCCTTGGTTCTGGAGGTCTTGGAGTAGTCCAGTGATTACCGTATGGTCAGCACCACTGTCTATAAATAAAAAAACGACTTGGGCATTCTGGACCGATCCCATAGTGACGAGGGACGGCAGGGTGCACTGGTTCTTCAGTGAGTCAATTTTTCTGAGTTCCTTCTCAGGGCAGGCAGTGCTGAGGTGACCCCACTGCCTGCACTGACAACACAAGGGACCTTTTTAACATCATCTAAACACTTACTCAGTCTGTGAGGTCATGTATGTTGTGATGGCTGAGCCGCTTCATGGGGTAGATGGTCTGGGGTTGGCCTGGTTCGAGAACTGGGTCACTGCCACAGCTGGAGAGGGTGTTTGAGAAGTTAGAGGAGATTGAAGGTTTGGGGTCTGAGGGTGGTATTGCCGCTGCTGTCTCTGTCGAGGCGGGTAGTCTCGTCTCATCCAGGATTTGTATTCTGCAATATCATGGCTTATAATTGTGGTAGACCTGGATATTTCATCTGCTAAGTCAGCCATCTCTTGGACAGTAGCTGGCTTCTGATCCCTAATCTATGTTTGGATGTAAGGGGGGATGATCTGTATAAAACGTTCCAGTGTGATTACTTCTCTGACTATCTGTTTGGTCTCTGTTTCTTTGACCAAGCCATCGAAGAACACGAGTACGATCGATGGCTTCTCTGCAAGTTTTTCCGGGCTTCATTGTGATTCCTTGCCACTTTAGTCGGAGGTCATGATTGTCGACGTGATGGAGTGTGTATAATGCTTTCTTGGCCTTCTCGTAGTCCTTCTTATCCTTATCATAAGGTTGATGACTGTCTTGGTACTGCGAGTGGGTAGGAGTGGTGTTAGATGAGAGATCCAGTACTTTGGAACGACTTCATGAGTGGTCATATGGTTTTCAAAACCTTGGAAAAATACTTCCATTTCGTCACCATGAACGTATTTGTTGAGTTTGGGAGCACAAGTTCCTCTAACTCTTTTTTCAGTTTTCTCGTAGTCTGTATTCCTCTTTGAGCGCTCTCTCGCGGCTCTCTCTGTGCTGTTCGATCAGTCTTTTCTGATCTTCACGTCTATTCTCCTCCACGTATATTCGAGCGGCTTCATCTCCCGTTTGGTTTTCTTCTCTAGCATTCTGCTGCTTGACTGCAGCAGAGTTGGTCATAGATACGATGAGCTGTGCCCATCTTCCATCAGCTTCAGCTTTGTCTGCTTCAGCTTTCCTGCATTCTTCCTGTCTCAGTTTCTCTGCCTCTGCCTTCTCTGCTTCTGCTTTCCTGTTGGATTATGCCCATTGTCGTTCAAACATCCGTCATCACCAGCATGTCTGCCTCTCTGTTGGTGAAGGTCGAGGCAGATTGGATGGACTCCTCGTTAGACAGCTCTTTGTTTTGTGACTGTCTGGCGTCTTGTGTTTCAGAACATGAGGTTGTGAGAAAGGTAGGGTTAGATTTATCCATTTTTTATGCCGAGTATCCATTTGGAGGATCTGGTAGTGAACGGAAGGTCTGTGGTCTATTTGGTAGTGGAGTTGGTCGGAGGATTTGTAGAGGGATTTGAGCAGTCTGAAGTTGACTGGCCAATCAGTCAAGTCAATGTGGGGGACGAGGTTTCACTGCCACCAGGTGTTAGGTTGTTACTCCTAACTAGGTCTGTTCAAAGTCTGAGCGGTTCAATTCTATCCACTTGTCAGTAAATAAGAATTTCATTAAATAATATATACAGCTCTTACACATAAGTCAATTCTGAGAAACAGAGAAAATCTTGCCAACTGAGGAAGTCATGTGCTGGCCTCCTTTAAATAGGCTAACCAGCACATGGTCTTCCTGCAGTCTCATTGGCTAACCAGCACATGGTCTTCCTGCAGTCTCATTGGCTAACCAACATAATGACACAATATATTATATATGCTATCTAATGATTTCACAGTTTATCGTTATGAATGTGTTCTGTGATGTTCCTAATTGGCTTGTTAGGGGATCCTAACAGGTATATAGCACTGTCAAACTTTAGGTGGGGTGGAGACTTTCCCTTCCAGGATGTAAATTCTGTAGTGGGAGTTTCCCTGTAGCCCTGACTCATTCACCACACCCACCACCTTTATTTTTCCTACTTTTTTTTACAAATAGAATTATTATACATAAATAATTACATACACATCAAGTAGAGAATGAGCAGTTTTAAAGAGTGTCACACCAGACGAACATCATTGTGCAGTGAGGAAAAGTGCAATAATAAACAATATTCCAACTTAAAAGTCAACACATTGAGTCAACTATCTATTGCTATTTGGAAATAGTAAAGGAGTCCCCAACTCCACTGCTCACATCATTTCTGATAAACTCAAACAGGAGTGTAGTGGAGTTAGTAGTAAACCTGGTGTAGCCATAATGCTGGTCATCAACTATTTCAAAGTAGGATGGCTTGACACGTCTGCAAGAACAATATTAAAGTGTATACATACTATCAGAGGCATATACCCAACATCACCAGAGACTTTAGGTAAGATGTATAATTATATGTATGCTAACATCACCAGGGACTTTAAGTAAGATGTATATATGTATGCTGGGCAAAAGTAGACAATCTGTTTGGTGTTAGATATAAGGCATGTCCACACTGCACATGGAGTTGACTCTTGCAAAAAATATTTCACTGCATACATACTACAAAATATGCCATAGAGTTGGCTTGAACTTGATGCCAAACTAAAACACTCTTAATGAACTCTTAGTTGACATTAAAATAACCTTCTCAATAATCAAATTGAAATTGCATTCTCCCGACTTTTCAACTAGATGCCATAGCCTTCATCAGAGACAAGACTTGCATGAGCCTGCTATATACCCGTAGCTAGCTATCCACCACATGTAATGGCACACATGTCCAGTACGTGAATTGGCACATGTGTACAAAATGTGAACCGATGTAAAATAATAATAATAATAATAATAATAATAATAATAATAATAATAATAATAATAATAATAATAACAAACGATCAAATATTATCATTATGATGATAATAACAATAAATAATAAATAAATAACTAATACATAAATTGACAAAACAAACAAAAATAATAAAAAATAAATAAATAAGATAAGGTAAGATAATTATGGTGATCGTGTCAGGCTCTTGAGAGTGGCTACCCATCAGCCAGGCAAGTCCATTCCACGGTCTCGATTGAACCACTCACACATTGGTCTAGGGTGATGTGCAAAGCCTCCTTCACTAGCAGTTCCTTCTGTCTTCTGGCCTAAAGATGGTGGCCACAAAATAGGATGTCCATTATCCCATGCATGTTCAGCAATTGCAGACTGCTCTTTAGCATACTTTCTACAGGCATCTTGATGTTCTTTCTTTCATTCTGGTCTCCAGTCTTCTGATGGTCTCCAGTCTTCTGATGGCCTCCCCTATGTAGTATTTCCCACAGCTACAAAGGATGCGGTACACAATGCATGAGTGCGTATTAGCTGGAACAACATCCTTCACTCTGCTCAGTTGTGTCCTCAGAGTTCTTCCTGATCTGAAGACAACTTTGATTATTGAACTTCCTGCAGACCCTACTGATGTCTTCACTCATCCCTGCTGCATAGGTAATCACATCCTTCTTTTTAAACTCCTAATTGCCCGAGTATCGGTATACTTATCTTCCTTTCTGCATTTAGATGTATCTGCAGACGAAAGATCGATGAAGGCTTGCGGATAACCGTTCTCTATAAAGACCTTATTCAAATGATGTTCTTCCTTCCAAAGGTCCTCCTTCTCAGTCACTACTCTCCTGTCTCTATCATACAAGCTCTTCACCACTCCTCTTCTGACATTGATAGGATGATGTGATCTATAATCAAGGTACCGGTTGGTGTGCACGAGTTTTCTGTAAATGGTTGCAGTCTGCTTTCCATTTTCCTGTGTAGATGGCAATCCAGAAAGGGCAACGATCCATCCATTTCAAGCTCCATGGTAAACTTTATGGATGGCCTGATGTTGTTCAGATGGTCTTGCTCACTTCCCTTCTTCATAATACAGAAGGTATCATCCACATATCTCTCCCAAAGCCTTGGCTTCAGCGGGGCAGTTGTGAGTGCCAATTCCTCAAATAATTCCATATAGAGGTTGGCTACCACTGCAGATACTGGCCGTTGCTGCATCCTCTTTCTGCTCGTAGTATTTTCTACCTGAAGCAGGTGCTTTTCAGGCACAACTCCAACAGTTCAGAAAACCTGTCAGCACCTAGTGTAATCCTCTCACGCAAGCTCTCATCTTTCGTCAACATTCCAAAAATTATTTCCATGGCTTCATCAATGGGAACATTGGTAAAAAGAGAGTTAACATCAAAACTGGAAAGACACCCATCCTGTGCCAAACATTCACCTTGAATACGCTTGATAAATTGTCCAGAATCCTTGACATATGTACTTGAATTTCCAGCTAGAGGTGATATCAAATGTGCTATGAACTTGGAAAAGTTATATGATGGTGCACATATACAAGACACAGTTGGCCTAAGGGGAACTCAGATTTATGTATCTCAGGCAGCCCATAAATCAGTGGTGGTCTACTTCCAGTGGGCCTAATCCTATTGTATAATGCAATTGTTATTTCTCCTGTCCTCTTGTCTTCTCCATATTCTTTAACACATGATTCACCGTGCCTTGGTAGGATCCTACTTCATTATTCCATATGTTTTGGTTTCTAGCATTCATGCCAGATTTGAAATGTAACTGTCCTTTGTCATAAGAACCGTTGTCTTCCCGTTGTCTGCTGGTAAGATTACGAGCTTTTCCTCTGTTCTCCAAGGGCTTTTCTATGTTCCTTCGTCAGGCTGTCCTTTGGTTTCCTTGCACTTCTCAAAATTCCACATATTCTTCCTCGAAGTTCATGTGCCTGGTTATCCTCCAGCTTACTGGCTATCTCTTCCACTGCAGCTATGGTATCCATCAAAAGTAGATTCTTTGTAGCAGGAGCAAAGTTAACCAACGCAAGCACTTCTTCCTGAGTTGGAGAAAGGTTCTTCTCTGTCAGATTCACCACCCATCTGTTCAAGTCTTGGGGTTGAAACATAACTTCTTTCGATCTCCTTCTCTCCAAAAGTATCTCCAGCTTCTTTTGATTGCTTTGCTTGGATTTGCTGTGGGTCGTCTTTGCTGCTCCCCTAAAAAGGGTCTGAAGCCTCACTTCCCAGTGCTGGTTCCAGTTTGGCTCCCAGATCTTCACAATCAGCTGTTAACCCTTTCACCGATAAGATTCCCCAGGAATTATTTATATATTAAATCAGGTTGACTTAAAAATCATTATAAAATCAGAAATGTACCCATATGCCTTCAAATTTAGTCATGTGATAGTGCCATTGCTAATTAACAATGTGGTAAAATATTATTAACCACAAGTGTGACCACAAAATATGAATAATATTATAATATTTATACACTTATCTAAGTTGTTTACCAACGTAAAAAATTGATATTTCATCCGTTATGTTTACTATATACATGTAACAGTATAGCAGTGCAAATTTGATTAATAAATTAATCTTGTAAGCCAATAAAAGAGGTCCAATAATATTATCAGGACTTGTATCAATACAGCTTTTTTTTGTGTTTACACCACAACATGATTATTATAGCTTTACATTTATATCTACAGATATTTGGTCAAGAAAGCAAAGATCTGGTATTCCTCTTGCCACAATAATTATGGATGTATGACTGGATATTGCTGAATGATATATACAACATTTATTATTGCAGAATAATGTGAACATCCTATTTATAGAGACATTTAGATATTGTTGTCGGGAGATATTTTTATATTGCTAAATAATTCCACAATAATAACACACAAAAACATAAGATGCAACAACAAACAAAAGTTCTAGTATTAGGTCAGTCCCTTCTCCAGTACTGAACCAGGTTGTGGTAGGCTCGAAAACAATTTCTTTCCTCCGATATGCAAAGGTGCACTTTGCAGTGACTGCAAATTATGCGGCTTTCATGCCGGTTTCCCACTGTGCTGAGTTTCTTCTTGTGACGAATATGTAAACAAACTATGCAGTCCTTCTTCTGAGCCACCTGACAAGGACTGTGGTCCAGGTCCCGGTTCATGCGGTCCAGACGCTGGTGCTCAGCTGCTCTGCCTTTCCCAGCTCGCTTCCTTGAAGTGAAGCCTCCAACAAGTTCGCTCGCCACATCAAGTCGGAACTTGAAAAAATCCCGCTTCTTCCTCCCCAATGCAGAATGCTGCTCTGGCCGAGTATGCGACTCCAGAATGTAAGCATTGAGCAAAGAACACTCTACAAGGTAGGCGAAAACCTTCTTCCACCATTTTTTGGTGCGCCTACCTATGTTATAGTAGTGCTCCAGCTGGTCACCTCTGTCTACTCCCCGCATGAATGCCTGGTAATCGACCAGGCATGGTGGACATGCAACAGTGACCTGACTGCCATCCAATGTCCTCCTCTTCACACTTGCTGGAGGTTCAGCTGGGTGGAAAGTGGAGAGGAAGTAGATGGTCCTCTTGTCCACCCAGACTGAAGCAAGGAGAGGGCCATTGGATTTGTAGTCATAATGACCACGGTTTTGCACTCTTGCAACTGTGGCCAGGTCTTTCGGGAAGAACCGCCTATTAATTCGGGCAGTACCACAAGCATCAAATCCCCGGTTGTACAGAGTGAGGTAGAGCGTCGGACTAGAGTAGTAATTATCAGTATAAATTTGATGACCTCTAAATTCCAGCCCCTCAAGTAGCTCCAAGACCACCCTTGTACAGAGCCCTACATCAGTTGTGGTCTGATTACCAACAGTTGGCTTCATCCCCTTCCCAGTGTATATTTGCAGATTACTAACATAGCCATTAGTCGAGTCTGCAAGAACAAACGACTTTATCCCCCACTTGGTAGGCTTGTCCTTCATATACTGTTTGATGGAAAGCCTACCTTTGTAGGGGATCATGGCTTCATCGACAGAAACCTGCTGATGTAGGTTATATTCTGATTTGAATAGGGGCACAACAATATCCAACAAGGAACGGACCTTGAAGAGTCTATCATAACCAGGTTGAGAGGGGGTAGAAGCTAACTGGCTGTCAGCAAGATGAAGAAATCTGAAGATCTGGCAAAAACGATTTTGTGGAATTATCGATGATATGCCAGGGGATTCCAAATGAATGTCAACAGTTGACCAATACATTTCTATGCGGGTAAACTTCATCACACCCATGTATATCAGCATACCTACAAAGGCTTTCATCTCGCGTGCTGTGATGGGAACCCAAGGACGTGCATGTGGAGTGGTTGGACGTAATGCCGCATAGCGGTTAGTCTCAGTGACCAGCAAATCCCATACCTTATCATTGAAATAACGACAAAACAAGTCCAATGCAGAAGAATTGGAAGTGACTTCTGGAGAGGTTGGACCAGGTGTGAGTGTGTAAGTATAGCATGATTGGGTTGGTTCTGCCTTTTTCCAGTTGCCAACTGGAGTAGAGAGGGACAAAGAGACAGTGGCAGAAACACCAGCCACAGACATGGAAGGCACAGACGTAGAAGCCACAGATGTAGAACTGGCTACTCTTCTCCCTCGAGAGTGATAACCACTTCGTCCTCTTCTACAAGCAGGGGTCACTACGGTAACAGCAGAAGTACTTGTAGGTACATGTAGTGAAGGTAGCACTAGCGCAGGCAGAGGAGAGGGTGTGTGAGTGGAAGGAGGTGTGCGGCTCGAGTGAAGCAGACTTCGTGTAACCACACCTCTATGCGTAGTAGGTGACATACTGGTCTGTGCCAACAAGGCTACTGATACACTCACATTTGTAGTTGAAGGGCAGGATACTGGAGATGGAGTGCAGGATACTGGAGAGGGAGTGGCCAGAGTGGCAGCACACACAGTATCATCACCAATCATATCTGTCAGCATACACCAAATGTGCAAATTGAGAACTTGAATTTGAATTTGAATTTGAATTCGAAAAACATAAACATTAAAAAATACAGCTCTTTTCAATAAGCTAATAAAACTGAACCTATATACTTTCACATACCTGAGAAATCATCCTGGTCTATGTCTCCTGAAACTGGGACCTCATACTCGCTGTCACTGCCAGCCTTATCTTCCAAATTTGGCCCACTATCTAAAATGCTAGTAGCCAATGACACTGTAGCTTCCCGGTCTGTACAGGAGCTACCCTGGTAGGGATAGATGTCTTCACCTTCCTCTTCATCTGATTCATCCTCAGAGAAGGCAAAATCATCGCTAGTAACTAGAGAAACAACATCTTGCAAACTTAGTTTTTTAGCCATTGTTTACCGAGGATCGTCAATCGAATCACGCGATTTTGACCACGTTTCCGGTGACCTACAGACTTCAAATTTGGACGTTTAATACGCAATGAATAGAGCTATCTTTTGGTATAAAAAATATTGCTCTAGCATAAACGGGCGAATTGTTATGAAGCACTGCGCCATATGGCGCTTGTAGCGGTGAATGGGTTAAGTCACGCTTCTTCTGTAGGACTGTCTGATAGGAATGCTTTTCTGGCCCTTCCCCGGTCTTAATGGGAGGCTTCATCCTTTAACTTGTTGGTAGAATTTCCTTATCACGGCATTTCTTGCTGAACATGTGGTGATATAATAACGTAGGTAGAGGTTTATGCTGCATGGGTCCAACTCCAAGTGGACAAAGTACAGTGATGTCAGGCAGAATCTGCACACTGTCATCAGTCCTTGGCCTTATGTAGATGTAGACTGTGAGGGAGAGGCTACCAAGAAACTACAGTTGCTAGGCAACAGAAAAATTCACAGCAGGAAGATATCTTCTCCCTTTGCCTGCCCCATCAGGCTGGTTACCACAATGTGTGGTGTAACCTTAGGAATGCTGTCTCTGTGTGATCTTGCCTGCACTTCCTGCTAACATGAAATTTGCCTTGACAAATTTTAGCTGTTTTTCCTTAAGTGGCTGAGGAGATCTGTATACCCATACTTTAATCTTGAGGTATGTGGGTTGTGCCAAAAGGCAGCATCTGGAAGCAGGAATTGTACCTCCTTTAACTTGTATTTCAAGTAATGACTTCAGTGGTTCTTGAAGCTTCATGAGGTAGGGAAGGTGAACCTTGTCATTCCCGTATGACAGTGAAGGTGTTTAAGCTGGCACTGGCACACTGCTCAAGCTTCTGATTGAGGCTGCAGAATGGCTGCACTAGCAATGCTTAAGTTTAGCATCACAGGTTGTTCACATCAACCTGTGGCCACCTGCTCTGTTTGGACGCCCTCTAGCTGGGCCAAATGTTGTCATCGTCAAGCAATCATTTACAGTCAAGTCTTTGAGATTGTTTTAGCTGAAACACTTCATTTTAGCAAGCCAAAGACAGCTGAGGTGAAGGTGTCAGGTTGTGGCCCTCTAATGGACTCAACTTGGATTAGAATAAATCAGGTCTCTAATATAATATTGTTATCAAAAAGTGTTCGGATAAAAACCTGACCAGTAGTTCTGGGTCCCGCCTTTTTCATTTGGCACTGAAAGTTTTCTCTCCTTAAAGGTGACACTCCTTTTGGTGGGTTCAATTGTTACTGCTTGCGTCAAGCCTTCGGTTGCTCAATGGAGGCAGTGAATCTAGTTTAAGGTGTATGGCCAAACTTTTTTTGGGACGACATACCTATTTATAACTAGTATACAAAGTTACCAGAATTTCAGACAATTGCAACAGCCCACACGGAATTTCCGCTCATAACGTGGTCATGTTACAACATGTGAGTAGGGGGTGGTTACAGGTGCTCAGTGATTGTAGAGGATTTTAGAGGTGAGGATTTTCAAGGTGATCAGGGTACAGTTTATAAGGAAGTATACTTGTCATCACTGTACAGTACATCATTGTGGAAGGCTATTGTAACAAACAAAGCTTCTTCTAGGACCAAAATTATGCAAAGAAAAAAAGAGGGGGAAACATTTTAGGTTAGGAAAGCCATTCTGATGAACAAGGCTGCACAGACCCTATGTTTACCTAGAATTGTTTACCTAGAATTGTCCTTCACTCTTGAGAAACAACTCACTCCAGGATGAATTTCTTTGTGCATGTAGTGTTGTAGACATAGCACTATGTAGCAATACATAGTTTTGTCTGCTTTTCTCAGTGGAGCTAAGTCTTATACTAAACTTATGCTATTTGCATTCCAATGTTACAATAGGAAATATTACAGCAGCCAGGCAATCTGGCCTGAATCAAAGTATACCTTCAAGCTGTATTTGGACACCAGAAGGTCTTAGTGCCTGAGGTAAGCATTCGAGGAGTTGGATAAATAACTGAGTTCCTTTGGGACTGCTTGATAATGAACCAGTTGGAACCATAAGGAATCTCAGTGAAGCCAAACCAACTATGAGAAGGCAGCGGCCTATTATCTGCATGGGCGTGGCTCAGACTGCATGCATAACAACTGCACTGTGAATTGTATGACAGTTGAAATAATGCAACCATTAGTTACGTACAAGATGTCGTGGGACAGTCCTTGTCCAGCCATGCCTATCACCACATGCACAGGAGCACCGTCCACACACATCCCATCACTGACAGGACAGGTGCGCTGGTAGGAGTGATTGTGTCCCCACAGAGCTAGATCAACCTTGTACTTCTGCAGGAAGAAGACAAAATAAAACTGTTAATATTGCCACCGGATGATTACTCATGCTTTCATTCAGAAGGTGGGTGGAGCTAATGCTATATACCCACATGAAACATAAGCATCAGAGCCACATTATATAGCCAATTAAACTTTGCTTCTAACTTTGTTCGGACCCTATTTTCTCTCATTCTCTTTGTGTTAAGCATTTGTTGGCTCAAAATCAATAATGTCTAGGAGGAATCATTGCAACGAACATGTGGCAGCAGCTAAAGGAGCTTGCGTGAACCTAATTGTGTACACCCTCAAATTGTGTTCACCCTCACTTATCGCACTGTTAGAACACCTGAAATTATTTGAACCTGCAGTACCCATTTGAGGAAATACAGTTTATGCTGATGGTGCATGGTGGCCATGTACACTAACTTACACCACTCAACTTGGTAACATTGAATATGCGCTAAGGAAGGTGTAACTTTCACATGTCGTTTAACACTACCATAACCTCCCCATAATCCCGCTTTAACTCCGTATCATAGCTTTCTTTAACTCCGTACTGTAGTAAACATCAAGTTGTTATTTCTGTCAACTTTTCTACTAACATACTTCGATGCACATTAGTTGATGCACATTAGTTGAATTGATGACAATTTTTTTTTAATTTGATAGAAAGAGAAACTTGTTGAGAAATTTTGTTTAATTTAAGCTGATAGAGGAAGAAATCTGATTAGATAGAGAGAAAACTGTGTAATTTAAGGAGTAAATCTGTTTGCATTTATGTTTGTTAGCTAGAAAATCATCATTCTAATAACTTGAAGTTATTCAATGGAGGTGAATATCAATTTGGGGGGTTGAATAATTAGGTACATATTTGGGGGGTTGAATAATTAGGTACATATTTGGGGGGTTGAATAATTAGGTACATATTTGGGGGGTTGAATAATGAGTACATTTATACATACACGAATTAATCATATTATTATAGGAACAAAAATAGATTGACTGAAAAAGGAAGGCTGTCCCCATGTAAGTTAGATGACCCTTTACCATTTAAAACCATATACACCAAATCATTATACAGATTTTAAAAGAAATATAATTGGCAAGAGAAGTGAGTCCTCACAGGGGAGTGGATGGGAAAGTTGGTATTGCAGCTGCAGAAGGTATATGTATCTATGTTTGTATCCATGTATTCAACATATGTGACCCGATTTGAGAAAACTCTCTTCTGGGATGTTGAAGCACTATTCTATCTGACATTCTTGCCTCCCCAACACCCAAAACAGATCTCTCATCGACATCTCAGCAGCAGTCCGAGTCACAATGTTCAGTGAGCCATGCCAGAAACACCTCCTGACTTGGTAATTGCACTATAACAAGTTAGAAGTTGGTACAATACGAGTGACACTTGCCTGCGCATCATTAAGATGCCGATCCTGGCATGATGAGATTCTGGAGAAGGGAGTTAATTATAAACAGTTCCAGGAGAGTGCCTGTTCTGCCATGCTGACATGAGATGAGCTTGGCCTTGTTTTATTGGGACATATAATGACCCTCCTTCCTCAAGACAAGACAACAATGCCTAGCTCAACCATGAGTCCTGCTCATCGGCACAGGGCCAAGATGTTTTTGCATCATGGATGGCCAATCCAATCATCAACAAGACATTAACGGAACTCTAACAAAAAATGAGACCACTGGAGCAGCTACTTTGTGCCTTACTTCCAACCAATGGCTTTCACAGGAATATAAGTCCTGCCCGCACCACATCTGCTTCAATATTTCCCACTCTCGCTTGGCATTCGTGAAGACAAACACAAATGCCGAAGAGAAGACGATAAAAGACAATACATGGGTACCATACAAGCATCCTACCAAAAGAAATTGGATTGCCTCCAGAAAGACAAAAGTATCAAATTAGAGATTTTCCCCACCAGACTGTCATGATGTCGTTTTCCCTGATCAAACACCATCAACATAACTGCCTGAACCAAACACCATCAACATAACTGACATTTGCCCTGAACCAAACACCATCAACATAACTGCCATCTGCCCTGAACCAAACACCATCAACATAACTGCCATTTGCCCTGAACCAAACACCATCAACATAACTGCCATTTGCCCAAACACACCATCAACATAACTGACATTTGCCCTAAACCAAACACCATCAACATAACTGCCATTTGCCCTGAACCAAACACCATCAACATAACTGCCATTTGCCCTGAACCAAACACCATCAACATAACTGCCATTTGCCCTGAACCAAACACCATCAACATAACTGACATTTGCCCTGAACCAAACACCATCAACATAACTGCCATCTGCCCTGAACCAAACACCATCAACATAACTGCCATCTGCCCTGAACCAAACACCATCTGCATAACTTTTCCCTGAACCAAACACCATCAACAAAACTTCCATTTACCGTGAACCAAATACCATCAACATAACTGTCACATCAAGTCCAGCATCACCATGCAATTCAGCAACTCGGTCACCTAAAAAGACCTAGGCAATAGTTGTGCCATGAACATTGTAATCAACTAGACCACATCTAGCTAGCTATAGCTTCACAACTCCAGGCCACACTTTAGTGGAATTAGGGAAGCATCAAAGCAATATATACTAGGCCTATGAATGGCATGTACTTGAAATGTGCTAGTTAGGAAGACTGGAACTAAAGAGTTGATTTCAAGAGTATAACATTAGGGCTCTCCTAACCATAGAAATAACTTGGTAGAGCTAATTACCAAACTGGGAGGACTGTTGTATCTCTGCTAAGTTCAGTTATGGACTTCAATAGCCCTAAACTTTGACCTACAGTAAAGTAACTTCTACTATCAACAGCAAAGGCTTTATCCACAGACTAGCACACAAGAGAAGGTACAGAAGTCACTATGCTGTTACCAAGACAAAGAGCACCTAAATGTACATCTAAACTTCTCCTACATTACAAATAGATTATCACTGTAGAAACACTAGCACAGACTTACCTCTGCAAGCCAAAGTTTCCAACCAACTGCTTTCCTTCCTCCCTTCTTCCCTGAACGAACTTTATGACATCATGCGTGTGAAGGTGAACTCTCATTATGAACCAGTTATTAGCTTATGCTTTATTGAATGTAAATTACAATGTCTATTACACTGTTAATACACTACTATTACACTGTCTATTACACTATCTATTACACTGGCTATTACACTGTTAATACACTATCTATTACACTGTCTATTACACTATCTATTACACTGTCTATTACACTGGCTATTACACTGTTAATACACTATCTATTACACTATCTATTACACTATCTATTACACTATCTATTACACTATCTATTACACTGTCTATTACACTGTCTATTACACTGTCTATTACACTATCTATTACACTATCTATTACACTATCTATTACACTGTCTATTACACTATCTATTACACTATCTATTACACTGTCTATTACACTATCTATTACACTGTCTATTACACTATCTATTACACTGTCTATTACACTATCTATTACACTGTTAATAGACTGTCTATTACACTGTCTATTACACTGTCAATTTCACCGTCTATTACACTGTCTATTACACTATCTATTACACTGTTAATAGACTGTCTATTACACTGTCTATTACACTGCTAATTACACTGTCAATTTCACTGTCTATTATACTGTCAATTACACTGTCTATTACACTGTTAATTACATTAGCACAACTTGGGAGAAAAAGAACAGACTCTGGGTATGTCTGTCAGTCTAGCCTTAAATTTGCAGAAGGTGGAGAGTTCAACCATTGCGCTTCACTCTCTTACCAAAATCTCACTAGTAATTTTTTAAGCTAAGTAGGCTTCCTCAAATCTAGTCACATATTATGTTCACCCAGTTTCTCACCCAGTAGAAACTGAGGAAGTTAGAATGAAACTACATATGCAGAAAAGAGCTCACATGGTTCAACATCTGTGGGTTTACTCTGGAAGCCATAGGTATGAATATGCACTTGTACAGATATCTGGTTATATGAAATCTGAAAGAAATACTTGTAGCTATATACATATAGGTATGCTGATAATGCTGATGCAATGGCTTCATAGCTTCAATTTTTGATCACAACAACTTTTCCAGATGAGTTTGGCTTATCTATAGAATTATCAACTCCACCAAGCCCACAGACAACATAGAAACTTAAACCAGCATTAAGCAGATATATCTCTGAGAGTGTATATGAATTCCCTTACTATCATATGTACCTAAGCTCTATCTAGCAAGATAGCTAACTAGCTACACATTCATGTCCAAATCAATCATAACTGTAATCGACTTTTTATTGCCCCCATTGCCAGCACTAGGCGTCGTATAATATCAAGAAGCTTCCTCAGGCTCTGGTAAACAACTACACTCTATCTGTCCTGTAAGATAAGGAGCGTCACAAAAGTCTGAACCTTGAAGATTGCTTCTGAGATCTAGAAGCTTAAAATTTAAATGGACACTAAAGCGTAACACACTATATATAATAGAGTGCTTGAGTGCTGTGAGAAAGCTATAGACAAGCCTCATCTGCAGCTAGAGCTTCTGCATTGCACTAGGATTGGGCCTAGGGCAACAATGCTAGGATTAATCTTAAACTTATACCATACCTGTCAGCACGTACCATACTCGGTGTTTTTTTGGTATTGGAGTCGACCAGGGACCAGCTACAGCTTCAAGGACTTGGTAGGAGAACTCCAGAAATAAGCAAACATGGCAGATGCTATTCTAAACCATGCTTGTTGCTAAAATACACATGCACAAATTGTTGGAGGTTTGCTTGCTTTTGTGTGTCCTTTTGTTCTTGTCTAATCAGTCAATCAACTGACCACTCACTTAATTAAGAATCAGCTGCAAGTACAATCCAAACAGCAAAAGTGAATGCCTGGTTGTTAAGCAGGTATCTTAGTATCTACCTTCTGCCAAGTGCTGGCTTGACTGATTTTTAAGCGTCGGTCATGCCTATCTCTCCTCCTGCGTTGATAGTTAACATTTCTTTCACTGCTGTCGATTTGTGGACGGGATATCTTCATGCGACACTCTCTCCAGGTTCTGCTCGATATCAATTCAACTGTTCACCATCCCTTCTAGCTAGTCTGGTACACGAACTTCAGCCATTCTCACTTTCTTGATGACTGATGCTACAAGCAGCCTGTGGAACAACATGCTCCTAGGCTGTTCCCCAATATGACACTCGGCCATTGCATCATACCATCCTATCCATATTGTGCATGGTTGACAGTGTAATGATGCAGAGCAAATTCAACTCACCGTCACTGGACAGCAGAGACTACGGACCCAGCTGGGGTATACAATGCAGACGTTGAGAATGATTAGTCATTGTAACATCGCTAATATACAGCTGTACCAGCTAGCAAGCTTAGCGCCACTAAATAAGTTACTCCACTAATAACTAGCTGGCTGGCTAGCTACAAGCTAGTAACACTACTATGTACTAGCTACCCAACAGCCAGATCTAGTTGCAAAGCCACCACCACCGGCTGGTTACTTGCACATCAGCTACAAGACTACTTGACATGTCACCAGAGTTCTCCATGGCTCCAATGAGCATGTTCACCTCATAATATTTACTAACTAAACAGCCGATGCCATCACATGCCAAAAATTCTAGCATTCCGATTAGTCAGATGCTCGACGCTGGATTAGAACCAAATCCACATCATCGTCCTATTGTCAATTTGTTGTTGGTTCGCAATATGACAATACGTTCAATACGTTGGCCTAGTGTCATATTGTGATAGCCTTAACAGAACATATTATACTACGCAACAAATAGCAGGTAAGGGATATCAATACAAAGACAACCAATGCATGCCAGTGCTCTTTAATAAGAGTATACATGCAACTTCAATGTGGAGTCACTATACCAATAAAAGTGGCTCTATGTTCTTCCGAAGAAGATGGGCAACCACGACCTCTGATGCTCTTGTCTTCCACTCAGTGGACGACACATACATGGGCCTGAAACCAGAGAAAAATGGCCAAATAAATATTCATATGTGCACCTTTTAATGTTCACATGTACTCTGACCTGTGACCAGAGAAGACTAGCCAAGGTGTCTTCGTGCGGTTCACGGCTTCAAAGTACTCCACAAGAGCAGCAAACTGCTTGGAGGACGTTCGGAAGTCATGCTCTGTGCTCATCATGATCACGTGAACTGAACCATACACAAAGTCATACCTACAGAAACATACAAGTAACAAATAATTGTGTGTGTATTTATATAGCTAGGACACTAACTGTATATAGCTAGTACACTCACTATATTTATCAGCTAGTACATGTATTTTATTGCTGTACTATTTATATAGTTCTTTGTGATGGGCACATGTAATACTCACCATAGTTGGTCGGGTCCAGGTCGGGGCATAGAGAACCTGTTTGCATATGGGACATTACACTCGCCACCCGAGTCATGATTTTGGTAGAAGGAACTGATAAGCCACACAAAAATGTAACCATGGACAAACGTTCAACCAACAGTGCTCAACCTTACTCAGAGTTGATGGAATCGCATTCATGGTTGCCGGGATTCACCATATAAGGCAAGCTAGCCATCACGGGCTGGAGCTGGTAAAAAAACTCGTCCCACTAATTAACACAACAATGGCAATAGAAAACAAATCAAAATTCTATTTCACTGCGGAACTGGCTTGTAACCCACTCACCGTAGCACCGAATCCTTCAGCATAGCAGATGTCTCCAATGTGCATGACAAAGTTTCCAGTGTCATCCATTAGGTTTCTGGTGGTTTTAAGAGATGCCTGCTCTGGTCTTAGCTTCTGATTACTCTTGTCAACTTCACCATGACCTAAGTCTGCATTGGAAATTCATCTGACATACAACAAGAAGGTGTCACATGTATGTGGGTGCGTATTGTATAAGTTCGAGGGATCAATTGGTCATACCACGGCCTTTTCTAGTTAGAGGTGAGTCAGCTACAAGTTCAAGACGAGCTAAAAGTCTCTTGATCAAGGTTAGAGGGTCCAGGTAAAACTGCTATACTATCACCAGCTCTTCAGAGGGTGGACATACCTTCCACAACTCACTGAAGAAAATGGCAAGCCGAGAGGTGTTCTTGGAGCAGGTTGGACAGAGAGTTAGTACACAGAGATCTCCCAAGAGAGAATCCTTTGGTCTAGTAATGTCATAAGGAGAGCCTCTCATAATGACAAGTCTTCCTCACTTCCAAGACTCCAATGAGAGTGAGCTAAGCATTCTGATGGATGGAAACATTAAAAATGAGAAGGATATGTGCAAATTTGGATAAAATTGAAGTGGATGTTTTGGAAGTTTTAAAGAACCTCGAGGATCATGACAGCAATAGCTAAAGCAGAGACACTGGCTGGACATTAAAACAACCGACAGATTCCTCCTTATAGACGCCCACCCTGCCAATCAGGTGTTACACTGTTACTCCGTGTGTTGGTTTGATGCACTCGTGAATGGCTAAAGAACCCAAAGAACAGCTCATACCCCAGCTAAAACTTGCTGATCCGCTGATAGCAACTGTTGTCTTTGAGGGACTCTTTCTATCCAGTTCTTTTGTTGCTGGAAACTCTTCAGCTGAGGAAGGCTGCACAGGCTCCTTTGCTGTACTCACTCTGAATCCCTTTGCCTTTGAGAAGAGAGGCACCCTTTCTTTGCTATAAGTTATATTTAGACCAGTCTGACCTGCTCACGTTTACTTACTTCAAAATTGCAGCTTCTTGTATTTGTTTCTAACATTAAAAAGGTATGGCCTAGTCTCGCCAACCAGATTCTCACGTACTCTCATGCACTAGCCAGACTCTCATGTGTGCATGTAGACTTGCTAACGAGACTACTCTAGCCGTAGGTTTGACATGGACACAGCTTGACATGTGCTTACTGTGGAGGGTGTCAGGAGACCGGGCCAGACAGGAGTGATGTATCATCTAAAGACAGAACTATGCAGGCAGAAGCATGCACAGCTAATTACACTCTCACTCTAATTTGGAAATGGTCACTTCTTAGAAACCTTAATTGACACTTTACTTCATTAGTGCTGAATTGTATATATTATGTATCTGTGTATATAGCTAGACTTAAGGCATGTCCGCACTGGGACCACTATTGACCTAGATCTGATCTTGATAAGTGGGATCTAGATCTGATCTGGATAAATCCTGTCGCACTGCAAAAATGAACAACCACAATTAAAAGCATTTAAAAGCATTTTACACCTCCAAGCAGCTGTGTGTCACATGAAATGACAGCTGGTATCGCTTACATGACTGCTGCTAGTGTACTTGTACTTGAAGATGGATATGTCCTGGCTCTGTGTGTTCTTTCTATATTATATCACCACTGTGCTTCCCTCACTATTTGCAGGTACATGATGCACGTGTTTTTGCTAATTCGGCATTTTATAGAAATGCATGCAATGGGTCTTTGTTTCCCAACTGGACAAAACTCTTCAATGACGTTGAAGTGCCACTTGTTGTTCTGGGTGATCCAGCATATCCACTTCTGCCATGGCTGATGAAACCCTACTTGGAGACATCCAGTACACCAGAAGAACTGAACTTTAATTATAGGCAAAGCAGGGCAAGGATGATGGTGGAGAATGCTTTTGGTCGGTTAAAGGGCCGATGGCGATGTCTACTGAAGAGAATAGACTCGAACTTGGCCAATGTACCAAGCATTGTTAGTTCATGCATAGTATTGCACGTGTGTGAGATCTATGGTGATCATTGTCAAGATAACTGGCTCAATCGGGAAGGCAGTGCAAGTGGAAGTGTATCAACCACAGCAGCAAGCAATGGCACAGCTACAGCCATCAGAGACAAACTGTACTAACAATTAGCAGATCAGAATGGTTTATCATAGTATATAAATAAAATTGAATAACACAATAATAAGCTATGGTGAAGGTGAATAGTGGTGAGGGAAGTTAGGAGATGAAAAATAAGTTGGTGGTGGTGGTTGAGATGGGAAAAGTGCAAGGGGAAAGGGTGGGTGGGGGGGGAGAGAAGTGTGGAAACTATTAGGAGGGTACGTGGATGGTGGAGGATAATACTGCTGAACATGGCCATCATGCGTTCCTCGTGCTTCTCTTCCCTTTCCCTCCTCTTCGTCTCTAGTGCTAGCTCCTTCGCTTGCAGTTCTGCTTCCCTCTCTGCAGCACGCTCCTCCCTCTCAGCTGCACGCTTCTCTGCCGGTTGGAAGATTGCAGCAAGCTCCCTCAGCCCACTGTCTTCATGCCGGCGTTTTTGTCCTACCAGTTTAAAAGGAATAGTTAACACTGTATTGTACAAACTTCTAAATACAAACCTTTCTTTCGAGCCGTCACTGCCTCTCTTCTGTGCTGAGAACTCAAGGTACCTAATAAATTAAATTCATCATTAATATTGTAAAACAGCGAGCAAAACCCAAAAGCTTATAGCTAAACCAGCCAGCCAGCAAAACCCAAAAGCTTAAAATGCTTATAGATATACGGTCAAAACCAAAAAGCTTACCTTCCTATACCTCTGGGTGAGGTTCTTTACTTTCGTTTTACATTGTTGCCACGTCCGCTCGTGTCCCAGGTCTTTCATGGCTTGGACAATACGCTGGTACACCGACCTGTTCCTGGCCACGCCATCTAACTGAGCCTCATCCCCCCAGATTCCTACCAAAGCCTTCGTCTCCTCCAAGTCCTTCGTCTCCTCCAAGTAAGTCCAACCGCTGCCATAACTCTTTCGTATCGCTAGCCGCGTTTTTGTCACGTGAGAATGCCACACCCATCATATATTTCACTCGGATAGGACCTTATAGCGATCGGATCTACCTACCCCGGGTGGACCAGTCGGATCGCGATCGGATCGTACCCGGGAAAATGTGAGTGCAGTGCGGACAGGATTTATATCGATCGGATGTAGATCGTTGGTATAGTGCGGACAGGCCTTTAGGTACAAAATCAAAAAAAATGAGTTATTGACACCATGTGAAAGAACAAAGCAATGCCTATATTTTGGAACTCAAATCATCACTTATTTCCATTCAGAAGAAAAGTTATGAAAGCCTGAATGCTAGAGGCTTGAAGCATTCATTTTGAGAAAAACGCGTTTTAAATGTTAAACGCGTTGTTTTAGTAATTTACGTGCACCTCCGCGAACGAAGGTCGAGGTGTGAACTCGTGCAAATCTGACGTGTGAGAAAGAGGACTAGCTAGGCCGAGCTGCTTCGCGAAGGTGGAAAAGAAACACTTTTTTGGTGATAGGACAACGCGCAACGCGCTATTCTTGGATGAAGCTTGTGCAACAGAAAAGGTAACTTTTAGACGCTTAGATCAATGGAAGTACGAGTAACAATAATACAAGCTGTGTTTGCTGTGTTTGTTTGTCAATAAAACAAGGATAAAAGTTAGAGAAACAGATTAGAGTTAGCTCTCTAATGATAACTATAACGTCAGAATAACCATAAAGGTGTCTAGTGTAGTATAGATATAGATGTCTGATATAATAACAATTATTAGATTATATTTCTTTGTTAGGGCAGGATCTGCTGTTGTGTGCTGTTTTCTTGGTTCGACCCACCCTAGCAGGCTTTGCTGGAGGGCTGTTACTTGCTGTGATGGCATTTCCAGGATCAGGGGTTGCTTGCCTGCTGATTGTTTTGGAAGGGGACAAGTAATATTCCTGTCATTCTCTGGGCAGAAAGGGCCGATTTGATCGTGTAAATACCACTGTTATTCAGGAGACAAGCCTTTTGGTTGAATGATGGAAGGTAGTTCATTCCCATCAGGCATCCAATGTGACTTCAAGAGCTGAATCCGAGTATATTGTGTATCAGCTCTCTCTTTCACATAGCAAACACCAGGCTCAAGTGATGTAAAGTGCAAATGATGCAACTTTTTGATGCCGATGATCTTTTTGAAGTGTGGAGCAAAGAAATTTGTCCAGTTGTAAGTTGGCACTACAATACTTCCGTCCTCATTTGATACTAGCTGTGCTATGTTGCACTGTGCTGAGTCCTTTGCAATGTCACTTAATTTGCCAACTTTTGACCTTCGATACAGGCACTTGAATAGTTCAAAACACCAATCAGGGGAAAATTTGGTGGAGCACTCTTTGCCATTGAACTGTGAGCAGCCACAGCCACTAGTCATAAACATGGTTACTAGCTCTTCTTCTTGAGTGTCCACGTCTCGAACTTCAAAATCTACTGATGAAGCTTCAGACAACTGCATCATTGCTTCCTGGACCTGTTCGTCATTGGTCAGCTCTCGAACGTCCTCCAGATCATCATCACTCTCTTCACTCCCTTCAGTTTCACTATGAGGTGGCTCAAGTCTGTCAGCATCAACCACATTACCTACAAATAAATGCATCCATTAATTATTATTCTTTTGTATTGTCTAGTAGTGTATGTATTATGTATTATTATACCTGCTTGTTCGTTCTCTGAGTCACTGTCACTATCACAACCATAGTATGAGGTAAAATAGTCATCAATGACTTCTAGAGAGACTGCTGGTATCCAGGAGAGAATTTCATTAAGGAATTAATGGCTTCTGCGGCTTCCTGTGCACTTGATGAAGCCATTCCTTTGTTCGTTTGTTAACTACGCGGTCAATAGCTAGGAAATCCCCCCGTTTTGAGGGGGTTTCCCGTCTTTCCGTATACGCGGGCCGTATTTTCTCCGCGTTACATTGCAACCCAATTCCGTTACACGCGTAGCAAGCTTCTTGACCACCAATCTTCTAACCCCACGCTTGCATACAAAAAAGCAAGCAGGAGCCTTCAGACTTCACACAAAGGTAAAGGAAAGGTGGTAGATGTCTGTAGTACAAAAAAAGAAAAATAGTCTAACTATAACTTTGAGCTTATTTTGGTCATAGCACAAAACCATTTTTCTCTACCTAAGACCCCTTTTCTCAGATCCTATCACATATGTATCTGTGTATATAGCTAGACTTAAGGCCTGTCCACACTGCACACTGAATGCGCGTTAGATCTCAACGAATGCGCGTTCGTTGCGTCCACACTGAATGCGAATTAGATTTCTTGGACCTAACGCACATTAGGTCCAGTCCACCTCGATAGGTGGTTTGAG